>PVHT021183646.1:10569346-10667870 GCA_004024745.2 Catagonus wagneri
TGTCGGCAACTCCAGGGTTGGGGTTTTTTTCCTCAAACATGTATCAGTCCCCTGTTCTCACATACATATAGCCTAGGATAGGCTGGGGTAGATGGTGCATATTTTCTTTTCAAAAAAGCGTCCAAGGAAAATAGTAAGAAAGTGACTTGTAGGTGTTCTGACGTGGCCGAGCCGTGGAGGGACTGGGTCTGTGCTGCGAGTCGGGCATCGCTGGGCTCTCAGCGTGGCCCAGCCCCGTTCCCCAGGGGGTGGCGACCAGACCTGAGGGCCTCCGAACCTCAGAATCCTCTTTTTCTCACGAGTCACCCTCCCCATTCTGAGTGCCTCTCCCTGGGCTCCCGGGCCCTGGTTCAGCTGTGCTAGGGAGGCTGTCCCTCTGACCCTCCCCGGGGTCCCCGGCCCTGCCCCAGGTGCTGGAAACATGCATGAAGAACTGTGGCAAGAGGTTCCACGACGAGGTGGGCAAGTTCCGCTTCCTCAACGAGCTCATCAAGGTCGTGTCTCCCAAGGTGGGTGCTCCGGTGCGCGTTCAGACCTGAGCTGGCAGGGGAGGGGCGTCGAGGGTCCAGGACCCCCAGGTTGGGCTGGGGGCGGTGATTGACCCACAAACGCAGACGCTTTCTCACAGCCCCCCTCCCACGCCTGAGTCTGGGAAGCTAGGTTTCCAGGACGAGCGCTCCCAGCCTGACGGGTGGCTCTGGAGCTGCTTGGCGCTTGGCGGCGATGGCGGGAGCGCTGCACAGCTTCCCCAGCAAGGGCTGTGCGGCCTCTGAGATCGCTCCCTGCAGACCTGGCCACGTGCCCCGCCTGGGCCTCTAGCGGAGGGTTTCCCTGTCCCCGCCTCGCAAGGGAGGCCTGGGGTGCTGAGGGCCCAAACTTGAGTGACAGGGCCTGCTGCTGGGCCGCACCCGGGGCTGGGCCCGAGGAGCCCTCCCACGGGCCCTGGGGTGAGAGACCCCGCCCCAGAGCGGCTCAGTGACCCGGCAGCCCCTCTCAGAAGGCGCCTGGTGTGAGGGCCAGTTCCTCCGGCCTCGTTTGTGGCCTGGTTTGCCGCCGGGATACTGAAAGGGGCCCAGACCGAGCACTTCCACGCCTGCTGGTCAGCAGGGAGCCTGGCAGCTCCTCCTCCTGGGTTCACAGGCCGTGAGCAGACGCTGGGCTCTGCACCTTCCCCGTGTCAGCGCCGCATCCTCGGCACGGTGCCGCTGCTGTCACCCCCACTTTACAGGTGGGGCCTGGGACATCCGGGCCGGCCCGGCTGGGGAGCGGCAGGCTGGGAGGCGAGCTCAGGCTGGGCCCGGCTGGTCGGGTGGGCTGTGAGCCCTGGGGAGGCAGCCGGGACCCAGGCTGCAGGGACCGGGGCCGGGCAGTGGCAGAGGTCTCTCCTCCCTTCGGTCCCCGAAGTACCTGGGCTCGCGGACGTCGGAGAAGGTGAAGAACAAGATCTTGGAGCTCCTGTACAGCTGGACGGTCGGCCTCCCTGAGGAGGTGAAGATCGCCGAGGCCTACCAGATGCTGAAGAAGCAGGGTGAGGCGCGGGCCGCCGCGAGCGCCCTCCCTCCCCCCGGAGCGGGGCCTCCTGGCAGCAAGGTCACGGGTCTGCCCTTTAACTTCGCAGAACGGAGAGCCAGTCGGGCCTCTCGTGGCTCTGCCCGAGGCTAGGTGGGTGGAGGAGGTGGGTTTGATTCAGCCTCCCCTCAAAGAGTGGCCTCAGCCTATAGGTTCCTAAATGCCACCCCCGCACTATTGGCCGTGGTGGTTCGGGACAGGCTCTGAGACCCCCGGCCTGGCCCTTGTGACAGTCCCTCCGCCCCCTCCCGCTGCAGGGATCGTGAAGGCTGACCCCGAGCTTCCGGATGGCGCTGCCCTTCCGCTTCCTCCTCCGCGGCCCAAGAATGTGATCTTCGAGGACGAGGAGAAGTCCAGGGTGAGGCTCCGAGGGGGGCCGGACGGGGCCCCCAGGGGTGGGGTCGGCAGCCCCAGGCCCGCCCCTGGAGCAGAGGCCCAGGCTGAGCGCGGCCGCCGTGGTGGGAGACGGCGCTGGGTGTTGAGCCCTCCCCGCTCGCTGAGTGCTGCCCGCACGGTGCCCTGAGCTCAGGAAACGCAGGCCTGAGGCCGGCAGCCCTGCCATCAGTTTGGGGGCACTTTCTAGGTTGATCGGCAGCTTGCCTGTCTTTATGTCTGTGGTCCTTTCAGTACTAACTTTATTAGCTTTTTGTTGAGGAAGCATGTTCTCAGGGTCAAGAAAGTAAACAGCACAGGAGATAAGAGAAAAAGGAAAAGCTCCACAGAGTTCCCTGATGGCTCGGCAGGTTAAGAATCTGGCATTGTCACTGTAGCGCCTCAGGTCACTGCTGTGGTGGGGGTTCCATCCCTGGCCCCCATGAACATTTGCATGCTGCAGGTGCAGCCAAAAAAAGGAAAACAAAAAAGTAAAAGGTCCTTTCTGTCTGGTCCAGTCCCAGAGAGTAATGGCTGTTGAGTTTCCTGTAGGTCCTTCAGGAAAAATTCTCAAGTGATGACATTTGGCACCATTTGTGGAGAACTTATTTCTGCCTGGCGCTGTGGAGAGCCCTTAGGTGCAGTGTGTCGCTTGCGCTACAGCCACGCCATAAGGTGTCAGTGGAGCCTCACCACCCCACAGGGAGCTCCAGTGACTTAGGTCCCGCCACCAGGAAGCAGAGCCAGCACAGCACGCAGACGCAGGGACTGCCATCTCCGCCGCGTCCCTCTCTCTCCGCAGATGCTGGCCCGCCTGCTGAAGAGCTCCCACCCCGAGGACCTCCGAGCGGCCAACAAACTCATCAAGGACATGGTGCAGGAGGTGATGACTGAGCCCAGAGAGCAGGGGACCACCGGCCGGGGGGTGTTGAGCTGGGCCACCGAAAGGACTTGTGTGTGCACGTGAGGAACCCCGCAGTGTTCCCGCTAAAGGGTGGTGACAGCAGAGAAAGCTGACTGAGTCGGGGGGGGGGGCCCGGTGGGCAGAGCCAGGGCCGGTGTGTGGCAGGAAGACTCTCCCGGCAGCCGAGCCGACCTGCACTGTCTTCTCTGAGGCTGACCCCCTCCTCTGTAAAAGTTAGAAGGAAATTCGGTCTTTCTATATTTATTTATTTATTTATTTTTGCCTTATGTCATTTTATGGCCACACCCGCGGCATGTGGAGGTTCCCAGGCTAGGGGTCTAATCGGAGCTGTAGCCACTGGCCTGCGCCGCAGCCACAGCAACGCAGGATCCGAGCCGCGTCTGCAACCTACACCACAGCTCACGGCAACGCCGGATCATTAACCCACTGAGCAAGGGCAGGGATCGAACCCGCAACCTCATGGTTCCTAGTTGGATTCGTTAACCACTGCGCCACGACGGGAACTCCGATCTTTCTATATTTAGAGTATGGTGCTTGTGTGGAGAGAGAGGGAATGGTGTATGTTTAGTTTATAAGTGCGAGCGCCTCCTTGCAAGGGACAGACCCAAGGCGGGCGAGGGCCGTGAGGAGCCACGGGTGTGGGGCTCGTCCTGAGCCACCGCAGTCACCTGGCGAGCGGGTTGGAAACCCAGCTTCCTGGGCCAGCCCTGGAGATTCTTTCTTTTTTCTTTTTTTTTTTGGCTTTTTAGGGCCACACCTGCGGCATACGGAGGTTCCCAGGCTAAGGGGCAAATCGGAGCTGCAGCTGCCAGCCTACGCCACAGCCACAGCCACGCGGGATCTGAGCCGCGTCTGCAACCTACACCACAGCTCCCAGCAACGCCGGATCCTTAACCCACTGAGCGAGGCCGGGCCTCACGGATCCTAGTCGGGTTCGTAACTGCTGAGCCACGACGGGAACTCCAGCCTGGAGAGTCTGATGGGCTGGTGCAGAGGCCTGGGTCCAGGTGGCGCTGGCAGGGGGAGAGGATGTGACCGAAGGGCGCTGTCCTGGGCCCCAGGGTCTCCTAGCAGAGGCTGATCCCACACCCGGCAGAAGCCCCCCTCGGGTGGTGGCGAGGGCGCCGTGCCTGGCTCCAGGCCAGACCTGACCCAGGCTGTGTGGGGCCGTCGGCTGGCGTCTCCCCAGGACCAGAAGCGGATGGAGAAGATCTCGAAGCGAGTGAGCGCCATCGAGGAGGTGAACAACAACGTGAAGCTGCTGACGGAGATGGTGATGAACCACAGCCAGGGCGGCGCATCGGCCCAGAGCAGCGAGGACCTCATGAAGGTGCGCCTGCCCCCGCCCAGCCCCCCCCACCGCAGGGCCCCCCCCAGCCCTGACCTGCCCACCCTGCTGTCCCCAGGAACTGTACCAGCGCTGTGAGCGCATGCGGCCCACGCTCTTCAGACTGGCCAGCGACACAGAGGACAATGACGAGGCCCTGGGTGAGCCGCAGTTGTAGGGAGCCACCACCAGGGGGCTCCCTTCTCCAGCGTAACCTTGGGTTTCTCCGCTCTGAGGAAGGAAGAAGCAGAGATCAGGGGCTGACATGGTTGCGAGGCCCTGAGGCCCAAGCTCCTTCGCAGGCACCTCCCTCGCTGCCTGTAGGCTGCAGCTGGGGCCCAGGGAGGGCTGCGGCCCCTCCATGTCGGAGCAGGGTAGTGGCAGAGCCCCGGCAGACCAGCCACGTCTCCCCGGTAAGGGTGAGCTGGGAGCCGAAAGCGCATCCTACAGGCCGGAGCGCTTCCAGAGCTGGGCCCTGGGGCTCCTGCCGGGGCCGCTCCTCAGCGTCTCGTCCCTGTTCTGTGCCAGCACATCAGCTGGGGCCTCTCGGGCAGCATCTGGGTGCCATCCCAGCCCCACTGAGCCGAAGTTCCCCGAGCACCTGCACGTGCCGGGTTCCCAGTCCCCACCCAAGAGGCTTGCTCCTCCGATCCCTCTAAGCCCTGAACCCCAAGGAGGCAGCATGGGTGAGGGCCTCGTTTGCCAGGCAGTTCTAGGCCCTGGCGGGTATGGGGGTGTGTGGCAGTGATCGAAATCAGCAGAGCCGTATCCTCACGGGGCCTGCAGCCTGATGAGGGGTGACGGTGGTAAGGCTCTGAGGCGTGAGCTGGGGCGGTTTGTCAGGAGGCGGTTAGGGCCGTGGAGGAGAACAAACGGGAGGGGCTGGGGGTTAGAGAGGGTCCCCCTGAGCTGACCTGGTGAAGACCTGAGGAGGGAAGGGGTGAAGATGTGCAGAGATCCAGGTGCCTCCAGACAGCAGAGCCGGCCTGCAGGCCGCGCCACGTGCTCGGGGGCGAGGGCAGGTCTCGGAGGGCCCGGGTCTGAGGAGACGAGACGGCTGCCCCCCGGCCCCGAGGCCTGGGATGGGTGTGGGGTGATCCTCCCCGCCTCACATACCCAGAGGCCCCCACCTTCCTTCAGCCTGGCCTCTCCCCTCCTGCCATTGCAGCCGAGATCCTGCAAGCCAACGACAACCTCACCCAGGTGATCAACCTGTACAAGCAGCTGGTGCGGGGCGAGGAGGTCAACGGCGACGCCACAGCCGCCTCAATCCCCGGTGAGGAGGTGGCAGGAGAGCCGGGCGCATGGGGGCACACCAGCCGGGGGCACAGGGTCCAGGGTGGAGTGCTGATCCAGAGGTGGTGGCCGTGACCCTGACCCCTTAAGATGGGGCGGGGGTCTGCTGAGAGCTGGGCTGGGGTCTGTGCCAAGCCTGCAGCTGTGGGGGCAGGAAGTCTGGCCGCAGGATGGACGGGGAGGGAGCCAAGGACGGGCAGAAGGAAGGCCTTTCCTGCGTTTGGCAAGTCTGGCACCGGGTGCGCGGGCGAGATGGCACCCCCAAGGCTTAGTTTAGTTATTGGAAGTGGGCAGGGAGGGTTTGATACGTGACCCGTACGGGCTCGGCTCCCACAGGGCAAAGTCACAGCCCCAGGGGCCCCGGGGAGGTTGGGACCAGCCCTGTCTGGGGTTGTGGGGGTGGGGCGCGCTCAGAAACAGCAGAGCCTAAGAGGGGCCTAAAGGATGGGAGGCAGTTAGCCAAGTAAGAGAGAAGAAGGGGATCTGTTCTGCACAGAGGGGCCTCCGTGTGCTGGAGAAAGGGCCTGGCGAGCAGTCAGGGGCAAGGGTGGGGCGGCCACGGAGGGGAGAGCTCGCCACCCCAGCCCCCAGGGCCGCGGAGTGTCCTCCACCCAGGGCTGACCCTCCTTCCCCCCGCAGGGAGCACCTCGGCCCTGCTGGACCTCTCAGGCCTGGATCTCCCTCCGCCGGGCACCACCTACCCAGCCATGCCCAGCTGCCCTGGCGACCAGGCCAGCCCCGAGCAGCCCAGCTCCTCGGTTTCCCTGCTTGACGATGAGCTCATGTCTCTGGGTGAGGAAGGGGCCGCGCTCAACTGTGGGGGTGGCAGGGTGGCGGGGGACGCCCAGCGCACACAAGGTGCTTTTGGAGCGGTCGGGTCAGCGCGTCCCCCCTCCGCCTGTGAGTCCCCTGCAGGGTGGGGGCTGGGCATCGGGCTTCCCGTGGGGCGGAAGGAGCTTGTGCCAGCTCCTACAGTCGGAGGGTGAGGCTGATAAGCCAGCCCACCTCGGCTCCCGCGGCCTGAGGGAAAATGGAGGGATTTCCCTGTAGCGGGTTGGAGCCTCGAATCAGGAGCTACCCGGGCAGATGTCAGCGACTTCGCGCCGCTGAGCGGAGGACGAGAGAGCTGTGGGCTTTGCGCCCCGGACCTCCAGGGAAGCCCGGTGCTAGAAGGCGGGTCAGGGCCTCAGAGCCTGGCAGGGAAACGGGGTCGCCCCCGGGAAAGAAGCAGAGGGCGCCCAGCCGGCCAGGCAGTCCTCAGGTTTCCAGCTTTCAGGTGCAGCAGCGCCATCTGAGAGCCAGAGCGGGAGAGCATGGGAGCAGCCTCCTCACGGTGGCCCAGCAGCTGTTAAAAAAAAAAGGAGAAGAGGGCCTCTGGCAAAGGAGTCTCAAAAGATATGTTGGGGAGCTCCCGTTGTGGCTCAGCGGTTAATGAACCTGACTAGTATCCATGAGAATGCAGGTTCAGTCCCTGGCCTTGCTCAGTGGGTTAAGAATCCGGCATTGCCATGAGCTGTGGTGTAGGTCACAGACGCGGCTCGGATCCCGCGTTGCTCTGGCTGTGGCGAAGGCCGGCGGCTACAGCTCCGGTTCAACCCCTAGCCTGGGAACCTCCATGTGCTGCGGTGTGACCCTAAAAAGACCAGAAAAAAAAAAAAGATATGTTAGGAAACTAACTTAGAAGCTGAGTCCAGCTGTGTTCTCCTGAGTTAGTTCTAAGGGGAAAACCAAACCTGACGGACTCCGAGAAGCAACAGTTTGCCAGGGTCCCGGAGGATGGCCCACATGTGCCTCCCTAAACGCTGTCGTCGTAGCTGAGCCAACCCTCCACTGCGCACAGGAGATGCCGGGGCAAGGCTTACAAAGGCCCAGGCCTTGGCACTCACAGCAGCACCAGGCTGGCGATGAGGCGCTCAGATCTGGAGGCTCTCGGCTTCTCTGACCCAGCTCATCAGTCAGGAAAGGGAAGTGAGGCCTTGGATTGAGAAGCAAGAAACCAGGGGGACATCGGACCCAGTTGAGGTCCCCTCCATGGGCCTGTCCAGCCAGCACCCCTCTGAGGAGGCTCTGACCACAGGGTGTCCACAGACATGTCTAGGAGTCCCACCCACCTGCCCCCTTTCCATTCAGAGCCAGGGCGACTCGGAGAAAGGCCCCAGCCCCTTTCGACAGAGAAGTACAGATAGGCCAGGGACAAGAAAGCGCGTGCTGGCTCGTCCTCCGCAGCAGAGCCAGCACCAGGCAGCAGCTCCCTAACCCAGCAGCTGGGGTGTGCGGCCCGGCCCCCAGCAAGTGGCTGTGGCAGAGCCGCCTTCCCTGAGACGTACTGTGTGCATTGCACTTCCTGTGCCCAAGTTGCATGAGCAGAGCCGTGGGCCTCCAGCTTCCTCTGCTTGCTGCTCAAAGGCAGAGAAGATGCAGGAACCAGAAGCAGAGGTGGCAGGGCAGCGGCCGCCCGGCTCCCCAGCTCGGGGAGTGGAGGAAGCCCGGGGACCGCAAAAGGCACTTGTCCTAAACGCCTCTCAGGCGCAGGCGGGAAGGGTGAGGGGCGGGTGGGGGCTGCACGCCCTTCCTGTGCGTAGAGAGGTGCTCGCCCCGGTCCTGCACTTGGTCTGGTTTGTCTGATTTCTTCTTAGTCACACAGCCCTCTGGTGCCGGTGCTGCTGTTGTCTCCACCTTACACACAAGGCACCGGAAGGCGGTCGCCAGCCCAGGGCCACGCAGCTCAGTGGCAGAGCTGTGTTTGAACCGCGGTGGTTGGCCGCTCTCTGTCCAAGTCCGGTCTCTGCCACTTCCCAGTTACGTGACCCCGGCGGGTTACCTAACCCGTCAGAGCACCCATCTCCTCACCCCTAAAGCAGGCCCGAGAACGCCACACCCAGCTGGGAAGGCGGTGAGGACTGAGGCCCACGTCCGAAGTGCCGACACGGGGGTGTGAGGGCTGTTAGCAGCTTCCTCTGTGTTGTCCCTGGATTCAGAGAGGCCTGTCCAGAGAACAGGTCACCTTTGCCTGTCAAGGTAGCAGTGCAGGCTGGCCCTCACTTCTTCAGGCTTTGCTGCAGACAGAATAACTTGGCTTCTCTTTAAAACCCAGGGTAGGAGTTCCCCTTGTGGCTCAGTGGGGTAAGACTCAATATTGTCTCTGTGAGGATGCAGGTCCGATTCCTGGCCTCATTCAATGGGTTAGGGATCCATTGTTGCCACAAGCTGCAGCACAGGTCGCAAATATGGCTCAAATCCAGTGTTGCCATGGCTGTGGCGTCGGCCTCGGCTGCATCTCCAGTTCAGCACCTGGCCCCGAGGAACTTCCGTATGCTGCAGGTGCGACCGTTAAAAAAAATAAACGAAAAACAGGGAAGTCCCTCTGTGGCTTAGTGCTAATGAGCCCGACTAGTATCCACGAGATGCAGGTTCGATCCCTGGCCTTGCGCAAGTGTGTTGCTGCAAGCTGTGGCATAGGTCACAGATATAAGTTGGATCTGGTGCGGCTGTGGCTGTGTATGGGGTGGTTACAGCTCCGATTCTGCCCATAGCCTGGGAACCTCCATATGTCTTGGGTGCACCCCCCCAAAAAAAGCAGGGTAACCTTGGCTAGGGGTGTGCTTCTGGGCAGGCGGAGGTCAGACTGGCTAGGGACCTGCCGCCCCCCGCTGACCAGCAGGCCCTTCCACAGGGGCCACAGGCCCCCTTTGCAGCGGCCTTGTTGGCCTGTGCCAGGGCGGACGGGCCTTGAGAGCCCGCCTGGACCATCGGTGCATGAGTGGTGGACTCAGGGCCACTGCAGTCCAGCCAGCGCCCTGCCCAGGGTTGCTCCACTCCCGGGCCAGGGCCCTGCTCACCGCACCGCCTCACCCTCTGGCGCTCAGCAGGGGTCCCGCTAGTCAGTTGTTGGATGGGTGGTGCCGACCCTTGCCCTCCTGGACCTGTGAGGTTAGGGACCTCAGTTGGTGGCTCCCGCTCCCTCTTCCCCTCCCCGACCCCCAGCTCTCGGCTGCCGGCAGCTGAGCGAAGGCGGAAGTCCTGACTCAGGAGTTGAGCTTCAGGAGAGGAAGCGTGTTTGGGCCCAGAGGATGGGCTCTTGGGTCTTCGGTTTCTGCTTCTGCTCTGTTGCTGGTTCCGTCTGAGGGGGGAGGGGGGCTTCCCCTTTGAGCTGAGCTCTCGGCGGAGGGGGTTCAGGGGGAGCGTGGAAGCAGGGAACCCCGACTCAGCACATAGTGTCCCAGCTCTTCCCTCTTCTCACGAATCCAGCTCCTTCACTTCTGTCTTGCCCGCCCGCAGGCCTGAGCGACCCCACACCCGCCTCGGGCCCCAGCTTGGATGGTTCCGGGTGGAACAGCTTCCAGGTAGGGAGGGGCCCGTCCCAGGGGAGGGTGGCTGGGACGGGCGGCCCGAGGGGGCAGTGAAGGGACAGGTGGGCGGAGGCTCCCCTCCGGGCATGGAGGAGGGCGGGCAGGCCTCTCCTCCCCTCCGCGCACCGTTGTGCAGGTCTCAGCCTGGACGTTCCCTCGGGTTGAGACGGGGGCTCCTGTTTCCTTTTCTTTTGAGGGTGACGGGGTCCCTGGAGTGGGGTGGTGTGTAGAGTAGAACCCTGGGCCGAGGCCGGCAGGAAGGTTGTCCACACCCCTGCTGCTGCTTTCCCGGATGCCACCTGCTGGGAGGGGGCCTCAGAGCAGCACGGGGTGACCCGACACCCTTTCGGCACAGCTTCACCCACCTGCATCGTTTGTATGCCCGACAGTCGTCCGATGGCGCTGAAGCCCCGGCCGCCACTCCGGCCCCCAGCATGGAGAGTCAGCCCCCCGCGCGGACG
The DNA here is from genome assembly GCA_004024745.2 of Catagonus wagneri. NCBI lineage: Eukaryota > Metazoa > Chordata > Mammalia > Artiodactyla > Tayassuidae > Catagonus > Catagonus wagneri. The sequence continues at coordinate 10,579,646 of PVHT021183646.1, forward strand.
TCCCTGCCCGCGAGCAGTGGCCTGGATGACCTGGACCTCCTGGGGAAGACCCTCCTGCAGCAGTCGCTGCCCCCGGCGTCCCAGCAAGTGCGGTGGTGAGGGCGCGCCCTGGCCCAGGCCCTGCCCCAGGCCCAGCCGGGAGAGGCCCCGTGCCGGTCTGCTCCCACGAGCAGCGCTGCCGGAGCACCACCGTGTGCCAGGCGCTGCCCCGGGCATGAGGGCCACAGTGGAGACTGCAGCAGGTGCAGGGCCCGTCCAGGGGGAAGCGGAGCCCTCCCCTAGGCCTGCTGGCAGCTGAGCAAGACCGAAGGCCCAGAGGGCTGCCCCTGAGGGTGCTGAGCCCAAAGGAGTGGGGGTGGGGGGAGCAAGAGCTGCCCCTTCCAAGGTGGGGGGTACCGGGGCCGGGGAGGGCGGGTAGGAGTGCGACTGAGCCAGCCGTCAGGGACACCAGGAAGCCCAGCCTTTCCTGCGCCCCTGATCTCTTGGCCACCAAAGAGTCACCTCTCAATGCATTGTCCCCCTCCCCCATAAGGGAGAAGCAGCAGCCAGCCCCCCGGCTCACGCTCCGAGATTTGCAGAATAAAAGCAGCTGCAGCTCGCCCAGCTCTGGTGCCACCAGCCTCTTCCACACCGTGTCCCCCGAGCCCCCCGGGCCTGCACAGCAGCCCATACCAACGGAGCTGTCTCTGGCCAACGTCACTGTGCCTCTGGAGTCCATCAAACCCAGTGAGTAGGGCAGGGGCGCGGTGGGTACAGGCTGGGTACACCGCCTCCGTGTCCTGCCAGGAGCTCTGTCTAGGGGAGCCGGTGGGAGGGTCACGTGCCTAATTCAGCGGGGTCTCTGGGCAGCCCTTCCCCTTCCCAGGACTCAGGTTCCTCGTCTGTCCCAGAGTGTCACAAAAGTGTGCTGAACTTCAGGGTTACCCAGGCAAGAGGACTTCTTGTACGTGGCCCCCCGGGAAGGTGGGGCCAGGACACAGGGGCTTCAGGAGTCTCCCTGGGACCCCAAAACCGAACGGCTACACAGCCAGGTCCAAGCCTGAGCTGCTGTGCCCCGGAGCGGCAGGGCCCCGGCCAGGGTCGTCGGCAGGCAGGCGAAGACGGGCCAGTGTTCTCGGTGCCATCCGTCTTGTGGGCTCACCGTGACCGAGGGTGTCACAGCCTCGGTGTCCCCAGGACCTGAGTGGCGGTGCCGCTGTCTTAACAGCATGGGGGACCCTAGGCTCCGAGAAGCAGCGTGATTGTGCCAGGGTCACACAGTGAGCGCGTGGCCTCGGCTCACACACCGCCCTTCACTGGGGAGCAGCCGCACAGCACTGGGAGAGCCCGGCTGGGACTCAGCTCCCACCGTCACACTAGAAGCTCACCTGCCAATCCGGGTCCGTCTACAGCCCTGACGGCACTGCCACCCAGGGTCGAGGCAGCGGCCTGGGTCTGGGGACGCTCATTCATTCCCAGCAGAGCAGCGAGTGCCTGGTGTCAGCCTGGGGCGGGGGCTCAGGCCCCGCGCGCCCCCCATCGCCCCTCCCCTTCTCCCCTGCAGGCAGCATCTTGCCCGTGACCGTGTACGACCAGCATGGCTTCCGGGTCCTCTTCCACTTCGCCCGCGACCCGCTGCCCGGGCGCTCGGACGTGCTGGTGGTGGTGGTCTCCATGCTGAGCACCGCCCCCCACCCCATCCGCAACATCGTTTTCCAGTCAGCCGTCCCCAAGGTGACGTGGTCACGCCTCCCTCCTCAAGGCAGGGTGACTTGGGCTGGCTGGGAAGCCTGCTCTCCAGGGCTGGGGTGGGGCCCGTCTCTCTCTCTCTCCTTGGGCAGTTGGGGTTGAAGGGGACCCAAGGGCAGTGCCCCCAGAGGAGGCTCTGGCTAGAGGCTGGGCCTCGTTCCCCGGGGACTGGGAACAAGAAGCCGGGGCCAGCTGTGCCATGTCCTGTGCGTCTGTCCACAGGTCATGAAAGTGAAGCTGCAGCCGCCCTCGGGCACGGAGCTGCCGGCCTTTAACCCCATCGTCCACCCCTCGGCCATCACCCAGGTCCTGCTCCTTGCCAACCCCCAGAAGGTGAGGGGCCCGGCCGTGGCAGGGTGCCCCGTGGGGTGGGGGCAGCTCCTTCTCCCGCTGACCCTCTGCCCCCACCGTCTCTGCCTCAGGAGAAGGTTCGCCTCCGCTACAAGCTCCTGTTCACCATGGGCGACCAGACCTACAATGAGATGGGGGACGTGGACCAGTTCCCCCCGCCCGAGACCTGGGGGAGCCTCTAGAACAGAGAGGGACTGGGGAGAGGAGGGGCAGCGGGACTGGCCGCCCTGGGGCCTGGGGGGAGCTGGCGGTGGCCTAGGACGCCCTCGGTTTCCAAGGCCACGTACCCCTGGGTCTGGTGCCTCTCCCCTCACCCCTGCAGCTCCCTCGTCTCTTGCCTCCTGCCCTGCTCCGCCAAACCCAGCAGGAGGCTGGGCCTGGGTTTGCGCTGCTGGGGACCCTCATCGTAGGTGGGCCCCTGGAGCCGCGAGGGGCTGCACGGCCCCGGAAGGACTTGGGGTCATGGGGAGAAGCATGGCTGTCGGGCAAGGCCAGGACCTCAGGCCCAGCCCTGCCCTCTTGCCTGGGGAGGGGTCGTCCCCGCCTGTCTCTTATGCCTTACGGGAAGGCCCAGCCATAACTCGGGGCCATGCTGGAGCCGGGACCAGCTCAGGCCTCCTCTGTAGAAAGCGGGTGACTGTGGGGGTGACACCTGCACCCTCAGCTCTTTGCACTCTCGGTGTGTGGTTTTGACTCTCTTTGCTTTTCTTTCTGAGTGGCCCTGTGGTCACCATCTCAGGGGGCGCAGTGGGGAGAGCCCACCTGTCCCCTACTCCTCCCGGGGGTCTCACTTCACCCGCCTGGCCCCTTTGCTGTCAGGCCTCCCGGGGGACTGTGCTGGCCCAGGGGTCGTACCAGAGGTGGGTGCCCCAGCCAGGGGCTCCCGGGTCCTGCCCTGGAGTTCCCAGCGTGCGTCACTCATTGGTCTCTGTCCGTGGGCAGAAGTGGGGTCAGTGTGCGAGTGAGAGCAGGAAAGTATTTATGGAAATAAAACGTCCTTTTTCCTGGACCAGCTGCTCTCGTGGCCCTTCTGAGGCAGAGGGAGTTGGGCGGGGTCCAGGAGAGGGAGGGCCCGGGGCTGCCCTGCAGACCTGCCTCTCCTCGGAGATCAGCCCACGGTTCCTCTCCTCGCCACTCGGTCCCTTTACCGGAAGAGGCCCTGCTCCGGGGCCCGTGGCCACTGCTGAGTCACCAGAGAGGACCCAGGGTTATAATGGCCCAGAGCCATCCCAGCTGGAACTGAGTGGCCGCGGGGGCTGCCAGGAGCCCCAGCTGCTGCCGACGCTGAGGGGGAGGCCCCCGGCCACCCTCAACTTCCTCTTGCTACGCTCAGCCCTCAAAACACAACTGCAGTGCAGCACTGCCTCGAGTCCATGCCTCAGCTTCTCCCTTTCCCCAGGGACTAGGAAGCAGGGCGCAATTGCAGCTTGTTTCTGGAGGCCCGGGGACCCTGCTGGGGGGCCCCTGCCTCTCCAGCTGTGGCACACCCGCCCTGGTGTTATCACTGCCTAACTCTAACCGGGAGGCTGGGGTCCGCGCCTGGGGAGTGGCTTAGAGGCCGGCAGCTGATGGAGCCACCCAGCACCCCGCAGAGCCAGGAGTTAGTCTGGGGGTTGGCCGCGTGGTGTGGGCCAGCGCCCGTGGCCCCTGCCCCCCAGCGGGGAGGGTTCCCGCTCACAGAAGTCTAGGTAGGCCTTTCCTAGGAGATGGTGGAAGTTCTGCAGTTAAGCCCCCAGTTTCACTGTGTCTTAACCGAGTGTTTCCCGGTGTGAACTTGGCCGCTGAGGCCTTTATCTAGATGCTATCGAGGAGGCTGGAGACCAGCCCAGCCCGCTGGTTTTCTCAGAGCCCAACTGCCCGGCCCGCGTGCTCTGTAATCTTTACCAAGTGAGGACCCTGCTCTGTGCCAGGCCGACCGTGGAAGCGCAGGGTGAGAGCTCCACACGGGCCCTGCTGCCGAGGGTGCAGAGAAGGGAGCGGGCCTCTGAGCCAGCCTTTCCAGCTGGACCCTCTTATCAGGTCCCCACAGTGTGACTCCCGTCCCTCATCACCGCCTCCAGATGCCCTGACCTCTCAGCTCCTGGCCTCCTTCCTGCTCCCCTCCCAGCCCCCCGGGGGGGACGCTGCCCGAACGCTTGTGATGTCTTCAGAAGATAACCTCTAGCTGGAAGGTTCTTCCTTTATTTAGGCCACGCCCATAATGTGGGATGGAACCTGTGCCACGGCAGTGACAACGCCAGATTCTTAACCCTCTTAAGTCACCAGGGAACTCCAAAGGAAGCTTCTTTCCTTTTTTTGTTTAAACCGCGGCTCTTGCAGCATATGGAGGTTCCCAGGCTAGGGGTAGAATCGGAGCTGCAGCTGCCAGCCTACAGCACAGCCACAGCAACGCCGGATCCAAGCTCCATCTGCAACCTACACCACAGCTCAAAGCGATGCCAGGTCATTAACCCACTGAGTGAGGCCAGGGATCCAACCAGCATCATCGTGGATACTAGTCCGGTTCTTAACCTGCTGAGCCACAATGGGAACTCCAGAGGAAGGGTCTTCATTTAAATAAAACAAAACCCCATTTGCTGTAACATACCCCCTGGGGTCTCAGAAACACCCTTTTGGGCACAATCTCCTGGCCGTGGGAGGGCTGCTGTAACTGCCCGCCGGGGGCCTGAGCCTCTTCCGGTGGGGTCCCTGGCTTGCTATGCGACTTTGAACAAAGTGCTTCCCTCTCTGACCTTTAGGTTCCCTGTTTGAAAAGGTGGGAGGGCCACAGCTGTCAGGCCCCTCCGAGGCTTTCTGAAGAGTCCTGGGGCCAAAGGTTCCCCCAAGCTGTTGGCTTGGGGCGACCTAGGATGTCCCAGGGACAGGGCGATCCCCTGTCTTTCAGACCCACACACTTTCTCTGTTCCTAGTCTGTCCATCTAGCGGTCCGCCTGCCCATCCCATAGGTTCCTCTGGAGGAGCTCCCAGGCCAGACACAGCCCTGTCCTCAGAGCTCCCACCCCAGGAGCGGTGGGACTTCCCAGGCCTTGAAGCCACACTTCCACTTCTATTTGTGCGGCCAGAGGCAGCAGCTTTTTTTTTTAATAGCAACCGCAGCACACTGCTCATCTGTTCACAGCAGCCAAGAGAAACAAGCCACCGCTGGCCTTCCCTGATGTCCTGGCCCCCGGGGATTCTTGCAGGCGCCCCCTCGCAGGGCCACAGGCCAGGAAGGCAGAGAAGAGGGGAGCCGGGCACAGCGCTCAGCCGGCTGCACGCGCCTCTCCCTTAGCTGCCCTGCGACAGTGGGGACTGAAGCCCAGGGAGCTTATAAGGTGCCCGAGGGTGCACAGTAGGGCCCAAGTCCTATGAGGTGGCCACTCCGACAGCACATTGCCCCCAAGCCTGGAGCCCGCCCTGCCCAGCCCCCATCAGCCGCTGTCCTCCGGGGCCCAGGTTAAGGGCCGTCAGGACGGCCTGTGCCTCGGCCCCACCCGGGGCTTCCTGGGAAGTCCTTTTGGCTTGAGGAGGACGCAAGGAAGTTTTCAGAGCCCCAGAAAACACACCACAGGCCTAGCTGCTCTGGGCAGAAGCCTCCACTTGGAGGGCAGCACTGGCAACGGCCACAGATAACCTGTCAAGTGTCTAAAATAGTACGTTCTCACTCGGTCCTGCGGCCCCACAGCTGACCCCTGCCGCCACCGCAGCACCGGCCGCTGGCCCCCACTGCCCACATCCTGCTGGAGCTCCACCAGCAGACGTCTCCCAGACTGTCACAGGTTTTTGCGGACAATGTGTACTAAAGCCTCTGGGCCCCCAGAAGCAGCCCCAGGGATTAAGGCGGGGCTGGGGGGCAGGGCTGGGCATTTCTGAAGTCTCCAGGCAGGGCCATCTGGCCCGGCGGGAGAGCATGTGGGTGCTTTGGAGCCGGTCAGATCTGCTTTCTAACCAAACCTCGACCACTTAGCAGACCAGGGACTTGGGCCAGGAATCCGGATCTGCTCATCTAGAAAACCACAGATACCAGCCTCTCTGCAGAATGTGCAAAAGTACATGATGATAAGTCATTGTCCCCAGGCAGCAGGACACATGTAGGGGGCAACCGCGGCAGGAATGAGGGTACAGGGTCTTCCATCCCTGACTTTGTGGGCTGGAGGAAGAAAGAAACAGGGCCAGGCACTGACTGACGTAAGCATTCTTACCAGTTAACTTATTTAACCCTCACTACCACCTGTCAGGTAGATGCTATTATTATCCTCACGTTTCGGAGTAGGATGCAGGCTCAGAAAGGAACTAACTCACCCCAGGTCACCCCGCTAGTGAGAGACTGAGCCCGGGAGGTGGCTCCATCCACACCCCTCAGTTCTGTTCTTGCTGCCTCTTGGGTTGGAAATAAACGTCCGTTGATGTGACATCTTTGCTTGCCATTCAAGCCACCTGTGTTCACTGAACTCCTGTGACTACAGCACATTTCTAGGCTCCTGAAGTCAGCAAGAGCCGGACAAGACCCAGGCCCTCCCTGGAAGGAGACCCAGCCGAGTCCTCGGAGAAGGGGTTGTCCGGGGAGTTCTGAGGTCACTTTCTGCACCTGCAGTTCTAAAACTGTGATCTCAACATTCACCGATTGAAACTTCTGAGTCCAGAAATCCGATGACAATATCCTTCGATAAAAGAGCCTGTGATCCAAACTTCAGGGCTCCCAATCTTTTTAGGCGTCAACATCCGAGTACTCTCGAGCTTAAATATACCCTAAAATGTACCCCCTGCCCAGCCAAAAGGCACAGCTGCCCCACCCAGGGGGGACAGCAAGGAGCCAGGCACCTTTCCTGCAAAGGCTCTTGGGTGGGACATGAGGGGGGCCAGATGGGAGGCCCAGAGCTCAGGTGGCCTGACTAAGTAGCTCAGTTGATTTCATAGCAGCTGCTGCTACAGCCCACATGGACTGACCCCTCTGCAGACTGGAGCTGGGGGATCAGGCCTGGGCAAGACTAGGAGGGACAGAGGTAGAAGCCAGGCCCTGCCTTCAGGGGCCTTCAGAACAGCTGGCGAAGTGGACAAGCCCAGGCCGGTGTGGTCTGGGCCAGAGGCAGGACTGGACCAGGGTGGGGGACACCATGAAGCCTGGAGATTTCCCAGATGGCAGGAGAGTGGCACCTGCTGCCTTGGGAGTCTTCAGTTTCCCAATTGTACACACAGTAGGTTGTGCCCATTGCATAGGCAGGGAAAACTGAGCCACCACAAAGTTCTGGGATCTGTCCAGTGAGCAAGGTGGAGAGGCCAGGACTAGAACCCAGACATTACAAATCTTGGCCCCACATTATACCACGTCTACACCAGACTCCAATGTCTCGCTCCGTGGACACATTCCTCAAGCCCTGCCCCCTTCTAGGATCCTCCCTATGGGCTTTCCAGTTGGGAGAAGGAGGGTGGTGGGAGGGAACCTTGCCTGGGATCCATGCCCTCACCCTGGCCTGAGCCTTTGATCCAGGATCTCCCACCTTCCAGACAAGTGCCACAAAGAGCAGCAGTGGCTCAAAGAGCAGCAGCTGGGGGCTCCCTGTGCAGCCCCTTCCCACCTGCCCTGGCTCCTTTTGGAGAGTGGAGGGCATGCTCACTGTGTGCGGGGCTCCATGCTGGGCACAGTGAGATGCCTGAGGTGGAGGCCCTGCCCTCAGAAGTGCCCAGTCTGCCCACCCACACATAGCGGGTGCTCAAAGTAACTTTCAGACTGAACTGAAACTCCAGCAAAGCAGAGTGCACAGTCGGTATGCCAGGATTCTCCCCAGGCCCTTCCCTCTCCCCCCAGGCTGGGGGCCTTAATGCCCAAGGGAGCCAGGGGTTCAGAGTAAGGAGAGCCTACTGTTTCCCAGAGGTTCTCATCTTATATTAACTAGCAGTCAGGGGAGTTCCCATTGTGGCTCAGAGGGTTAAGAACCCGACTAGTATCCATGAGGATGGGGGTTCCATCCCTGGCCTCGCTCAGTGAGTTAAGGATCCGGTGTCACTGCAAGCTGCAGCATAAGTTGTGGATGCAGCTCGGATCCCGCTGTGGCTGTGGTGTAGGCTGGCAGCTATAGCTCTGATTCAATTTGACCCCTAGCCTGGGAACTTCCATATGCTATGGGTGCGACCCTAAAAAGACAAAAAAAAAAAAAAAAGACTAGCAGTTATGGAGCATCTACTACATGTCCAACTCTATTTTGGGTGGGAAAACCAAAGAAATGACTATTGATTGGGGGATTGATTGGGGGGGTGGCGGTCCGAGCAGCATTACCTTACACAAGTTGGGGCGGGGCTGAGGAAGTCTGCCAGACGGGACTTCACAGACGGCGCACGGGTGTCAGGGAACCGCTTTGGAAGGGTTTGCTGTGGCCGTGAAAGGGCCACAGGAACGGAAGCATGGATACTGGAGGAGCAGGCAGGGGTCGCCTGTCCCCTCTGCCAGGTGGGCGAGGTCAGGACAGCTGATCTAGCGGGCCATTAGAGACCTCAGTCCAGAGTTCTAGGGACTTGTCCAAGGGCACGCTGCAGCAAGGTGGCCCCAGGAAGCCAAAGGCTCCAGCCAGTCTTCCAGGAGGGGGGCAGGGGTGACCTTCAGCTCAAGGTGACCAGGAGGTCCTTTGAGGAGGGAGTCCAGGGGAGCATCCTCTGGGGGGGCCCAGAGGGGTCTGTCCTTGACCTCTATCTCCTAAGCATGGAACCCTGTTTCCCCTTTAGGAGGATGCCAAAGTTAGTAACACCCAGGGCCGGCAGGCCAACGGGTGGGGCAGGAACCCAGGAAGCCGGGCAGGCGCGGTGGCAGGAATGGAGCTTACCTGCTTCCCGCCACCGGGGCTGGGCGGGGCGGCGAGGGGAGGAGGGGCGGCGCCCAAGACCCGCGGACCGCCGGGCGGCCGGCGGACCCACACGCGCCTGGATTGGCTGGCGGCCCTTGGGGGGCCCCGGAAGACACGAAAGAGCGAGAAAACAAACTTGGAGAGAGGAGTGACCTGGGGGCCGGGGGCGGAGCCGCCAGCGGGGGAGGAGAGAGCGAGCGGCAGCCAGAGCGCGGCTGGCCCAGGAAGCGCTGAGCGCCGCCCACCCATCCGGGGCGAGAGAGGCGCCGCGGGCAGAGGCAGGCTGGGCCGGGGGGCTGCCGGGCCCTCGACCCCCAGCGTGACCCCGCGGCCCCCAGCCCGCCCGCAAGATGATGAGGAGGCAGCTGCATCGCATGCGGCAGCTGGCCCAAACGGGCAGCTTGGGACGGTGAGTGTCAGCCCTTCCTTCCAGCCCCGTCCTCACCCCCACCCCGCAGGACCCTAGGGGAGATGGGGCGGGGGGGGGGGGCCGGTAAGGACAGCTGGGCGACCACTTCTGACCGGCCACCTCTCTTACCCCTCTGAATGCCACACGCACCTCCCAGCCTGAGCAGGAGGGGCAGGCGCTGGCCTTTGAGGGAAGGGGCACCCCCACGCCCTTGGAGGGTGGGGGAGGATAAAGATGCTGGGTCTTCTCTGCCTCCGTGAGACCCTGAGTGTACGGAACCCACCCCACACCACCCCCCCCGACCTCACTTGTCCCCTCTGTGCAATGGGGACTGTTAACCATCTCTGGCTGTCTGGGGGGAGGGGCGATCAGGGCCCCAGACCTTGGGGGGTGCAGCGGAAGAGACAGCGTCCTGGCTGCAGTGGGAGGAGGGGCCTGACCCTGTCCTGCCCACCCCCCACCTCTTCCCGCCTCCCCCCCACCCAGAGGCCTCCCGCTTCTGTCTTGCTTCTGCTTTTCCCAAGCCTCAGGTGGAAACGTCCCCAAGTCCGCCTGTTCCCACCACAGCCCCTGGTGGCGCGGGGGTGGGGGGGAATTTGGGGAGCTCCTGTCTTCTCTCCTCTTCCCCCTGCGCAGGCAGTTTCTCATTCTCTGGGCCCAGGGGAGGGGCCTGGTGTCCACAGACCTACTCTGGTCTCACGCTGGCACAGACACCTGTGTGAGCCTGGGCAGTGAGGCCACCTTGCACGGAGCTTCGGTGTCCCCATAGTGTCCTCACAGTGTCCCCACGTGTCCCCGGGCAGGGGCCTAGGGCCTGCCCACCACCGCAGTCCAGAGTCCTGTGTGACGGCCCGGGAGCCTGAGCTCGCACACTTCCCGTTCTTAGGGCCAGCCCGGGCCTCCCCTCCCCTCCCCGGGTCAGCAGACGAGAGAGGCTCCCCGAGAGTCCCCACTTGGGTTTCATCCTCCCCCTCACAGCGCTGGGTGGAGGAGGAAAAAGCCCAGCATCCTCTCCCGCCCTCATGGAATGTGTTCCGACCGGGATGAGGCAGGCGGGCCACCCAGGGCGCGGGAGGGGCACTGGAGGCAACTGGGGTTCAGGCGCCCTGTTTAGAGAGGCAACTGGGGGGGGTTCCTAACCTGGGCCAGCTCAGCAGAAGCTCTCTTCCCCCCGCAGCACCCCGGAGACAGCCGAGTTCCTGGGTGAGGACCTGCAGCAGGTGCGTGCCCGGACGGGCAGGCAGAGGGGCAGGCAGGTCTGTGCAGGCTGTCAGCGGAGGGCGGGGCATGGATGCCAGTTGCCCCCCCCCCGCCCCCAGTTGAGTCATTCCCACGCTCTGGGCCATGGGGTCCCCAGGAAGAGGGAAGAGAAAGGTAGTTCCTGCCCTGGGGCAGAACGGGGCATGGGGGCCAACAGCCTCTTGAGATCCATAACCCCAGGACCCCCTCCCAGGTGGAGCAGCGGCTGGAACCGGCCAAGCGAGCAGCCCACAATGTCCACAAACGGCTGCAAGCCTGTCTGCAGGGCCAGAGCGGGGCGGACATGGACAAGCGGGTCGTGAGTTGGGGATCCCAGGGAGGAGGGGCCTGGGCAGTGGGGCCGCAAGACTGGAGCTGGGGTCTCCCCGCCCGTCCGAGTCTGATCTGTGGAGACTGATGTGTCCCAAGGCCCGTTGGGCACCGCACCCGTGAGGCCCTGTCTCTTCCCTGTCCCCTTCTGGGCCCCGCCTCCTCTGAGCCAAAGCCGAGCCTCTGAGGGCACCTGAACTTCTCCATCCAGTCGGTACCCAGAGCAGCCCGTGAGGGCTTCCTGAAGGAAGTGGCATTTGGGCTGCATTTGGGGTGTTACTCTGTGGTGTTAGTCAACAGCCGGTATTTACAGGCTTATTAGTTGCTAAGCTATGCCGATGCGTTGCCTCACTTAATGCTGACAACAGCCCTAGGAGGAGGCTGCTTTTATTAGCACTGCGTACAGGGGTGGATGTGGAGACAGAGGTTAAGTGACTCAGTCAAGGTAACCCAGCTAGTAAGTGGCAGAGCTGAGATTTGAATTGTGGTCTCTCTGGCCAAAGCTGGTGCTCTGCGTGATGTAGGGGGCATGGTTTGTAATCAGGCAACAATTCAGCGTGGCCAGAGCAATAGGGAGCCAAGGAGGATTTTGAGCTCCGCAGAGGAAAGAGCCCACTCCGAGGGCTTCCCAGCTCCTCCCCTCTCCCTCTAATTGTGTGACCTTGGACAAGCCCCGTGCCCTCTGTTTCTAGTTTTCCATTCAGTGATGGGACTTGATCATTCCTTCCTGCGCAATCCAGTGGCTTCTGAAACGGGGAAAGGGGACCCCCAGATGGGCAGGGGCTCTGTACACGGTCACAGGGAGATGTCACCTCCGCCATGCCTTGTCATCATCCTGCTTCCACTCTCACCTGTGACTGTGGCCCTCCGGGGTTCCACCTTCCCTGTCCACACCCAGGGCCTTGGTGGGGTTCTGCCCCCAAGGGACCTGCCGTGTGCTCAGGCTGGTGCAGGGAAGCCCAGCGGGTAAGGACACACACAAACGCTCACAGCCGACCCTGCCCTTCCCTGCAGAAAAAGCTTCCCCTCATGGCTCTGTCCACCACGATGGCTGAGAGCTTCAAGGAGCTGGACCCCGATTCCAGCATGGGGTGAGCACGGATGGGGGCCTTGGCCCTCACCTTAGGTGCCCAGAGGGGTGTGGGCCAGGAGAGGGTGCAGGTCAGGGCGGGCGGCCAGGCCTGGGAGGGCGTTGGGCTCAGTGAAGATGAAGGAGAGGGAAGGACAGAAGGTGGAGTTCCCGTTGTGGCTCAGTGGTAACGAACCCAGTTAGTATCCATGAGGATGCGGGTTTGATCCCTGGCCGCGCTCAGTGGGTTAAGGATCCGGCGTTGCCATGAGCTGTGGTGTAGGTCGCAGATATGGCTCAGATCCAGCATTGCTGTGGCTGTGGCGCAGGCCGTCAGCTGCAGCTCCGATTCGACCCCTAGCCTGGGAACCCCCCTATGCCGTGGGTGCGGCCCTCAAAAAAGAAAAGAGACAGAAGGTGATTGGGAGGGAGACGGCCCCCAGTCTCTCCAGATGGGGGTGAGGGGCCGCGGGAGCCCGGGCCCACTGGGTGCCCTTCCACAGGAAGGCCTTGGAGATGAGCTGTGCCATCCAGAACCAGCTGGCCCGCATCCTGGCCGAGTTTGAGATGACCCTGGAGAAGGACGTCCTGCAGCCGCTCAGCAGGCTGAGCGAGGTGACCTTGCCCCTGCCCCTGCCCCCCCCCGGGTCCCTCAGCCTCTAGCTCCCCCCTCCGATGCCCACTGAACCCGCCCTCTGCCCACCCCCAGGAGGAGCTGCCCGCCATCCTCAAGCACAAAAAAAGCCTTCAGAAGCTGGTGTCTGACTGGAACACACTCAAGAGCAGGTGGGAGCCACAGCCCCCGAGCGGGCTTCCCGCCTAGGTCAGCCAACGGATGTGGCCACAGAGCTTGCAGGTCCTTCCCCCACCAGGAGGACACGGCAGGGCCCCCTGAGTACAGCGTGTGTCCTTGTGCATACGCCTGGTCCTTAGCTATGCTTATGGTGACAGCGTACGTGAGGGGGCTTCTGTGCATGTGTGGACACACGCTTGCACCAACTCGGGGTGACCCCAAAGCCTGGAATAGCCATGAACAGTCGTCCAAGGTCCACTGGAGGGCAGGTGGGCCCCCACCCTCCACTCCGGCGGTGCGTGGCCATGGTCGCCAAGCCTGCCACCAGGGGGCGCCCCAGAGACCCAAGGCCGGCTCTGGGATTTGCGTCTATAGATCTCAGAATCCTACCTGGTAAGGCCTATGCAGGGGGCCCTCGGCTCTGGATTTGCAGTGGGGACAGTGACCACCCATCGTCCCCAGGCTCAGTCAAGCAGCTAAGAACTCGGGCAGCGGTCAGACCCCGGGAGGTGGCCCCGGAAGTTACACCGCCACAGCCAACAAGGTGGAGAGCCTGAAGGAGGAGGAGGAGGAGCTGAAGAGGAAGGTGGAGCAGTGCAAGGTGAGGGCGGGGCTTCCTGGGTGTGTGGGGGCAGCGGGGGCGGTGCCGTCCCCATTACACAGAGGACGAAATTGAAGGTCAGAGAGGTGACGTGACTAGCCCCGGGCCACATAGCTAGGAAGCAGGAAAATTAAGATTCGAATCCAGGCACTCAGGCTCCAAAGTCTGTGTACTTAGCCATTATCTTGTAGCCTCTTCTGTCTATACCACACGCAAACACCTGGGAGGGAGAGAGGTCTGTTCACCAGAATCTTGGTGTGTTTGCTGAGTGAGTGAAGGAATGAATGAAGCATGAGTTAGTGAAGGAGCCAAGCTGTAAAAAACCCTCAAGAGGAGTTCCCGTCGTGGCGCAGTGGAAACGAATCCGACTAGGAACCATGAGATTGTGGGTTCGATCCCTGGCCTTGCTCAGTAAGTTAAGGATCCGGCATTGCCGTGAGCTGTGGTGAAGGCTGCAGACGCGGCTCGGATCCCACGTTGCTGTGGCTGTGGCGAAGGCCAGCAGCTACAGCTCCTGTTAGACCCCTAGCCTGGGAACCTCCACATGCCACGGGTATGGCCCTAAAATAACAAAAGACCAAAAAAAAAAACCCTGTGGCGCAATGACACAGGACGCCAAGACGCAGGTCGATCCCCCACCCAGCCCAGTGTGTTAAAGGATCTGGTGTTGCTGCAGCTGTGGTATAATTGCAACTGCGGCTCGGATCTGATCCCTGGCCCGGGAACTCCATATGCCTCGGGGCGGCCAAAAAGGGGGAAAAAAAGAGTTCGAAGGGGTTCCTGTGAGCTGGCCAATCTTAGCAGAGAGGGGAGAGCTGGGTGCGACCTTGCCCTCCCCTCTCTGTCCCCAAGGACGAATACTTGGCAGACCTGTACCATTTTGCCACCAAGGAGGACACATATGCCAACTACTTCATCCACGTGAGTCCAAGACCGGGTTCCAGCCACCCGGAGCTCGGGGCCTCTGACACCACCTGCGAGATGGTGGGAGGGAGGGAGGGGTCTGCATTTGTGGCCCCTGGGAGAGGCTCCGCTTCCCTCACCTCCCCCGGGGTCACCGCCATGTCTCCCACAGCTCATGGAGATTCAGGCCGCTTACCATCGCAAGTCTCTGAGCTCACTGGACACGGCCCTGGCCGAGCTGAAGGAGAACCACAGTCAAGCAGGTGGGGACACAGGGGGACCCTGACTCCCACCTTTGACCCGCCTCTGCCTGGGGCAGGTTAAGAAACTTGAACTCCGAGCTCCCTGGTGGCTCAGCAGGTTAGGGATCCAGTGTTGTCACTGCCGTGGCTCCGGTCACTGCTATGGCCTGGAAACTTCTCTGTGCCGCAGGCACATCCAAAAAAAAGAAAAAGCTTGTGCTGCATCTTGAAAGGCAACAGGGAGCCATGGATGCGTTCTGAGCAGGGGAGCAATTGCTCTGGCTGCCGCATGGAGGACGGAATGAACTGAAGGCCTGTTAGGCGGCAGGAGGGAGGTGTCCGCGGCCTGGACTGGGGTGGGGGCAGTGGAGGCGGGTGGATTCTAGAGATGTGCGGGGTGATTTCAGGGTGCGTGACGTGAATGGTCAAGAGGGAGATGGTAGCCCCTTGGGAACATGTGGGGGTGCCCCCATCTGCCCTGACCTGGCTGCTCCGGGGTGGGAGGACCCCGGGCCGCTGATCTGTCTCATCCCTGCAGACCCCTCCCCCTCGATGACGGCCGCCCCCTTCTCCAGGGTGTATGGGGTGCCTCTGGGAACCCACCTGCAAGAGCTGGGCCGGGACATCGCCCTGCCCATCGAAGCCTGCGTCATGATGCTGCTTTCTGAGGGCATGAAGGAAGAGGTGGGGCTCGCTGGGGTGGGCGGAGAAGGAGCACCAGGGTCCCCTGCTGGGTCCCACACCGCCCACACGCTGCCCTTGCTGGGGCCCCGCACCACCACTAGCGCCTCGACGCCAGGAGGCGTGGCCTCCAGCGCAGTGACGCCCACGTGGGCGGGGCGCCGTGCTGCCAGCCCCTTGCGTTCTTTGCCCGGCTGGATCATCCCAGCGACCCTTGGAGGGAGCCCTCGCCGGCTCCAGTTTGCACAGCGGAGACAGTGCCCAGCGCGTGAGAAGGTGGCAGTGAAGCCGGGGACTCCACATGTGTCACAGCCGCACGCCGCCCTCATCCGTCCTTTGCACCTCAGTTGTGCTGGTTTTTTCAGCTCCTTTCCTGACCCTTGGGAGGCGGGTCACACTCGAAGACAGACGGAGGCTGCTGGGCCTCCTGTCTCTTCTGCTCTGTTCCGTCTCCCCACAACTCCCAGCTCCTCCCAGACTTCTCCCTTTGGTCAGTATCCTAGACCTTGAGAGTGGAGAGGAGCCGCAGACCCAGTGGTGTTCACTCTGCCCGCCAGACCAGGGGGCCCCCTCCGGACCTTCTCCAGGCCGTGCGTGGGCCAGCGGCTCCCAGCTAGGGTGTCCTGCCCTGCCCACCATCCGTGACGCCCCTACCTGTCCCCTCTCGCACCTCAGGGCCTCTTCCGTCTGGCCGCTGGGGCCTCGGTGCTGAAGCGCCTCAAGCAAACGATGGCCTTGGACCCCCGCAGCCTGCGGGAGTTCTGCTCCGACCCTCACGCCGTGGCAGGTACCGGCTCAGAGGAGCCCTGAGTGAGGGCCTGGCCCCTGCGTCCCTTCCCCGAAGCAGCCTGAAATGACCCCATGACAGTTTAGCTTAAGGCCTGAGAATCCGCTAAGAAGACATCTGAGGAGACTTCGGGGTCCTTAGCTTGGGGTCCACGATAAGCCCCCGAAATGTGTGTACCTTTTTTAGCAGACAAGATCCCTAGGCTTGGAGTTCCCGTCGTGGCTCAGTGGTTAACGAATCCGACTAGGAACCATGAGGTTGCGTGTTCGATCCCTGGCCTCGCTCAGCGGGTTAAGGATCCGGCGTTGCCGTGAGCTGTGGCGTAGGCTGCAGACGCGGCTCGGATCCCACGTTGCTGTGGCTGTGGCGAAGGCTGGCGGCTACAGCTCCTGTTAGACCCCTGGCCTGGGAACCTCCATATGCCGCGGGTGTGGCCCTAGAAAAGACAAAAAAAAAAAAAAAATCACTGGGCTTCATTGTTTTCTCAAATGAGCCCTTGGCCCAAAGAAATGATCAGACCTAGACACGTTAGTGTGAAAGAGGGCTAGAGGTTCTCCAGGTGGAGAGAGCTGGGTACTGGGGGTAGGAGAAGGCTGGGGGCACATCTGAGCCCCGCCGCCGCTCCAGGTGCCCTCAAGTCCTATCTGCGGGAGCTGCCGGAGCCCCTGATGACCTTCGACCTCTATGACGATTGGATGAGGGCGGCCAGGTGAGGATGGGGCGCGTGCTGGGGAGGACGGGGCTGCAGAGGCTGCCCCGGGCAGGCTCACCAGTCTCTCCCGCTCCCCAGCCTGAAGGAGCCTGGAGCCCAGCTGGGGGCCCTCCAGGAGGTGTGCAGCCGCCTGCCCCGCGAGAACCTCAACAACCTCAGGTGAGCCCCCAGCCCACCTCCGCCCACCCGGGGCCTCCCTGAAGCCAAGGCCCAGCTGGCGCTGAAGAGTCCTGGGCTTGAGCCCTGCCCCCTTGTCAAAGGCATATTTCTGAAAACTCCCCTTGGACGTATTAGTTATACTTTATTTTTTATCTTTTTAGGGCCACATCTGTGGCATATGGAAGTTCCCAGGCTAGGGGTTGAATTGGAGCTGCAGCTGCTGGCCAGCGCGGGATCTGAGCTGTGTCTGCGACCTACACCACAGGTCACAGCAACGCCGGATACTTAACCCACTGAGCGAGACCTGGGATCAAACTCGCATCCTCATGGATACTAGTTGAGTTTGTTACCACTGAGCCACGACAAGAACTTCAGTTGTACTTTTTTTATACCAGACATTGAACTGAATACATACTTTCAATCTTCAAGCCACGCCACCTGGCTTCAAATCCCACCTCTGCCACCCTGTAGTCCGGGCCCAGCAATTTAACTTCTCTGTGCCTCAGCGCCCTCGTGTGGAAGGTGTGGGGCATCACAGTCCCTGCTCCACGGGCTGGCGGAGAGGTTCTCAGCTTGGTGCCTGACACAGAGGCGGTGCTCAGTAGGTCAGCTAATGTAACCAGTAAAACTGTGTCAAACGTCCTCTGTGGTGTCTTTGCCGCTCTTTGGGTACTCTATACTGGAGAAGTCTCAGGTCTTGAGGGGCACCCATAGGCGTTCATAGCCCCCAGATGCCCCGCCACTGATCCAAGCCCTCTTCCCGCCCCCCAGGTACCTGATGAAGTTCCTGGCCCGGCTGGCCGAGGAGCAGGAGGTGAACAAGATGACGCCCAGCAACATCGCCATCGTCCTGGGGCCCAACCTGCTCTGGGCTCCTGAGAAAGAAGGGTGAGGGGCCTCGGGCTGGGGGAAGGTGGCCGACCCCCTGCACACACCCATCTTCTGCTTATTATCCCCCTGGGCCTCGGTTTCTCCGTCCTTGGAGTGGGTCGAGCAGCTCCTATGGTCAAGGCTTCTGTGAGGAGCAGCCCCAAGGGCTCTTGGGCCCCACAGGGCTCTGGAGATGGGCATTCTGGGCAATGGCAGTAATGGGGCGCTGGGCGGCCGGTGCAGGGGGGCTGGGATCCCAGAGTTGTGGTTCTAGCCCCACCCCCACCTTCCAGTGACGGGCCTTTGAGAGTCACTCTGGACCTTCATTTCTTTTTTTCTTTTCTTTTTTTAGGGCCACACTCGCAGCATATGGAGGTTCCCAGGCTAGGGGTCGAATCAGAGCTACAGCTGCCTGCCACAGCCACAGCAATGCCAGATCCAAGCTGCGTCTGCAACCTACACCACAACTCATGGCAACGCTGGATCCTTAACCCACTGAGCAAAGCCAGGGATCGAACCCGCAACCTCATGGTTCCTAGTCGGATTTGTTAACTGCTGCGCCACGACGGGAACTCCCGGGACCTTCATTTCTTCATCTGTGGATTGGAAAGAAATTATATAAACGTTGAGGATTTTTGCTTAGGAAATGAGATAATAAATAGAGAAATGTTTGGCAAACTGTAAAGTGCCGTGATAGAGGAAGGGTTATGAGTCGCCTGGCCACGGATGGCGAAAAAGATTTCGTTCATTTGCCGAGTGCAGTTAGTTGGTGAGGCTGCCTTGACCCGAGATCCGTGGGGAAAAGGGTGCCACGGCTGTCTAGTGACGTCTGTCGTGGGTGGAGGAAGGGGCGATTTGGGTGTGGGAGTGGCACGTATGCCATACACTGATGGTCTGCAAGCTTTTGTTTTTGTTTTTGGCCACGCCCACAGTACCCGGAAGTGCTCAGGTCAGGCACTGAACCCTTGCCTGGGGTTCAGTAGTGACTTGAGCCACACAGTGACAACGTCCGATCCTTAACCCATTGAGCCATCAGGGAACTCCTGTGAGTTTTTTGAGAACAGGGACTCAATGTCATTGATTATTGTGTCCCCAATGCCCGGCACTGGGTCTGAGAGTTGGGGTCACTAGGCTTTTTTTTTCCTTTTTCCTTTTTCCTTTTTTTTTTTTTTTGGCCACCTCACAGCACGTAGAGCTCACAGGCCAGGGATCAGATCCAAGATGAGCTACAGTAGTGACCAATGCCAAGACGTGGTCCAGATAACATCAGGGGAACAGGAAGGTGGTCCCTGGCGCTTAACCCACTGTGCGGGGCTGGGGATCGAACCTGTGTCCCAGTGCTCCAGAGACGCTGCCCATCCCATTGCACCACAGCGGGAACTCCTAGACTTTTCTTTCTTTCTTTTTGGCCACACCCATGGTATGTGGAAGTTCCCAGGCCAGGGATCAAACCCATGCTGCCGTTGCGGCCTGTGCCACAGCCGTGGCAACGCCGGATCCTTAACCCACTGCACCACAAGGGAACTTCCTAGACTTTCCTAACTGATGACTGCCTTTCACTTTTTGTCCCAGGGACCTGGCGCAGCTGGATGCAGCCTCTGTGTGGTCCATCCAGGTGGTGGGCGTGGTCGAGGCTCTGATACAGAATGCGGACACCCTGTTCCCTGGAGGTAAAGCTCCTGCCTTTGAACTTGTCCCCGCGTCTGCCCACGTTGGTGCCCTCCAGACTCAGCCTCAGTCCCTGGCAGCCCCCCAAACTCACCACGAGACCTGGAAGACACGGCTTCCCCACGCCGAGCCTCAGTTTCTCATCTGTAAAGTGGGGGTAGTTGTGCCTGCTTCGTGGGAGGCCCACATGGGAGTGGAAAGACAAAACCTGGTCCAGAGAGTTTCCTTTGTGGCTCAGTGGTTAACAAATCCGACTAGGAACCATGAGGTTGCGGGTTCGATCCCTGGCCTTGCTCAGTGGGTTAAGGATCCGGCGTTGCCGTGAGCTGTGGTGTAGGTCGCAAACGCGGCTCGGATCTGGCGTTGGTGTAGGGCGGTGGCTGTAGCTCTGATTAGACCCGTAGCCTGGGAACCTCCGTATGCCGTGGGTACAGCCCTAGGAAAAGGCAAAAAGCCAAAACCAACCAACCAAACAAACAAACAAAAAAACCTGGTCCATAGAGTTCCCGTCGTGGCGCAGTGATTAACGAATCCAACTAGGAACCATGAGGTTGCAGGTTCGATCCCTGGCCTTGTTCAGTGGGTTAACGATCCGGCGTTGCCGTGAGCCGCGGTGTAGGTCGCAGACACGTCTCGGATCCCGCGTTGCTGTGGCTGTGGTGAAGGCCGGCGGCTACAGCTCCTGTTAGACCCCTAGCCTGGGAACCTCCATATGCCGCGGGTGTGGCCCTAAAATTACAAAAGTCAAAAAAAAAAAAAGAAAAGAAAAGAAACCTGGTCCAGAGAACATCTGGGGAACAGGAGAGTGATCCCGACACCGGCTGAGGCTGAGGGCCTGTGGAAGCTCGGAGAGTTCAGACCTGCTCCCTTCCGTCTGCAGATACCAACTTCAACGTGTCAGGCCTGTTCTCAGTGCCTGCCCCCCAGGACAAGGTCAGTGACAGGCCGGCTTCTGAGGAGCTTCCAACAATTGCCACGCCCGCCCCAGCCACTGTCGCAGCCCCGGCTCTGGCCCCTGCCCCGGCTCCAGCGGCTACCAAGGAAAGGTAAGGACTGAGAGGTGTGAGCGGCCCCGGCCTGGCTCCCAGATGCCGAGCCTGAGGCTCCATCTCTCAGGGCGACTGACAGCATTTAAGGAAAAAGACCTGGGAGTTACCCTCGTGGCTCAGTGGTTAACAGACCCAACTAGTATCCATGAGGATGCACGTTCAATCTCTGGCCTCGTCAGTGGGTTAAGGATCCAGTGTTGCCGTGAGCTGTGGTGTAGGTCGCAGACGCGGATCGGATCCCACGTTACTGTGGCTGTGGTGTAGGCTGGCAGCTGTAGCTCCAATTTGACCCCTAGCCTGGGAGTTTCCATGTGCCGCGAGTACCACCCTAAAAAGCAAAAAAAAAAAAAAAAGAAAAAAAAGGGAAAAAAGAATTATTCTATTTTTATTCCAAAGACCAGGTTTCCCAGTTTGGAGTGGGTAGGGTGACGACTCAGACGCACATTCTTCTCAGCCTCTCCTGTGCTCCCTGCCCTGTCATATGGCTCTTTGCTGAGTACCTACTATGAGTACCTACTATGTGCTGGGCACTGTCTCAGGCCCCAGAAATTTAGGGAACTAGGAAGTTGATCGTTTTGTGATTTGTAAGTACTGTGCCTTCCAAGTTTTTGGTTTTTGGTTTTTTAATTCTTTTTAGGGCCACACCTGCAACATATGGAAGTTCCCAGGCTAGGGGTCAAATCGGAGCTATAGGCGCCTGCTTACACCACAGCCATGGCAACACCAGATCCGAGCTGAGTCTGCAAGCTACACCCCAGCTCGTGGCAACTCCGGATCCTTAACCCACTGAGCGAGGCCAGGGAGTTAAGGCATCCTCATGGAGGCTATGTCAGTTTCTTAACCTGCTGGGCCACAGCGGGAACTCCCTTCTTCTCTTGATCCTTTAATTCATAAGGGGAGTTACATCGTGGCTCAGCAGTAATGAACCCAGTTAGGATCCATGAGGATGTGGGTTCGATCCCTGGCCTCACTCAGTGGGTTAGGGATCCGGCATTGCTGTGAGCTGTGGTATACGCCACAGACGCGGTTTGGATATTGCATTGCTGTGACTGTGGTGTAGGCCGGCAGCTGTAGCTCCGATTAGCTCTCTAGCCTGGGAACCTCCATATGCTGCCGGTGTAGCCCTAAAAAGCCAAAAAAACCCACAACATCCTGAAGGGCTGCGCAGTGTCGTGTTTCCTCCATAGCAAGTGAGTTTTGTTCAGTTATCACAGACCTTGGGGGCCCAGTGACTTTCCTCAGATGAGCAAGACAGACGAATGCTACTTTTTGAATGTGCGTTCCGGGGGGTGGGGAGAGACGGTGTCAGCCATCTTCCTGCTAAAGGTACAATATCATCGGGTGGTGCCCGGTGCTGCGGAGGGGGTAGGGCAGGGTCGGGTGACGGAGTCGGGAACTGCTCTAGCCGAGGGTTCAGGAAAGGCCTCACCGAGGCGCAGCCAGCTGAGCAGAGCCAGCAATGAGCTGCCACCTCCTCCTCTGCTTCTCGTCCGCTCTGTGGCTTCTAGTGGCCGGAACATTCTGTAAAGACCGCAGGAGGAGTTCCCTTTGTGGCTCAGTGGTTAACGAATCTGACTACGAACCATGAGGTTGTGGGTTCGATCCCTGGCCTTGCTCATTGGGTTAAGGATCCAGTGTTGCCGTGAGCTGTGGTGTAGGTCGCAGACGCGGCTCGGATCCCGCGTTGCTGTGGCTGTGGCGAAGGCCGGCGGCTACAGCTCCTGTTAGACCCCTAGCCTGGGACCCTCCATATGCCACGGGTGTGGCTCTACATAAAGGTAAAAAGACAAAAAAAAAAAAAAAGACCGCAGGAGGCTGAGGGCTGAGGCCGAGGGGTGGCCCAGCTTTCTACCCACCCTCATCCTGGCCGCACGGGGAACCACGGACACTGTAACGGTGCCACACAGCAGCCAGGGCTCAGTGGATACAAACCCTGGCCAATGCCAGAAGCATCTTCTCAGAGGAGAAGGTCCCCCCTGGCCACAGGTGGTGGGGACAAGCCCTAAGAGGACGCAAACCCAGCCTGTTGGCTGGGAGTCTCCTCGGAATTCCCGGAGGCCTCTGGGCCATGGCCAAAGCTGACCCTGACACTTTCTTCCCTCGCAGGACGGAGTCTGAGGCACCCCCCAGACCAGCCTCCCCCAAGCTCAGTAAGAACCCCCCGGAGGCAGCCGCCCCAGCAGAGGACATGGCTCGGAAGAGTGAGTTGACCATGGGAGGAGAAGCGGGGCCGGGGGTGGGCAGGAAGAGGGGGTGGGTGACCCCAGGCTGTCCCCTGTTTTCAGACCAGAGGAGGCCTGGAAGCCAGGTGGCTAAGAGCCCAGGTTTGCTGCCTGATGCTCTGGGTTCGGGTTCCAGCTCTGCGACCTTGGGTGGGTGACTTCACCCGTCCGTGCCTCAGCTTCCTCCTCTGTGTGATGGGACAGTAGCTGCCCCCGCCTTGCGGGGCTGTTTGGAGAATTAAATGGTGCTGCCTGGCCCATAGCCAGCACACAGTAAATGCTAGATAAAGCTCAGCCATTGTGGAGTTCCCGCTGTGGCGGGGATCAGCGCCGTCTTGGGAGCTCTGGGTTGCAGGTTTGATCCCCGGCCCAGCACAGTGGGTTAAGGATCCCGGTGTTGCTGCAGCCGGGGCTTAGGTTCAACTGCAGCTCAGATCTGATCCCTGATCCTGGAAACTGCAGGCGCCACAGGGTGACCAAAAAAGAAAAAAAAATCAGCCGTTGTGAGCACTGGGGGCAGTGGGGCCTAGTCCCTCCCGAAGCCCAAAGATCTCGAAGCGAAGACAGAGGATGGGGTCTTCTAAAGACAAGGAGGAGTGGCAGTGGCAGTGGTCAGGTGGCCTCTTTCTGAGCCCTTTTGCTCAGAATGGCACTTCCTCGGTTCTTGTCCTCCAAGGAAAGAATTCGGGGAGTTCCCGTCGTGGCTCAGTGGTTAACGAATCTAAGAACCATGAGGTTGCGGGTTCGATCCCTGGCCTTGCTCAGTGAGTTAAGGATCCGGCGTTGCCATGAGCTGTAGTGTAGGTCGCAGACGCGGCTCGGATCCTGCGTGGCTATGGCTGTGGCAAAGGCCAGCGGCTACAGCTCCGATTCAACCCCTAGCCTGGGAACCTCCATATGCCACAGGTGTGGCCCTAAAAAGTGCAAAAAAAAAAAAAAAGAGTTCAGTCAAGAGACATAGAGCAGGAGTGTCAAGGTCGGGGAGGGAATGGTGTTTCTGTCCCAGATGAGGCGGGCCCCGCTCGTGTCCGCCTGATGCACTCACCTGTTGAGGTGGCCTAAAGCCAGGCAGGCGAGCAGGCTAGGGTTGAGACAAAGAGTCTGTTAGGGTGACTAGGACAGTTGGGACACCCCACTCGGCCCAGGAGTCTCTAGAGTTTTCCACTTGGGTATACAGCGTAGAGCTGGGAGCGGAGGAGCAGCGGATAGAGCCTCTGGAGCTGGCAGGCTGCACGGGGACCTTCTCATAGGCGGGGGCCTCTAGCCACGTTTCCTGGGCAAGTGGGATATTCGCTCACAAGAGCTGTCACAGCATCACCTGCGCTGGTCCTCGTGTCAGCCCTGGGAGGTCAAGGCTATTACCCCGCCTCACTGATGAGGCTCCTGGAGGGAGGTGACTTGCCCAGGTCCCCCAGCGGGTGGAGGCAGAGCTACAGATTGCAGACGTCCTGGTCCCTGCCAGCCCCTCCTGCCTCCCGACAGGTTGGACTGTGCAGCGGGGGATCTGAGCGCCGGGGTAGGGGCAGTTCTGGTGGGCCTCTGAGAGGAGATGAGCAGGTGCCGGGGGGACAGGCAGCGTTCCTTTATTCAACAAATACATGCAGTTCCCATCGTGGCGCAGCGGAAACGAATCCGACTAGGAACCATGAGGTTGCGGGTTCGATCCCTGGCCTTGCTCAGTGGGTTAAGGATCTGGCGTTGCCGTGAGCTGTGGTGTAGGTCGCGGACGCGGCTCGGATCCCGCGTTGCTGTGGCTGTGACGAAGGCCGATGGCTACAGCTCCTGTTAGACCCCTAGCCGGGGAACAAAATACAAGTGTGGCCCTAGAAAAGGCAGAAAAAAAGAGAGAGACAAAAAAAAAGAATATATGACAGTAACTGGGGCACGGTCGGGGAGAGGTCCCCTAGCTGAGGGGGTGGAGGGACCGGCACGGAGGCCCGAATGATGAGGAGCCAGCGTGGAAACTGTTCCCAGCAGAGGAAACGGCAGCTGCAGAGATCCTCGGGTGCTCGTGAGCTTGGGGATCTGCCGCAGGCGGTGTGGATGCCTAACCTCCCTTTTCCTTCCTCCACAGCCAAGCGGCCAGCCCCGGCCAGGCCCACCATGCCGCCCCCCCAGGTCTCCAGCACCCGCAGCTCCCCTCCAGCCCCGCCTCCGCCCCCTGGCTCTGGCAGTCCGGTGACCCCGCGGGCTCTGCCCCGCCGTCTGGTTGGCAGTGGCCTCCGGGCCCCCACGGTGCCACCCCCTTTGCCCCCCACGGCTCCCCAGCCTGCCCGGCGCCAGAGCCGGCCCTCCCCGGGCTCCCCCAGCCCAGCCTCCCCAGGTCCAGCCTCCCCCAGCCCAGTGTCTCTGAGCGCGCCTGCACATGTGGACCTGGGGCCAGGCACAGCGGAGGGAGAGGCCCCGGAGGCTGCAGACAGGGCCCCAGCTTCCCCGGTTACCCCGCCTCAGCCCCGGCCCAGGAGCCTTGCCTCGGAGGCCGACTGAGCCCGCAGCTTGTCCCCGAGAGCCCTCGCCGTCTCCTGCTCCTCCAGGACACGGCCCTCACTCCTCCCAAGGGGGTGGCGGCCTCCAGCCTTCGCCCCCAAGTGCCTCGGTGTCCGCTGGGTCGGCCCCCAACGCTAGGAGGACTCAGGCCAGCCCTCCGTGTCCAGACTTTTCCCTCTTGGATCCACCCTGGGTTTGGGGGGGCCCCTCAACCAGCTCCCCACTCTGGCAGGGTCCCAGGGGAGCTGCCAGAAGGAAGGACAGGCTTGTCTGCTTCGCCAGGACTTCTGTTTTTCTCTTGCCAACGTATTTTTTTTTGTAAGGCTGGTAAATAAATTATTTTGGACAAAACTGGAGCAGCTGCCCAAATGATAGTTTTATTTTCTATTCTTGAAATAAAGTCATTTTCATAAAGGAGAAAAAATTACTTCTTTGCCTCCCGTCTCTTTTTTCCTGTCTGAAATCGTAACAGCCAGCATTTTTGGTGCTTAGCCTGCTACGCACTGGGCTTTTCTACGTATGATTTCCATTTACTTCTCTTCCAGGGAAGTAAATCACAGTATCTTCCATGTGAGGAGACTGAGGCTCAGAAAGTGACCTGCCAAGATCACATTTCAAGTAAGGCAGGGCCTGGCCCGGGTCTGTCTGATTCCAGAGCCTGGATCTGTCCTTCACATTCCTAAACATTTTATTTAATTTATTTTCCATGTCTGTGAAACCATTGGGGCTTTTTGTCCGTGGGGGTGGGGCTTGGTTTGTTTTGGGGTGTTTGCTTTTCTGTTTTGTTTGTTTTGGCCACGCCTTTGGCCTGCAGAAGTTCCTAGGCCAAGGATCGAACCCAAGCCACAGCAAAAACAATGCCAAATCCTTAACAGCTAGGCCACCAGGGAACTCCTGTGAAACCATTCAACAGCTTCCACCACGTTCTCCACTCCAGGTACTAACCAGGCCACACCCTGCTTAGCTTCTGAGATCAGAGCAGATCCTGCGCGGCGTTCAGGGTGGTATGGCTGTGGCGGAAGTGCTGTTCTGTAGGATTCAGTGAGACACTCTCGTAAAGACCAAAGCACGGCCCTTACACACAGAGAAGTGCCCTATAAGTGACAGCTGCTTTTGCTGCTGTTTACCCCAACCTGAGGTGTTCCCTGTCCCCAGAGAAGGCAAGGAAGCCTCTCGGTGGGTGAGGAATGCATCTGTCCTCAAACATTCCCTAAAGCTGCCCTGTGCTAGATTCTGAGTTAGGTCCCAGCTCAGCCCTACACGCAGCGAGCTCCTGGGAATGCACGGGAGAATTGACAATAATTAGAGTCAGGTGTTGTGACTGGGAGGCCAAGTTAGCCCACTTGGGGCAAGCCATTTAACCCAGACTGGCATGAGTTAAATGGTATGCATGTATATGGAAAGTGTGTGTGTGTGTGTGTGTGTGTGTGTGTGTGAGGTGGATGTCAAGAAGGCTTCCTGGGAGTTCCCACTGTGGTGCAGGAAGATTGAAGGCGTCTTGGGAGCAATGGGACACAGGTTCGATCCCCGGGGCCGGCACAGTGGGTTAAGGATCTGGCATTGCTGCAGCTGCGGCTTAGGTTGCAACTACAGCTCAAATCTGATCCCTGGCCCAGTAACTCCACATGCCATCCAGGCAGCCAAAAACACGGGAAAAAAGAAAGAAAAAAGACGGTTCCTGGAGAAGGTGATATTGAGGGGGAGTCTTTCAGGAGCCGGCCAGGGAAAAAAAGAAAAGAAGAATATTCTGAGCCTAGGAGACCACCTATGCAAAGGCCAGGAGCAAAAGCCCAGGGTGTTAGGGAACAAGAAATACTAGCCTCAGAGGCTGAGTGATAGGATGTGGCTTTTCCCAGGTCTTTGAAACTTCATTTGCTCCTGGGGATCAGACAGGTCTTCAGAGCCCTCTCAGAGGCTGGCAGACAACCTCAGAATTGTGACACATCCCTCACCTAGCAAGGACCTAGGCAGATGGGTCCTATCTCTGCCCTGGGCAACTGGCTGCTTTGTCTCCCTTCTCCAGGGTCCATAGGTGACCAGCTGCCTCTAGGCAGTGCCTCTCTAGCCTCACAACAGAATCCCTGGGTCATTAAAAAAAATATATATATATATATTTTTTAATGCCTGGGATCACCCAAAGCAATTAAGCTAAAAATTCTGAGGTCCTGTCACACATTGGTATGTTTTAAAACGTTTGTCAAAAGTCATCGAACTGCACATTTAAGACCTACGCATCTTACTGTGGGGAAATTATATCTAAAGAAAAAAAAAAATCCGTTCCCCAGGGGACTCTACAGCCAGGGTGGAAAGCCACTGGTATAAGCCAAGGGCTCCATCGTCTGAGAGGACACCATGTGCCACTCTCCCCAGCACACCCACACGCTCCTCAGGACTCCGTTCGGAACTAGATCATCCACGGTTCAGAGGGCAATTAGATTTGACCCAAAGATAACATCTTTAGCATCTATTTTCCTCCTAGCAACCAGCTGTCTTAAGCTTCTAATTGGCTGGGCAAACGCGGGGGCGGGCTAGAGTGTCTATTCCTAACTTCTTATTGGTCAAAAGGGAGCGTCAGTCTCTGAGCTTCCCACCCTCCTGTTGGGCAGAAGCTCCACGGCTGCTCGTCCAACGGAGCTAAGGGGAGGGACGAAGGAGCAGGCTAGGCCTCTATTAGCCCTCTTCCCGCCGTGGCGGCCGTAATTCCGCTCTTTTCTTCGGCTCTGTAGGCTCGCGGCCCCTCTCCTCCCAAGACTCGCCCCCGGTGACCCCGCCCCCTTGCTCTTCCAGCCCGCCGATTGGCAGGTGGCGGGACTGGCTGGCTGCAGGCGAGTGCGCCGTGCGGGTGGAAAGAGAGAGGTGCGGTGCGGGCGTGCGGGCAGCCACCCGGCTGCATGGCGAGCTGTGAGCGGCTTCGCGGCGCGGCCCTGCGCGACGTGCTGGGCCGGGCGCAGGGGGTCCTGTTCGACTGCGACGGGGTGCTGTGGAACGGCGAGCGCGCTGTGCCGGGCGCCCCGGAGCTGCTGGAGCGCCTGGCGCGGGCTGGCAAGGCGGCGCTCTTCGTGAGCAATAACAGCCGGCGCGCGCGGCCCGAGCTGGCCCTCCGCTTCGCGCGCCTCGGCTTCAGGGGGCTGCACGCCGAGCAGCTCTTCAGCTCCGCGCTGTGCGCCGCGCGCTGGCTGCGCCAGCGCCTGCTCGGGCCGCCGGACGCGCAGGGCGCGGTATTCGTGCTGGGCGGCGAGGGGCTGCGGGCCGAGCTGCGCGCCGCCGGGCTGCGCCTGGCAGGGGACCCCGGCGAGGAGCCGGGCGCGGCCCCGCGCGTGCGCGCCGTGCTGGTGGGCTACGACGAGCACTTCTCCTTCGCCAAGCTGAGCGAGGCCTGCGCGCACCTGCGCGACCCCGACTGCCTGCTGGTGGCCACCGACCGCGACCCGTGGCACCCGCTGAGCGACGGCAGCCGGACCCCGGGTGAGCGCGGGGCTGGCAGGGAAACTGAGCTGGGGCGCGGCCTGCGCTTTCACCTCTACGCCTAGGGGTGAGGGGAGGGGAAGGGTGACTGTGGGTGACTGGTGGCGAGCAGAAGGGAGGTGAGCTTGGTCCCCGGGATGCTTTCATGTCCACATCTGGCAATTCTTGCGGCGTGTGAGGGGCAGCAGTGCGGTCTCCCTTTGACAAATGAGGAAACCGAGGCTCATTGTGGCTCAGGGAGTTGCAGGCGGAATCCAGGGCCCAGACTCCCAGGATTAGGAACCCAAACCTTCTTGAACCATCTTCAAGGGCTCATTTTGCCCCATTGGCCATCTGGGTGAGGTCGGAGAGTTGCGGATAAAGTGTGGAAGGACTGGACTGTCGGAGGGTTGGAACACGTTTCCAGGGGCAGGTTGAAGACAGGTGTGTGGGGAGCACAGGAGGCGGATGGAGTTTGACCTGAGTTCCAGTTCCAGCTCCAGGGCCCTGTAATCTTTTTGAGTTATGTAACCTTGGAGCATTTCTACACTGGGTGTAAAGTGGGAATACTAAACACGGCAGTTTCCTGGAGAGAGTGATCAGGTGAGTGTCCGTTACACAGCAGGAGCCCAGATGATGTAAATTTTATCCCCATCCTACTCATGTTTCAGAGTTGTATGAAGCACCTTGATATCTGTTATTTAGTTTCAAAATTACTCTGTAGATGGCAGTTATTGTCCCATTTTTTAGTTAAAGAAACTGATGCTGAGAGGAGGGAAGCAAGCTGCCCAAGAGCAAAAGGACCTGAACTTGGCTCTTGAGGCGTCTTACCCGGAACCCTGAAATCCCACCCCCTCCATCCAAGGCACTCTTCACGGCTGTCATCTGGGAATTCAGAACTGCAGAGGAGGCAGGAACAGTCGAGACTCCTACATCTTGGAGAGTTCAAGTTAGACAAGAGCAGATGGTAAGGAGAGGGTCACTGACAGTAGTGGGTGTACATGTGCTAGGCTGAGGGCGGAGATGGATCTCCATCACACCCTCCCTGCTGGCCACTGACATTCAACTGATATCAGATCCTGGGAGGGCAGAGTGGAACTGACGGAGGAGTGGATGCAGTATTATCATGGGGAGGCAGAGAGAGCCTAGATCCGGGGAGATCTGGGAAGGCTTCCAGGAGGAGGCATCTTGCGGGACAGGACACCAGGTGATAGAGCAGGGCTTGGACCATGGCAGAACCAGTTCCGGGCTGGGAATCTTATCATCCTAGGCCCGTCTTAGCTTTGCTGCAGACCAGCTAGCTGCATGAGCACCTCAGCCTCAGTTTCCCCATAAACCCAAGGTGAGGGCGCTGGTCAGAGCTCCCAGCTGGAGCAGCTCCTGCCTGCCCTAGGCCATGCCATGAGAAGTGGCTTTCTCCAGAGGCCGCAGAGCTCAGGTTAAGGCTGTGGGTTAAGACGCTCCCCCAGGGGTTCAGGAAGGATGGCGTGGGGGAGCTGGGGAGAGACCAGGCCCTGCCCACATGTGCCCCTTAGGTCTCAGCACCCACTTGCCTCTGCCTGCCGGCTCTGCTGGTCATCCCTACAGCCAAGAGGGGGAGGCAGAGCTTAACAAACACAGTGCCGCTGTCCTGTGTGTGCACGAGAGAATCATGCAGCGTTGAGAGTGGGAAAAAAAAACTTATTAAATTCCCCAATATGCATAAAATCTGCAGTGCAGCTCTCTCACCCCCGTTCCCTCTCCTCTGTCCCTGTGGGTCTTCTAAATTGTGTGTTTTACCTTGTTGCCACGTGGCAGCCACTTGAGCTGGCAGATAGAAATGCCTGCTGTCTTAGGAATACGTCACCGGCAAAGCATATGCCAGCCTTGGATGACAGGAGGTGGAGAAGAGCAGGGTGTGGTGGTCTGGGGCAGAGTTATGTTCACAGGCTCCCCGGCTTGGATGCTCGCTCCCCCAGGGTACGGATCTTTGTTTCATCCACTGCTCTATCCCCAGTGCCTAGGTGGCGCCTCAGTAATAATGGCTGAGTGAGGGAGGCGGGACGTGGGGGCCAAGGATGATCTGCTGTGACTTGGTGGGAAAGGAATTTGCTGAAAGAGTTACCATCCTTGGCTTTTTTTTTTTTTTTCTTTTCTTTTTAGAGCTGCACCTGCAGCATATGGAAGTTCCCAGGCTAGGGGTCGAATCAGAGCTACTGACCTGCGATCCTTAACCCACTGAGCGAGGCCAGGGAACGAACTTAGCCTCATGGATACTAGTCGGATTCTTAACCCACTGAGCCACAACGGGAAATCCAAGAGCTACCATCCTTGAGCTGAGAAAGTCACTTTGGGGTGCCTCAGTTGAGCCCTTGCCACCCTGGAAGGGATTTCTAACCAACAGGCCAAATGGCTTTTCTCCCCTACCCAGTTCTTGGGAAAACAAGCAGGCAAGTTCTCGGTCAGAGGTCAGGGAGACCTTCCCCATGGGGTTGCTCTGGGCCAGCTCTGCCTTGATCCTGGGGAAGTTTCTCTTTCTTATCTGGGGGCCGCGGGGCAGAGGAATCTAGCTGTTTGTGCACCTTCTGTGCCTTTGGCTTAATCAAGTTCAGTGTCATCCGCTGTGAGAAGGGAGACGCGAAGCCCAGAGCATCTGGGGTCAGACCCAGTGGAGTACCGATAAATAAATGTTTAATTACTGGAAGAGCCTTGATTTATACCATTCACCCATTTCTATGCTGTAAATACTGCCCCCACCCCCGCCCCCAGCCATTTTCAGGCTACCAGCGTTAAGTCCCTTCCCAGCGTGGACTTGGGAAGCTAGGGACACACCATTCTGCAGTATTTCCATCATTATGGCTGTAAATAACCTCAAGAGCATAGATAATGGTAAAATAATTACAAAGTGATGAGTTCTGAGAATTTATTACCTTTGTTTATTTCATTGTCAGTTCGTATATGTTGACTTTTTTTTTTTGGCAGTGCCTGTGGCATGCGGACGTTCCCAGGCCAGGGGCTGAACACGCACCATAGCAGTAACCAGAGTCACAGCAATGATAAAGCCAGATCCTTAATCTGCTGAGCCACCATGGGAACTCCTAAGCTGATTTTTAATAGTGGCTTTGGGAGTTCCCTGTCAGCCTAGTGGTTATGGATCTGGTGTTGTCACTGCTGTGGTTTGGGTCACTGCTGTGGCACAGGTTCGATCCCTGGCCCGGGAGCTTCTGCAGGCCATGGGCATGGCCCCAAAAATAGTGGCTTTGTTTAACCAGCAGCTCAAAGAATTCCTGAAAAGAAGCATTCATCATTCCCAAGCCGGTACAAGCTGGCCCCACACATGTCAGGGTCAGACCCACCTGAATGCATATGTTTTATCCATCACTTATTAAGCTGTACAACCCTGGACAAGTAATTAACAACACTGAACCTGAGCCTTCTCATCTGTAAAATGGGCGTTCATGGGCACCCGCACAGCCCATGGCATTTTAGAGTGTGCTTAGTAGATTGTGATTATTATCATTATTTGCTCGGGGACATTAGTATGAAGATAGAACCTTCTGGTATAGATGTGCCTCTGGGACGGGCACAGTGGGCTCATTGTGTGGGGCAGGATGGTACTGGGCTGGGAATCAGAACTGTCCTTTTCTAAACAGTCTTCCTATTGTTAGACACTTGGGTGAGTTCCACAGTTTTGCTTATTATAGTTACTGCGGCCGCGGACATCTTCAAGCATGTAGCTTTTTGTCTCCAGTTTGAATTCTCGCCTTGTGATCGCTTTCCCGGCGGAGGCTGACTGGGTCAGAGGTGCAGATGTGTCAGCGCCAAGCTGTATTCCACAAGGGCTGTGCCAGTGCCCGAGGCCAAGATTGCACATTCTTATAGCAATAACCACAACAGCTGTCTCTTAAGTGCTTTCCTGATTCCAAAGCACTTGCCCCTGTGGTGACCACAGCACCTCTTTGAAAGCAGACTTTGCTTGGGTCACCCTTTCCAGCGGGTCCAGGGACACTCAGAGGTTGGCTTTTTCAAAGGCGGGTGGCTGCTGGGGTGAAATAGTGACCCTTAGGCAGGGCTCACTGAGCCAGGCTCGATTCCCTGCAGTGGTTCATCCAGACCTTACAACACCCACATGAGAAAATACCATTGATACCCCCGTATTAGAGAAGGGAGGGAGTTCCCATCATGGCTCAGCAGTTAACGAATCGGACTAGGAACCATGAGGTTGCAGGTTCGATCCCTGGCCTTGCTCAGGGGCTTAAGAATCCGGCGTTGCTGTGAGCTGTGGTGTAGGTCGCAGACGTAGCTCGGATCCTACATTGCTGTGGCTGTGGTGTAGGCCAGCAGCTACAGCTCTGATTAGACCCCTAGCCTGGGAACCTCCACATGCCGTGGGTGTGGCCCTAAAATGACAAAAAGGCAAAAAAAAAAAAGAGATAGAGAAGGGAAAACTGAGACACAGCCGAGTTAAACAGGCTGCCCAAGGGAGTTCCCACCATGGTGCAACAGGATTGGCTGCATCTCTGTTGGGCCAGGATGTAGATTCGATCCCCAGCTCAGCACAGTGGGTTAAAGGAGCTGGCATTGCTACAGCTGTGGCGTAGGTTGCAACTGTTCCTTGGATCCAATCCCTGGGTTGGGAATTCCAGATGCCGCGGGATGGCCAAAAAAGAAAAAAGAAACAAAACAAAGCACCTAAATAGCCTGCCCAAGAAAGGCAGAGATGGGGTATGAATGCAGGCAGGCTGGTTGTAGAGTGTCTGCTCCTAACCCCTATGCTGGAGTTCCTGTTGTGGCTCAGTGGGTTAAGAACCTGACTAGTATCCATGAGGATGCATGTTCGATCCTTGGCCCTGCTTAGTGGGTTAGGGGTCCGGTGTTGCCGTGAACTGCAGCATAGTTGCAGATGTGGCTTGGATCTGGCGTGGCTGGGGCTGTGCTGTAGGCCAGCAACTGCAGCTCCAATTTGGCTCCTACTTGGGAATTTCCCTATGCCCCCTATACGATGGGTGCAGCCCTAAAAAAGACCAAAAAAAAAGAAAAAAAATCCCTATGCTAAGACTTGGAAGCAGGCCGGCTTTGGACTTATTTCAGTGACTAAGATGACTCCCGAGCCAAGCTGCCTCTGGGGGAATTCCAGTTTCAGGGCCTGCCACCCGCACTGACCAAGTCTCTGCGTCCCCCGCAGGCACCGGCAGCCTCGCTGCCGCCGTGGAGACGGCCTCAGGACGCCAGGCCCTGGTGGTGGGTAAGCCCAGCCCCTACATGTTCGAGTGCATCAAGGAGGACTTCAGCGTGGAGCCCGGCCGCACGCTGATGGTGGGCGACCGCCTGGAGACCGACATCCTCTTCGGCCACCGCTGTGGCATGACCACCGTGCTCACGCTGACGGGCGTCTCCCGCCTGGAGGAGGCCCAGGCCTACCTGGCGGCCGGCCAGCACGAGCTCGTGCCCCATTACTACGTGGAGAGCATCGCGGACTTGATGGACGGGTTGGAGGGCTGAGCCCACCCGACCTGCGTGCGCGGCCGCAACCCTCCCTCACCTGATCCCGTAGATGGAGGCGATGGGCCAAGACCTGCATTAAGGGCTAAGCTCCCTGGCCCCACGTTCTACCCCGATGGGGCTGGGACCCAGGGAAGGTGTCCGGGCCCGCAGACCCTGTCCCGGCAGGGACTGGGCCCTCTTTGCCGTCCCAGAAGCTGCCCCCACCGGTTCGCCCTGGCCTGACCCAGCCAGGTGGCCTTATTTCCCGTCCTGTGTCCTCCCCTTGTTGAAATCTGGACCCTGCTGCCTGCTGAAATTTTCCTGCGACCCTGAGCCCTGAACCCCCACCTCCTCCCTGGGGCCTCAGAGCTTGACCTGCCCCTGGGTCCTGGCCTTGGGTGCCTGTGGACCCACCAGAGGTCTGGGTCATTATTGTCCTGAGCCCTGAATGGACCAATCAGAAGGCTGATACTGACTCATTGATGTCGGGTCCTGAGTGAACCAGACGGGAGCCTAAGTGACAATGACCATTTCACGTCCTAGGTCCTGGGACATTTCATGTCCGTCAGGACCCCAGGTGATAATGACCCACTGGTCTCTTGGGTCCTGAATAGAGCAATCCAGAAGTCTGAGAGACAGTGGCCTCGTAACAATCTGGGTCTGACTGGACCAGCCAGGGATCCAGACTTCTGTTCATAAATGGGGGTCCAAGTGCTGAGCCACTCGGTGGCTCTGGGGGCTTCTGTAGCTGAGAGCCCCACCCCTCCCAGATCCTGGTACCAGACCAGTGTTGATGGTGGCCACAGTCTGGGAAGGGGGCTCTAGTGCCCCCCTGTGCTGTCAGTGTTTGCTGTGCCACCTCTCCCCTGTGCCCACCCCCCAGTTATTTATTTATGGTTATGTGCCAGTGATGGTGGGGGTGGGGGCTGGGCCTTCCCCGCCACCCCTCCCCTCTTGTACCTAGTCCTCCCGTTCTTAATAAAGTGCGAGTGGGAGTGTCTGCGTGGGTTCAGGTCCGCGTCCAGGGTCGGGCGGGAGGGGGAGCCCCTGCCTGAGCCTGCTGTCCCCCGGGACTGGTTCACCCACTTTGTGAAATGATCCACCCCAGTTCCAGAGCATTCTCTGTGTACAGCGGTAACTTATCCAGTAGCACTTGATGCCTCGCTGAGTATTTATGTACCGACTTGCTTCAGTCCTTCAGGAAATCCAGCAGGCTTGTGTTACTCATCCCACTTTACTCCTTGGGGAATGAGGATCAGAAAAGCCAAGTTGGGAGTTCCCATCGTGGCACAGCGGAATTGAATCCTACTAGGAACCATGAGGTTGCGAGTTCGATCCCTGGCCTCGCTTAGTGGGTTAAGCATGTGGTGTTGCCATGAGCTGTGGTGTAGGCTGCAGACATGGTTCAGATCTGATGTTGCAGTGGCTGTGATGTAGACTGGCAGCTGTAGCTCCAATTGGACCCCTAGCCTGGGAACCTCCATATGCAGCAGGTGCAGCCCTAAAAAGACAAGAAAGAAAAAGAGAGAGAGGGAGGGAGGAAGGAAAGAAAGAAAGAAAAGCGAAGTGAACTCACACCAGGACACACACCTAGAAAGTGATCACCTGAGGCAGGATCTGAACTTGTGCTGGCTGCCTCCGGGAGGCTGCAGTCCCTCTCTGTAGAGGCTGAGGGGGGACAGGTCCTCGCCCTCCAGGAGCTCAGGTGCGATGCTGCGCCCTGCCCCCACTCAGGCATCCTTCACACCTAGGCTGCTGCTGCGACTGCTGCCCGGCTAGCCTTCGGCATCCGCGGTGCCTCCTGCAGAGCAGGTGCCCAGCTGTGAGCTGGCCAAGGGGCAGCCCGGAAGGGCCTACAGAAGCTGGGTGGGCATATGCCATGTTCCAGACCTGATTGTCACTGATTCACTTGTCGCCTGAGCTTGCACAAGCCCATTCCTGCTCAGCTTGTTTCCTTATTTGTAAAGTGAGGGGTGGAATTTCAAGGTCTGGGAAATTCTCTCCGGTGTGATTCTTCTTGGGAAGAGGGAGTGTTAGGCTGAGGCTTGCTGCCTCAGGAGCTGGGAGCAGATGTGTACTCGTGGAGATTTCTGGTTGTGACGGACTGGACCCAACCTGGCTAAGGCATAAGGGAGTTTATTGGATGCCACTAGGAGGTGATCCAACAGCCGACAGGTGTACCCCATTCAGCCTCTCTTCAGGGCTCTGGGCGCGGAAGCGGTTGCAGCCATTATGTGATCACGAGGCATGGCCCACTGTTTTTCTTTTATTTTTCTGCTTTGTGGCTCTGCTTCCCAAAGATGGAGAGAACTTACTGGGGTCGTTTCCCCCTTCTAGTTTAGACAAGTTTCAAACCAACAGAAAAAGTGTAAGGACAGCACAGTGAATACTGGGAGTTCCCTGGTGGCTCAGCAGGTTAAGGATCTGGCATTGTCACTGCTGCGGTTACAGCTGTGGTGCAGGTTCAGTCCCTGGCCCGGGAACTTCTGCATGCCACAGGTGCAGCAGAAGAAAGAGAGAGAGAGAGAGAAAGAAAAGAAAGAAAGAAAGGGCAGCACACAGGAGTTCCCTTTGTGGCTCAGTGGTTAATGAATCCGACTAAGCACCATGAGGTTGCGGGTTCGATCCCTGGCCTCGCTCAGTGGGTTAAGGATCCGGCGTTGCCGTGAGCTGTGGTGTAGGTTGCGGATGCAGCTCGGATCCCGCGTTGCTGTAGCTGTGGCGAAGGCCGGCGGCTACAGCTCCTGTTAGACCCCTAGCCTGGGAACCTCTATATGCCGCGGGTGCGGCCCTAGATAAGGCAAAAAGACAAAAAAAGAAAGAGCAGCACATGGCGTTCCCACTGTGGTGCAATGGGTCAAGGACCTGGCATTGCCACAGCTGTGGTATACGTCACAACTGTGGTTCACATTCAGTCCCTGGCCTGGGAACTTCCATATGCCGCAGGTGCAGCCAGGGAAAAAAAAAAGGCAGAATGACTACCATATGGCCTTCACCTAGATTCCCAGCTGATGACACCGATCCACAAAATGAAACCACTCCACATTTTACCCCCTGGTTTCAATAGTTTCCTAGTTTTGCACCCCCCCCACCCCCCGCACCCCTGCATGTTGACTGCTTTCTTGTGACCAGAGACCTTAGATGTACTTTCTTGTTCCTGCATAACTTTTTCCTCTGGGGGGTGGCTTTGAAGCCAGTGGCCAAAGCTCAGA
This sequence comes from Catagonus wagneri, assembly GCA_004024745.2. Taxonomy (NCBI): domain Eukaryota; kingdom Metazoa; phylum Chordata; class Mammalia; order Artiodactyla; family Tayassuidae; genus Catagonus; species Catagonus wagneri. Next base: position 10,616,880 of record PVHT021183646.1, read on the forward strand.
CTCACCAAAATCTGAGCTTGGTCCAGTATCCGAGTGCCATGCAGAACTCTTTGGATTTCATTTTAGCACTTAGAGATAACCATAACCAAGGGGCTGTACATTTGATTTTTTTTTTTTTTTTTTTTTTTTTCAATTCCTTGTGCCTCCAGTAAGCCAGCTCCCCCAGAGCTGGAGCCATCTCCAAATTCCGCTAGTAATGTTTACCTTCAGTGATAGTGCAGCACAGCTGCTGCTCGGCCCCTGTGACTGCATGACCACCTAGGACTCAATGGTTCCTCACCCCGCCCTTGGACACTTTCTCTTCCCAAACCACATGTTCCCATGAGCTAGGGCTTCTTAGCAAATCCCACTTCTCTAAAACCAACAGAAAGGGAAAACGGTGTCCACTACCCATGAAATACGGTACCGCTGTCACCCAAGGTAAGGATTTCCACACCATGCAATTCTCCAGTTTTCTGCAGACACCAACTGGGTGTCTTACAATTTAACTCAATTCCAAAGCCAACTGGAATTAGTGCAGACCCCACAGGTCAGTCCCCCAAGCCTTTCCCCCACTTCAGATGCCAATCACAAGTGCCAGAGTGTCACCTGCATGTACTTCTGACTAGCTGCCTAATAGATCGGAGGTTCCCACAATCCCCCCCTCTCAGGTTTGATCATTTGTTACAACTGCTCACGAAACTCAGAGGACCACTAGGCTTCCTGGTTTATTATATAATAAAAGGTAAAGCATACAGACAAACAGCTGCATGAAGACACACACAGGGCGAGGTCCTACAGGGTTCCAAGTGCAGGAGCTTCTGTCCCCATGGAGTTGCCACCCTCCCAGCATGTGGATGTGTTCACCAATCCAGAAGAAGCTCTCCAAACTGTGTAATTTGGGGATCCTTTTTTTTTTTTTTCTTTCCTATTTTGACCACCCAGTGGCCTATGGAGTTCCCGGGCCAGGGATCAGATTCAAGCTACAGTTGCAACTTACACCACAACTGTGGCTGGATCCTTTAACCCACTGTACCTGGTGGCACTGGGGATCGAGCCTCTGTCCTCGTGCTGCAGAGACCCCACTGGTCCTGTTGCACCACGGCAGGAGCTCCAGTTTACGGATTCATCACACAGGCATGACTGATGAGTAATATCTAGCCCTTCTCCCCTCCCTGGAGGATGGGGCCCCGATGGCTATAAGTTTGAAGCTTCTCATTACACTTTGTCTTTTGGGTGAGCAGCCCTCAGCCTGAAACCATCCAGGTGTCCACCAAGAGTCACCTCGCTGAAGCCAAAGATGCTCCTGTCACCTGGGGAAACTCCAAGGGACTTCGGAACTCTGAGTCAAGAGCTGGGCTCAGAGACCAAATGTCCATTTCTTATTACGTCACACACCCCAAACTTTAATTTAGAAAAGTTTCAAATCAACAGGAAAGGTAGAAGGACAGCACAATGAACAATCATGTGCCCTTGGGTCCCCAGTTGTTCATATTTGTCTGATTTGCTTAATTGCTCTTTGTATATATTGACTCCCCACCCCCGCCTTTTAATTAATTTGTTTATTTATTTATTTATTTTTAGGGCCAAACCAGTGGCACTTGGAGGTTCCCAGGCTAGGGGTTGAATTGGAGCTGCAGCTGCCGGCCTACGCTACAGCCACAGTCACAGGGGATGCACACCATCTGCGACCTACACTGCAGCTCCCGGCAATGCCGGATCCTTAACCCACTAAGCGAGGCAAGGGATCGAACCCGAATCCTCATGGATGAAGTCATATTCGTTTATGCTGAACCACAGTGGGAACTCCTTTTTCCCCCCTTTGACGGCAACATGCAGCAGCTTGATGTGGGATCTCAGCCCAGAGACTAGGAATTGAACCCGGGCACTGAGTTCTAACCACCAAACCACCTGGGAACTCCCCATATTGACATTTTAAAAAATTGTCTATTATAGTTGATTTACAGTGTTGTGCCAATTGCTGTACAGCACAGTGACCCAGTCCTACATATACATACATTCTTTTTTTATAATGATTTTTATTTTTTTCCATTATTGCTGGTTCACAGTGTTCTGTCAATTTTCTACTGTACACAGGTGACCCAGTCACACATACATGTATACATTCTTTTTTCTCACATTATCATGCTCCATCATAAGTGACTAGATATATTTCCCAGTGCTATACAGCAGGATCACATTGCTTATCCATTCCAAAGGCAATAGTTTGCATCTATTAACCCCAGATTCCCAGTCAGATTCGGGCCACGTCTGCGACCTACACCACAGCTCATGGTAATGCCGGATCCTTAAGCCACTGAGTGAGGCCAGGGATCAAACTCGCAACCTCGTGGTTTCTAGTCGGATTCGTTTCCGCTGCACCACGACGGGAACTCCTCTTTTAACATTTTTAAACTGATTCATTTGAGAGTATGTTGCAGATGTGCAGACAGTTCATGCCAAAGCCTTTAGTGTGTCCGTCCTAAGAGCAAGGACAAATTGTGGACCGTGGTTGTGCAGGAGAGCAAGGACTGTCTACACGGCCAGGGTCTGCCATCAGAAACTCAGATCCTTGATGATTTCATTGAGCCACTGAATTAACCTGCCATGGAAACCTCCTAGCTCCAGATGGCTTCTTATTTGAATTTTCCTTAATTTTCAAGCTGTTTCAGTTGAGTTTTCTGTTATTTGCAGCCCCAGACTCTCCTGATACACAGGCCCAGAGCACATCATAGAAAACATTAGTATGTGCCCACAGCCCACATTAAATATATTTATGGAAGGTTCGCTGTACGCTTTCCGAGGTACTTTTATACCTTTTTTTGGGGGGCATGTTCGTGGCATGTAGAAGTTCCTGGGCCAGGGATTGAACCCACACCACAGCAGCGACCCAAGCCACTTCAGTGACAATACCAGATCCTTAACCTGCTGTGCCACAAGAGAACTCCAATCCTTTTGTTCTAGATGTTCATTGGCTATGGGGATCTGATTCAGGAGCGCCCAACCTCTAGGAAGACTTGGGCATACGTTTTGAAGAATATTCAACCCACAAAATTGTTTTCAAAGGTTATACAATTTTTACGACCACCAAGTTTTAGGTTTGAGCACAGTAAATATCATATGAATCCCAGCTCTGCCGTCTTAGTATTTTGGGGCCAACACATTTTTTTTTTCTTCAAGTCTCAAAGATTTTCAAAGCTCTTAGCTTCCGGTGAATCTGTACTTAATTATGTCATCCAAAAAGAACATTTAAAAAATTAAAATGACTCATGCTTGGGAATCCAGTCTAGTCAGTAACGAACCTGACCAGAATCCACGAGGATGCGGGCTGGATCCCTGGTCACGCTCTGTGGGTTAAGGATCCGGCGTTGCTGTGAGTTGTGGTGTAGGTCCCAGATGTGGCTTGGATCCCAAGTTGTTGCTGTGGCTGTGGCGTAGGCCGGCAGCTGCAGCGTACGGAGGGGGACAAACACCAGGTAGGAATGCAGAAGTGAGTCCACCATGTCTGGGCAGGTGAAACGGCACAGTCAAAGGCAGGGAGGTGGGAATAGGTGAGCAGGTAGGTGGGGGTAGGATCCAGCACAAACTGCTTGGAAAAGCACCTGAGGTTGGGAGAACCCCCCCCCCCCAGTTAGTCCTTCCTACCCTTCATGAACAGGAGGAAAAGGTTTTCTTCCAGATCCAGGTATCCTAAGGCCACAGTGTCCTTTGCCAGGCTCAGCAGATGAAAGGGCTGTAGCCTTAGCTCCCTGCGTGACCTTGGCCAAGCGGCCGCCCTCTCTAGGTGGTCTCTGCATCATTAAACGGAGGAGCTCCGGAGCTGGCTCCGACTGCCCCCACCTCCCCTAGCTGGACCAGCCAGGCTGCCCGGGGATGCGGGATGTGGCTGTGATCTCTATGGGTCCGGCCGCCCTCCCCGCCACCACCAGCTGGAGGAGGCGCAGTCTTGGTGGGGGCAGGGCGGGAGCCAGCAGGCTGGGAAGGGCCGTGCTGGCCTGGATTCCCTGTCTGGACAAGTTGAGCTCATTTCTCACAGCAGCAGCCGAGGTCCAGCCCATAGGACCAGCCCGTAGGACGGAGGAATTCCAGAAGGCTCGCTGTGTCTGCAGCAGGCTGCTGAAGGGGAGGAGCATCGTAGGGGTCGGGGGGCCTTGGCTTTGGGGGTGCAGGAGAGCTGACTTTGAGGCCCTCACCCATCCCTCTTGTAATCCTCCCACAGCTGGCAGAAGAGTAATATTTCCACTTCCCGGGCCTGGATACAGGTTCAGGGATGACAAGGGCCTTGGCTGGAGTCACAGTCCGGCAGCCCCCAGGTCGGAACTTGCCCTGATGGACCTGATTCTAAGGCCAACTTCATTTCAAGGCCCCAGAGCAGCCTCCCCGCGCACAAGTTCAATCCAGTCAGCCTGATTCAGGAGGGAGGTGAAGACGAAATGAGATATTGCATGAAAGCTAGGCGCCGGGCACAGGGCCGGGCAGAGAGGCGGGGGCCACCGCTAAGAGGCGCTGAGACTGGGAGGGGACACACAGTGCACCTTGCCCCTCCCTTTGTTCCAGGAGAACCACAGTCCCTGTTATAGGGGACACTGGGCTCTGGAGAGACTCCCCACCCCAGCCTAAGCAGGAGGGGACCGTTGGGGATGAGGTGGGGGTGAGAGGGAGACCTCCCTGGGGTGTGGGCCCAGGAAGGTAAACGCAGCCTGGGGGAAGAGATGAGGAGGAGGCCAAAACTTTCTGAGACTCCATGAAAAAAAATTCATCTATTAAATAGAATAGGAGGAGTTCCCATCGTGGCTCAGCGGAAATGAATCTGACTAATATCCGTGAGGATGCAGGTTCGATTCCTGGCCTCGCTCAGTGGGTTAAGGGTCCGGCTGTGAGCTGTGGTGTAGGTCGCAGATGCGGCCTGGATCCTGCATTGCTGTGGCTGTGGTGTCGGCTGGCAGCTACAGCTCCGATCAGATCCCTAACCTGGGAACCTCCATATGCCACGGGTGTGGCCCTAAAAAGACAAAAAAAAAAAAAAAAAAAATAGAACAGACCTGAACTCCACGTTGTCTAACCTTGTGCAGGAGAGCAGGGCTGCACATCCCCGATGCACAGATGGGGAGACTGAGGCAAGCAGGGAGAAGCAATTTGCCAGGATGCCCTGGGGACAGAGTGGCAGGGCTAGGGTCAGAACCTGAGGCTCCAGACTCCTGGAGGGGCCTTTCTAGGGGCGGACACACCATGTCACCATGCCTCTCCATCTCTCTGACAGCCCTTGGCAGGCCAGATGCCAGAGAGGAGAAAAGCAGCCCCTTGCATCCGCTTCCTAGTGCTGGACCCCGTCTTCTAGTTGCGGGGGGTGGCGGAGCAGCTCCCGAGGCCCCGAGAGCCCAACTACTGGGTCGGAACAGCCGGGGCAAGGACCATCTGATTGCGTCTGGCCAGGACTGTGCCTCAGGCAGCTCTGGCCTTGGTCTAGGACTCCTACTGAAACACCTCCTCTCTTCGATCAGGCAGGGAGGGTGTTTCTGGGCCTTGAAGGGGAGGCACAGAAGAAGGCAATGGACCAAGCCGGCTGCTTCGCTCTAGGAGGAGGGATGAGGGGTTCACGGGGCTGGGAGGAGGGGGGAGACCCCGCCTCCCTGGGCCTGCCTCTCAGCCCCATGCACTCCCCTCTCCTCCTGTGCCAACGTGGGCTTAGCCATCTGGAGGAGAGCATGGCAGACAAGGCCAGGCTGGGGAGGCACGCAGGGCAGGGTGGATTTGCGGGCCTGCCCTCCAGATATGAGTCATTTCTGGTCTGCATCTTCCTGCTTGTTCAGTGCTGGCAATTTCAGAAGGGGGATAGCGGTATGGAGAAGGAGGCCCCGTGGGTAACTCCTTTAGAAAGCAGCTCCCCTTCCCCAGGGCTCCCCACGCCCCTCTCTCTACCTGCTTCCTGAGGATGAGGCGAGCCCCTCTCCAATCCACCCTCAACTCTGTTGCTACAGTGTGATTTTCCCTGCAGCCTAAATCTGGCCTCAGTATTCACCCTCTCTATAACCTTCTGTGGCTCCCTAGTGCCTTGAGACGAAACAATGTCCCAGTCCTTCAGCGAGGACCTTCACGATCCAGGTGGCCTCCCAGCCTCATGCCCCGTCTTCCCCCCTAAACTCCAGCCACGCCCAGGTGCTCACTGTTCCCCAGACGGGTGCTTTCTCATTTCAGAGCTTTGGCCCAGGCTGGAATGCCAGTCCCCGCTCCTTCGCCCAGGCTTCGAGACCCACCCTCTTCCCCTTCTGGAGCGTCTCACTATAGTGCTTGCTCGTGACTTCCCTCAGAGCCAGCATCACGCTACTTCTCAGTTAGGTTCATGGTCAGAGTCTGCCCCAACGGGTGGGCCACTGAGAGCAAGGACTGAGGGGTTCATCTTCAAACACTCTGAGGCCAGCTCAGGGCCAGACACTTAGCAGGGATCAGTAAAGCATCTGCTAACTGGATGGAGAAAGGAAAGGCTGTGCCTGGTGTCAGCGGGGGAGACGTGGGGAGAACGGTTGGGGGTGCACAGCCCAGGGACCCCAGCCCCTCATGGCCTGGCTCTCCCTGGGCCCCTCGCGCGCCTAATCCACCCAGAGGCCAGAAGTTGTCAGGCGGAGGCCGTTGGAGGATCCCCTGCAGGCCCCTCGGGAGGTTCCAAGCCTGAGGTCTGAGCCCTGAGCCGGGCGGCAGCCTCAGGCCTGGCATCCGCCCAGGCTTTCTTTAGCCCTTATGAGGAGCACGAGCAGCAGCGGCAATCTCTGCTTCCGGGGGAGGCCCGGGCGGGGCCAGGGCTCTGTGGTTAAAGGTTCTGGGCCCTCTGCAGAGCCATCTGCAGAGGTTCCCCCCTCAACAGCCGGCCACACCCTGGCTCCTGCCAGGGAGCAGCCTTGCAAACGCCAGAACTAATTCCTTGAAGGATCTGCACCCCCTCAGCCATCTTCTCTTGGTACCCCCTGAACTCAGCCGGCTGCCCCTGGCTCTCTTCCCACCAACTCTTGGGTCTAGCTCATCCTCAAACTATTTTCCACTGCTTTCCCCCAATCCTTGCCACAGCACAATTTTTGGGGGCTGGGGGGAGCGGGGGGTGGGGAGGGAAGAATAAAGCAAAACGGGAGGTGGAGTCTTGCTATTGGGGGAGTGGCTGGGAAGGAATTGGGGGGGGTCTCCACTCTGATTGGTCACCTCTGCTCCAGAACTGGCTTCAAAATTCCATTGACTCCACCTCCCCGTGGCCCCCATCCCTCTCCTGACTTACAATTGGCAGATCATCCAGGGGGCGGGACTCACCGGGGTCTGGTCCAGTTAAAAGGGTGGGAGCGGCCGGAGGCCCTTCTCTCCCGTAGAGTATTTGGACAGCTGGTGCCGTGGTCTCAAGAACATCCTTCTCTCCTCAATCATGGCTTGTGTGAGTATGGAGACCCCACCCCAAGGTCCAGGGATGGCTTGGGGGCACACGGCCAGGGCAGAGTGAAGGCACATCAGGATCTGGGTTCTAGTTCCCCAGGGTGTGGCCTTGAACAAAGTGTCTTCTCTTTTCTGGGCCTCAGTGGCTGTGTCTGTAAAATGGGGGTGGGCTCCATGGTCTCCCAAGGTCTTCTCTGGCTTAACAGTTTTCTGGATTCCTCCAGGGTCTGACAGCACAGTTATTTCTGCCAAGTTCTGACATTCTGCGGTAATCTGAGAAGTGGTAGTGGGAAGGGTGTGGCCGGCTGGAGGTGGGGGGCTGTTGTATTTTGATGGCGCCCAGGCCACTGTCCCTTCCCCCTCTTCCACCCCAAAGAGCCTCCTGTCCCCTCCCCCCTGCAGCTGTCCCCAGTCACTGGGCCAGGGCAGAGTCACCCTCTGCTCCAGAGAGCTCTGAAAAGTGGCCAGGACCTGAGACGAACTGCCGGGAGGGAGCTTGCCTGGGTTAGCCGGGGGAGGGTGGGTCTGTCCAGGAAGGTCAGGTGGGGGCTGGGGGAATTCCCCCCACCCTTTCCCCCAAGCTAGGAGGTTGGTGGGTGTGATAAGGGAGTGAGAGGAAGCAAGAATGTTCTGCAGGCCCTGGGCGGGGGCGGTTCACGTTTCTGGCAGAAAGAACCAGTTAAGTTGTGGGTTAGCTCTGAGCCAGCCAAGCTGCAGACTCCAGCCCTAGGCTGCTCTCCCTTCTTAGAGGGGCCGGGCTGTGCTCCTTAGGTGGTCGCCTCTCCAGCCTCGGCGCTTCTTTACACAGAGGGGCTCGAAGGGCGTGGTGGGGGACAGCCCAGGTCCCTTCCTCCCCAGAAGAGGGGCAGACACACCTTCCTTTGTCCCCCACTCGCAGTGTGACCCATTCGGTGCCTGGCTCTCTCCATCTATTCAATGGGGCGATGGCGCATAACTCTCCACCTCCCAGGCCACTCTGCATCTAAAATCTCAGGCTGAACCGCAGAAACTTCCAGATCCTGTCTTCTGAAACCTCAGTCATGTTACACACAATAAACTAATGGTTGGGAGTGGGGACTTGCCCAGGACCACACAGAGAAGGGGAGTCTCGAACTTACAGCCAGCCAGGTTCCCCAGGCTTCAGGTCGACCTGATCAAAGCGTCCAGAGTGGGGACGACCCCTCCCCCACACACACTCCCCCGTCCTTCCTCCCCACTGCGTCCTCTAACCCGGAGGGTGGGGTTTGTCCGCGCAGGGTCTGGTCGCCAGCAACCTGAATCTCAAACCTGGAGAGTGCCTCAAAGTGCGAGGTGAGGTGGCTCCGGACGCCAAGAGGTGAGGGGGCGACGCGAGGGCCGTGGGTGGTAGGGGCGGGGCCTCGAGCTCCGGGGTCCGGTCCGGCGCCGGGCAGGGGGCGGGGCCGGCCGGCCTGGCTCCTCCCCCCCGGCGGGGCGGGGTCAGTGTCTGCGGCCGCCGAGGCTACGTCTTCTGCGTGAGTCACTTCCTCCGCGGGGTCTGGACGCGCCCGCCACCGTCGCCCCTCTCAAACTAAACCAGCTGCGGCTCCGTCGTCTGCCTCGGCTGGGCCTCCCTCCTGCCTGCCGCGGGCGGGGAGAGGGAGTGAAAAGGGAGCACCACTTCTGCCTTCCTTCTGAGGTCTTTTCTGCGCTCTTCACTCCCCACCTCTCAGTCCTTCGCTGACTCATCAATCATTCGGCCAGCGGGCCTGGTTACTCCGCAACCTTGTGACCTTGGACCAGTCCACCAACCGCCCTGAGCCTCGTTTACTAATCAGTTAAGCGCGGGGGGGAGGTGTTTCAGTGGAGGTGAGCTGTTGGATCCCTGAGTGAAGGTGATGATGACCAGCTGACAGTGTAAAGAGCCGCGCCCTTCCTATGCACCGGTCATTTCATTCTTTACCAAACCCTCAGAGGTAGGCGTTGCCTTACCTCCGCTCAGCAAATGTATCATTATTCCATCATTCGTCCTACAGCTGTTTTTTGTTCGTTTTACGGGGGCACCTTAAAACAAAGTTCCTAGACTAATGTAATGGTTGACTCAGAGCTGCAGCCACAGATCCGAGCCACCTCTGCCACGGGATCTTAAGGACCCCTCCCTTGTGAGGCCAGGGATTGAACCCGAATCCTCACGGATACCATGTCGGGTTCTTTTATTTTTGCTCTTTAGGGCCTCACCACAGCATATGGAAGTTCCCAGGCTAGGGGTGGAATCGGAGCTACAGCTCCTGAGCTACAGTGGGAACTCCCACCCCGTGGTTACTGAGCACCCACCGTGTGTCACACTGGGCTCCAGGATTACAGAGCAGACAAGACGGGCGGGGCATTTGCCCTTCCAGAGGTCATCGTCTGCACGGAGTCTCTGACCTTGACCAAAGGGACTGGGACACAGACGTGTCCGTGAGACTCCTCACCGTGCAGCTGAGGAAACTGAGAGCCACACAGGGGAAGGGACTTGCTCCAGGGCACACAGCAAGGAGGTGGCAGGGCCACGGCTAGAATCCAGGTTTCCCGCCTCTCGGCTCAGCCGCGCCCCCAGGGAGGTGCCTCACCAGTGGACTGACAGGCACAGACTGCGCAGTCTGGGGACTGCAGCCGGGGAGACGGCCTCAAAGCCACCTGTCACCCCCTAGCTTCGTGCTGAACCTGGGCAAAGACAGCAACAACCTGTGCCTGCACTTCAACCCTCGCTTCGACATGCATGGGGACATCAACACCATCGTGTGTAACAGCAAGGACGGCGGGGCCTGGGGTGCCGAGCAGCGGGAGTCTGCCTTCCCCTTCCAGCCTGGAAGTGTCGTGGAGGTGGGCTGGGGCCTGGGAGTGGGGCGGGGTGCTGGGTAGGCTGGCTAGAGACCTGGGTTCCACGCTGCCCCCCCTCCCCTCTCCTATATGATCCCCAGCAAGCTTCACCCCCTCTTCGCCCCCCTGCTTCACCCATGAAGCAGGGCTGTGGTCAGGGCCCCGTGAGGAAAGGGCTCTGGGAGGGCCTAGGACCTGCAGGCCGTGGCCGTGGTTGCAGAGCTGAGGCTCCTGCTTTGGGGTCCACCAGCTCACTGCCCTTCTCCGCCCCCAGGTGTGCATCTCCTTTGGCCAGACAGATCTAACCATCAAGCTGCCAGATGGATACGAATTCAGTTTCCCCAACCGCCTCAACCTGGAGACGGTCGAATACCTGGCGGCCGATGGCGACTTCAAGATCAAGTGTGTGGCCTTTGAGTGAAGCCAGCTGGCCTGTGGCCCCCAATAAAGGCAGTTGCTTTGCTTCCCCTGAACCAGCCTCCTGCCTCGTGTGTGTGTGTGTGTAAGTGTAAGAGGCGGGTTCCACCAACTCCCCCAGGATCTGTTCCTTCCTCCACTCTCCACTTCCTCCACGCGCACCTCTTTATATTTTTTGGCTGTACCCGAGGCAGGGGTTGAACTCAAGCCATAGCAGTGTCAATGCCAGATCCTTAACCCATTGAGCCACCAGGGAACTCCTTTTTTTTTTTTTTCCCATGCACACCTCCTAAGTGCCAATGACATCTTCTTCCCCTGAGCTTCCTGAACAGAGCTCAGGACAAAGGAAGGGGCTGAGTGAGTGCTACATAAGACCCAGGCAGTGCCCTCAAATGGCTCCCAACTCAGTGAACCCCAGCACCCAGTAGATGTTGAATAAATGAAAACAGGCAAGGACAGACTGATTCATGCCCTGGTACCTGGGGCAGCTCGGAGGGAGGAATATCTGGGGCCCCTCTCATTTGGTTGCATGAGCTAGAAAGAGATGGGTGTGGGGGAACCAGCTGTGTGTCCCTGTAGGCCTTAATTGACCTCTCTGAGACTCAGTTTATTATTTCTGTGAGGAGGAGGAGGATAGCACATAACTTAAGGGTTTGTGGTGAGGATGAAATGAGGCGTGGGAAGGAGGACAGGGGTAGTGCCTGGCCTGCGGTAAACACCCGGTGGATAGCGTTTCTCCGCCCTGCTGCGTACCTCTTGAGGTGGTATTAGCTGAGTCTGAAGGGGAGGAAACCCTCCGAATGATGACTGTCCAGCTGAGCCTTGTGGGGCTCCAGGCAGCCCAGCTTTGTGGCATCAGGCCGCACACGTCAATGCCAGAGCATAAGGGCAGCCGGGGTACCAGTCTGGAAACTGGTCCTGTGGGCCAGCTCCGGACCCTCAACCCAACGCTGGGAAGCAATTATTGGCACCAATTGCTGGAGGGACTGGGGGGGTGGGGCGCTATGCCAGCCCCTGCAGAGAACCTAGAAACAGAGGCACGTGGGTCGGCTTGAAGCCCTGCCTTGAGGCTTCCAGAAGCCTCCAGCCACAGACAGCCTCTTCCCAGCAGAGCAGTGGAGGGCAGGAGGCTCACTCCAGGAGCCTCTCCTGATTTCCAGAGGATGAGTTTTCCAAGATCAGGTTCTGTTACCCTGGAGGGGAAGGCTTAACCCAGCCCCGAGGGTCACTCTCACTTATCCCAAATGATGGGACATGAGCTGATAGCTGGGCCACCCAGCCATTCCCTGGCACCTCTTCTTTTTAGGGCTGCGCTCTCGGCATATGGAAGTTCTCAGGCTAGGGGTTGAATCAGAGCTGCAGCTGCCGGCCTACAGCACAGTCACAGCAACGCAGGATCTGAGCCACATCTACGATCTACGGCATAGTTTATGGCAATTCCGGATCCTTAACCCACTGAGTGAAGCCTAGGATCAAACCCGCATCCTCATGGATACTAGTTGGGTTTGTTACTGCTGAGCCACAACGGGAACTCTCCCCTGCACCTTTTCCTTTCTGCTCCCTGCTGTGAGATCCCCAACTCCCTCAGAAATAGCCCCTGGGAACTGAGCCCAGTGTTCCAAGATTCCTTAGAATCAGAACCTCAGCAGGCACACGCTAATCCCTAGGGCAGTCTCCTGAGGTGTGTGTGGGGTGGGAGCTTGGCAAATCTCACTCTCCAGGACAAGAACCACCAGCCCGTGGAACCCCGGGGAGGGCTCTGACACCTCCCCACACACACAGCCTTAGTTTCCTCATCTGTGAAATGGGGGTCATTATTTGCACCTGGGCCCTTTTGGGTGGATGATTCGCATCTCATTGGGTCCACCGCGGGGAGGGAGGCACATCTCAGTAAGAGGGCCAAGGAGGACGGAAAACACAGGCGGGAGCCGCCCATAAGCCACACCCAATCTCCAGGCCCTCCCGGGGCACCCACATGGCCTCCCAGAAACAGCTTTGGAAGTCTGGCTGCGGACGGGCGCCCTCTGCTGGACATTAGAGAAAGTGTCTCCCTGGCTACCTTCTCTGGTCCCACCTACTCTCCTCGTGCTGGCTGAACACTTGCAATACACCAGGGCTGGGACTACAACCAGGTAGAGGAAAGTCCTGGGGCAGATAAGGACAGAGACCACTGGCTGGGGAGGAAAGAAACTGGGCTCTGAGTCAGACAGACCTGTGTTCAAACTCCAGCTCCATCACTGTGTGTCCTAGGGTCACTTACTCAACCTCTCTGAAACCTGTTTCCTCATCTATCAGATTGCATTAATACTAGTATCTATCCTGTGGGGTTGTTGTAAGGATTTTTTTTGCTTTTTTTTCCCTTTAGGGCCGCACCCATGGCATAAGGAGGTTCCCAGGCTAGGGGTCCAATCGGAGCGGCAGCTGCCGGCCTACACCACAGCCACAGCAACTGGGGATCCGAGCCTCATCTGCAACCTACACCACAGCTCATGGCAACGCCGATCCTTAACCCGCTGAGTGAGGCCAGGGATCGAACCCTCAACCTAATGGTTCCTAGTCACATTTGTTTCTGCTGCACCACCAACGGGAACTCCTGTTTCAAAGGTTAACTGAGATAATGTGGAGAACTGCACAGCGCCTGGCTCCGTAAATCTTGGTTCCCTTCACCTCTTTTAAGACTTGTTGTGTCCCAAGAGTCTATGAACCTGGGTCCAGAGATATAAGTAAAGCCCTGTCCTTAAACCACTTGGGCTTCACCCTCAGCACTTGCTCTTCCCAGCTGTGTGACCACAGGTAAGTGACTGCACCTCTCTGAGCCTCAGTAAAATGGGGTTCATCCCTCAAAGTGAAGCAGCTTCTTTTGCTCTTTCCTCTTGTTGCCTTCTAACCTTAAAAGAACCTAGTTGCAGGTATGAAATCGCTAAGCAATTGAAACTAGCTCCTGATTTAGGCTCTCCTGAATGCACACCATGCCTCATCTAACCTATCGATTCTTTTCCTAAATAAAAACAAGAATGAAGAATTAAATGGTTAAAAAAATGACTAGCTCTCTATCCCCAACAGCCCCCTCCCCAAGCAATCCTGCAGGCAGATCACTCAGGCAAGACAATATCTGAAGAGTCAGCCATCTGCATGCAATGGAGACTGATGCAAAAGCCAACCTCCTGCCTCGATATTTCACGGAGATTCTCTCCTCCCACTTTTCCCTCTAAAAACTGTCACGGAGGAGTTTCCGTTGCAGCGCAGAGGAAGCGAATCCGACTAGTATCCATGAGGATGAGGGTTTGATCCCTGGCTTCGCTCAGTGAGTTGGGGATCCGGTATTGCCGTGTGCTGTGGTGTAGGTCGCAGACGTGGCCCAGATCTGGCGTAGCTGTGGCTGTGGTGTAGGCCAGCACCTATAGCTCCAATTCGACCCCTAGCCTGGGAACTTCCATATGCCATGTGTGGCCATACAAAGAAAAAATGAAAACAAAAAAAAAACACAAAAAGAGATAATCACGTTAAAAAAAAAATGTTACCTGTGGTGCAGTGAGTTAAAGATCTGACATTGCTGCAGCTGTGGTGCCGGCACAGGTTGCAACTGAAGCTCAGGTTTGATCCCTGGCCCAGGAACTCCAAATGCTGCAGGCGCTGCAGAGAAATAACCATGCACAGAGCCAGATAAATGGCAGTTGCTGTTATTCTTTTGGCTCATCATCTTCACCATCATTTCTATTAAGAGAAGGTGCCTTCTGTTACCTGTACTGGTACACAGCAGATGCTCAAAAAAAGCAAAAATAATTTCAAGGAGAAACTAACTTCAAATGGGAGGTGTTTTAGACCTGAGTTGCAGGAAAGGGCTCTCAAGCTTTTGGAATCTGGGTGGGATTGCCAGTCCCTCATCTCTCTTTCCAGGATTTGGGGGACCTGGAACTCGTAAGGAAGAGTCTGGAAGCAACAGCACCTGCCCAAGGTGGCAGATTTCACTCTGCACTGGGAGCTTTGGCAGGTGCCGCGTCTCAGAGTCAGCCCCTGGGCTGGCTGTGAGGGCCGACTGTACAGAGCTGCCCACACAAGATCCCACACCAGTGGCTGTTTCCTTACTTGGGTCCCCGTCTCTGCACCAGGCCGGGGCTCCAGGAGCACAGACACACTCCACACACAGGGCAGCAGTCAAGGATGCTGCTGCACACCGCTTAATAACGCGGTGACTTTGCTCAAGTCACTTCCCCTCTCTGAGCGTCCACGGAAGGCAGATCACTGGGCACCTGTAGGGGGCATCACTGCAGCCAGGGCAATGCTTTACCTAGGGGCAGGGTGCCAAGGATGGCATGGGGCATGACCACTAGGGGGCAGCAGAGGGTCAGTTCATCACCCTGAAGCCCCGTCATTCAGGCAGCCTCCTGCTGTGCCCCGGATTTGAAGATCACCTCCTCTCAGTGCCCAACACAGAATCCGCCTGGTGGAGGACCCCCGTGGAATGGGTTCAACAGTCATGGAGAGCTCCACCGACAATATGCCTGGGGCTCCTTTCAAAATTCATCATCAGGAATTCCCGTCGTGGCTCAGTGGTTAACGAATCCGACTGGGAACCATGAGGTTGTGGGTTCGATTCCTGACCTTGCTCAGTGGGTTAAGGATCCAGCGTTGCCGTGAGCTGTGGTGTAGGTTGCAGACGTGGCTTGGATCCTGCGTTGCTGTGGCTTTGGCGAAGGACGGCAGCTACAGCTCCTGTTAGACCCCTAGCCTGGGAACCTCCATATGCCACAGGTGCGGCCCCAGATAAGGTTAAAAAAAAAAAAAGCACCAAAAAAACAAAATTCATCATCAGGATCTGCATCTTGGAGTTCCGTCATGGCTCGGAGGTTAACGAATCTGACTACGAACCATGAAGTTGCAGGTTCGATCCCGGGCCTCGCTCAGTGGGTTAAGGATCCAGCGTTGCCACGAGCTGTGGTGTAGTCGCAGATGAGGCTCAGATCCCGCGTGGCTGTGGCTGTGGCTGTGGCTGTGGTGTAGGCCGGCAGCTACAACTCTGATTAGACCCCTAGCTCGGGAACGTTCATATGCCAACGATGTGGCCCACGAAAAAGACACACACAAAAAAGAAATCTGCATCTTGCCCTCCCCACAGGGTGTGCTAGCTGCTAGGAGAGTGATCCCTCAGGCTAGCGGTCCAGGATGCTGGGCTATGAGGCCAGTGACCCAGGTCAAGTCTCGATTTACCACAGAACAGCCGTGTAACCCTAGGCAAGTCACTTCCGCTCTCTGAGATAACAGTTGCCTTCTTTGTATACCTGGGACACAGTGGGCACTCAACACGTGTGTGCTTACTTGCTCTCTGAGCTCCAGTCACTTGTCAAGAAAGAGCACTGGGTCCCAAGAGTGAGTTATCCCCACTCTCGAAGTGTTTTGGGGTCACTTCCTCTGGGAAGCCCTCCACTGGCGGAGCCGACCCTGAGCTCCTCCAACCTCCTGTGCTTCTCATTTCAAGAGGTATCATTGCCTGGGCTGTAATGATCATTGACCCTGAGGCCTGGCGAATCCTCAAAGGCAAGAGCAGCAGTTTGAGAATGGGGACAACGCTGGATCCTTAACCCGCTGCGCCCCAAGAGAACTTCCTACAAATAGGGTAATTGAGGCACAGCAAAGGCAACTGGCCAGGACCGTACAGCTGTAACTGGGGCACCAGGATTCTAACCCTGGTAGTTTGGCTCAGAAACGTGCTCTTTCTTGCAGACACCGCTGGTCCACATCCAAATCAAAAATAAGATCAGCAAGGAGTTCTCTTGCGCTGCAGCGGGTTAAGGATCCCACGTTGTCACTGCAGTGGCCCAGGTAGCTGCTTTGTCAAGGAAGGGTTCAATCGCTGGCCCGGGCACTTTCACACGCTGCGAGTGCGAGCAGGAAAAAAAAAGTAAGATCAGCAATCTTTGGCCATTCGCCAATAACTCTGTATTGAACACTGTGAGAGACACAGTGCTAGGCCCTGGGACTGGGGCCGCGCTCTCACCGCTGCTAATCTAAGAGTAGGATGAATGCTGTAGTAGCAGAGGAGGTAAGGATTTTTGCCTCTAATGCGCAGAAGGGAGGGGCGGGGCAGACAAGCTGGGCGGCCCCTTTAAAAGGCGGGGTCCGGTGAGCGCAGCGGAACTACGGAGCGCCGCTGCGTGGCGAGTCCGAGAGCCTGAAAGTGCTACACCGGAAGTGTCTTAAGTGAGCGGGAGCCGCGCCGCCGAGGCCTCACCGCCATGGGCCGAAAGAAGAAGAAACGAGATGGTGACAACCGGCGGCAGCGGCTCGTTCTGAGCTTCGACGAGGAGAAGCGACGGTGAGTGCCAAGGCTCAACTAGATCCTGTCGGGGCCCTGGGTAAGGCCAACGTCAGGGCCGCCGGCGCGCGCTTGCGGAGGACCCTTCCGGTCCCGCCCTCTCGGCATGGTGCGGAACTCCCTCGCGGAAGGAAGCGGCTGCCCTGGGCCTCCAGCCACGAGGGATGGAATCGCCCGCCCCGCCCTAGCTTCTTTTCTCAACTGCACTACCAGCCAGCGCTGCGGTGTGCGCGGCCAGAGAGCGGGGAGCTGGGTTCTTGGAGCGATGGATTTGATCTTCCCCACCCAGTCCTGCTGCCCCGCACGCAGTAGACTCAGCTATTTACAAATGATGAGTGAATGAAACGAGTGTCTTACATTCATTTAATTACCAGGCTATTACTAAGCTCCTTTGAGTTGTGCGCGTCAGGCCTCGGGACCCCTGAGTTGGACCCCTAAGCGTCACCGTCCAGACCAGCAAATGACCCCCGCTCTCAGTGCCACCTGGGCTTACAGGAGTGAGTCAGCGAAAAACCTAGGGCAGTCAGTTCTAGAGAGATAAGGGGCTGAGATCAAATAGGGGAGGAGGGAAATCCTGGGGCATCATCCGGAAACTCAGGATGGCATCAACACGACCTATAGATGTGCCCAGGAGGAGGGTCCTGGGGAAATGCGGTGTTGGTCCAATGGAGAGTTTGTAGAGGTCCGGTTGAGGGTGGCCTTGAAAGCCCTGAAGGGCTTAAGAGATGGCTTAATTCACTGAGTAACGGAGTTTACCAGCAAAGAAGAGACTCTTACCTTTTCTAGAGGTCCACACCCCTTACCCATTACCTGGCCGTGTTGCTGGCAGCTGAGAGCACTGGAAGGTAGAGAGGAGAGAGGCAGCATCTACCCTCTCTTTGCCTAACCTTACGTTCTCTGTTCTCTGTGCCTCAGTGTCTCCCGTCTGTAAAATGGGGATTGGTACCTACTACTGTGCAGGTTGCTGTGAGGATTGCACGAGTTAACAGGGGTACATTTTTAGAATGGTGCCAGGCAGGTAGAGAGTGCAGTATGGGCTCCCCCGCCCCCGCCCCCATTCCTAGAGTGAGCCTTTCTTTCCTTGTATCCTGACTTGCTTGTGGTTTTCCTTTTTCGTGTGTGTGATTTTTATTTTTTCCATTACGGTTGGTTTGCAGTGTTCTGTCAGTTTTCTACTGTACAGCAAAATGACAGTTGAAAACTGTATATATTTGTGTGTATATCTATATATCTATATAGATATATATACACGCTTTTTTCACACATTATCCTCCGCCATGCTCCGTGGCAAGTGACTGGATATAGTTCCCAGTGCTATCCAGCAGGATCTCATTGCTTATCCATTCCAAAGGCAGTAGTTTGCATCTATTAACCCCAGATTCCCAGTCCATTCCACTCCCTCCCCCTCCCCCTTGGCAACCACAAGTCTGTTCTCCAAGTTCAGGAGTTTCTTTTCTGTGGAAAGGTTCATTTGTGCCGTATATTAGATTCCAGATATAAGTGATATCATAGGGTGTTTGTCTTTCTCTTTCTGACTTACTTCAGTTAGTATGAGGGTCTCTAGTTCCACACATGTTGCTGCAAGAGGCATTATTTTGTTCTTTTTTATGGCTAAGTAGTATTCCGTTGTACATATATGCTATATCTTCTTAATCCATTCACCTGTCAGTGGGCATTAGGGTTGTTTCCATGTCTTGGCTATTGTGAATAGTGCTGCAGTGAACATGCAGGTACATGTATCTTTTTCAAGGAAAGTTTGGTCCAGATATATGCTCAAGAATGGGATTGCTGGATCTTATGGTAGTTCTAGATTTAGTTTTCTGAGGGTATCTCTATACTGTTTTCCGTAGTGGTTGTACCAATTTACAGTCTCACCAACAGTGAAGGAGGGTTCCCTTTTCTCCACACCCTCTCCAGCCTTTGTTATTTGTGGACTTATTAATGATGGCCATTCTGACTGGTGTGAGGTGGTACCTCATAGTAGTTTTGTTCTGCATTTCTCTAATAATCAGTGACGCTGAGCATTTTTTCATGTGCTTGTAGGCCATCTGTATATGTGATTTTCTCTCTTGCCTCCGTCCTTTAGGGAGTATCTGACAGGCTTCCACAAGCGGAAGGTGGAGCGGAAGAAGGCGGCCATCGAGGAGATCAAGCAGCGGCTCAAGGAGGAGCAGAAGAAGCTCCGGGAGGAGGTGCAGCAGGAGCGGGAGAGCGTCTGACTGCCGGGGCGTGCACGGCCTCTATGGCCTGTTGACGGGAGGAGTGGCTGGGCCCAGGGAGCAGTTTGTGCAGATAGAGTCACTGTGGGCACAGGTCTGGGGAAGGTTTAGGGTGAAATCTCCTGGTCTCTCATGTCCAGCCTTGGTGTCACTCACCCTGGAGGTGAGCAGTGCCTCTGCCTGAGGCTGGACTGAGAGGCCATACTCATGCTGTTCCTTTTCCTTTGGTTTCAGCGCCACCAGGAATACTTGAAGATGCTGGCAGAGAGAGAAGAAGCGCTGGGTAAGTGCTTCCCAGCCTGACCTGGAGGATACCCAGCAGACTGGGTCTCCTTATCCCTTGGTGGGTCGGAGGGGGTGTGAGGCCTGCACAGAATGTGATGTGCAGGGGTCTTGGTGGTGACCTGGGGGCCAGGGGTGGTCCTCAGATCGCTTTAAATGTCAGTGGATCGGAGACCAGGAGCAGACCCAAACCTCTTGGTAAACCGATCCTGAACAGAAAGCCCAATTTCTGAGGACCAGAGGGACTGGACTGGGGGTGGCGCATCTCCTGGTGTCTCTCCGGGCTTGTCCTAGGTAGGGACTGGGTGGTCTCAGGTCTCCCTGGAGCCTGGAGGGAGGAGTTAGGTCATTTACAGCCTTCATCTGCAGGCCAGGCTCTGGAACTGGTGACTTCCTGGATGCCGTCCTATAGAGTAGAGGGGCGCTGGAGCCGGGGTCTCGGGGTGGGCTGCTTTCTTGTGCCCTGGGGCTGAGGCCAGGTTCTGTACCCACCCTGCACAGAGGAGGCAGACGAACTGGACCGGCTGGTGACAGCAAAGACAGAGTCGGTGCAGTACGACCACCCCAACCACACTGTCACCGTGACCACCATCAGCAACCTGGACCTCTCGGGGGCCCGGCTGCTCGGACTGTCCCCGTCTGAGGTGGGTCTCCCTCCCAGCCCAGGGAAAGGAGGGACACAGGGGCAGGGTGGCTTGTCGGGGGGTCACTCAGTGCTGGTCCACGTCACGGGGATGCCGGAGCCCTGGGGCTTCAGAGGTGACAGCTCTGCCACCGGGTGGCTGTGAGCTTTCGCCTTGCCCGTGTCCTTTGACCAGTAAATTGGGGGTCCCCGATATAGCGGCTGCCTGCGGGGTCACTGTGAGTGTGCAAGCGGTCAGTCCACCTGAAGCGGCTGCCAGTGGCCACGCCCACCGCAGAGCACGTCTCTGCCCTGAGCTGCGGGTGTGAGCCCTTAGCGAGTCCCAGCAAGCCTTTCAAAAAAAAAGGAACAGGAGTTCCTGTCGTGGCTCAGTGGAAACGAATCTGACTAGCATCCATGAGGATCGAGCTAGCATCCAGGTTCGATTCCTGGCCTAGCTCAGTGGGTTAAGGATCTGGCGTTGCCGAGCCGTGGTGTAGGTCACAGACACGGCTTGGATCCCCCTTTGCTGTGGCTGTGGCGTAGGCCAGCAGCTGTAGCTCCATTTCAGCCCCTAGCTTGGGAACCTGCATATGCCGCGGGTGCGGCCCTAAAAAGGCCAAAAAGGAAAGAAAGAAAGAGAATCTCAGAAAGCATTGCAGTAAGTGTTACCTTATGACACGTCCATTCCCGTTAAATTCATATAGGGCTTCGTGCAGGTGTATATGTACCTGAGCAGGTAAGCCACATCTGTTGTGGGTTAGTGCCCTTAATTCCTAGGGCCACCACTTTGTCACATGCTTTCTGAGCTCACACTCACTTTGTATTTGGTGCTCGTTCTTCGGTAAGGTCTGATGCAAAGACCAGTCCTGTCCCCATTAGGAGTTCTTTCGTCTGTGAGTGAGTGGCCACTGTAAGCTGTGTTGGTGGAGGACCTGGGAACCCAGCTCTCCCGTGTAATCACATGTGGCCTCGCCGCCCGCAGCCCCGGCTGGGATGGGAGGCGCAGGTTATACCCCGACTCAGCAGAGCCGGGACTGCTCGGGGCCCAGGCCTCTGGATTCAGCGCGTCCTGTGATGGTGCTTATCCTGTGCTTCTTTAGCCAGGGGCCGGGCATGGGTCCGAGGAGGAGGCATCATCCGTGGAGAAGTCGACCAGGGCCTTGCCCAGGAAGTCCAGAGACCCTCTGCTGTCCCAGCGGTGAGCCCCGGCGTGTCCTTCCCTGTGAACCTGCACCTCCCGCTGGCCTGTGGTGGGCGACGTGGGCTGCATGTGAGGCTCTGCTTGTCAGGTGGTCCTCAGCGCCCCTCACTGCCTCCCACCTGCTCCCCTGAGAATGTCTTGCCCTGGGAACCCTCAGCGTCCATGAATCGAGGAGCTGGCAGGCTCTCTGGGGACAGGCAGGCTGCCTTGGGAACGTATCTGGCACTCCCAGCACTCAGGGCCTGTCCTGACTTCCCTCTGTGAGCCAGGCCGTCAGTCGCCCTGACCCAGCCTTCCACCCATACCCTGTTCCCTGGGCAGACTGAGGCCCTGGCCTCAACAGCCCTCCGCCCGCCCACAGGATCTCCTCTCTCACGGCCTCGCTGCATGCGCACAGTCGCAAAAAGGTCAAGAGGAAACATCCCCGCCGGGCCCAGGAGTCCACCAAGAAGCCCCCGAGCGCCACTCGTACCAGCAAGACCCAGCGCCGCCGGCTGACCGGCAGAGCCCGGCACAGCGGGGAGTGAGCCCCACCCAGCAGGCCGTGCCCGCCCTGGGGTGCAAGGACCCGGCATCTCAGCTTGGCTGTCCTGACACCCAGCCTGCACCCAGTCCATGGCTCCACTGTCCAGGCTTGGGAGGCCAGCACCTCTCAGCCTAGGGCTTGGGCTCCAGAAGGCACAGGCGGCTGAGAGCTAGCCTCCCCCACCAGGAGCCTCCAGGGCCAAGTTTAGGACGTCTTTGCAGGTGTATACCTCACAGGCCCTTCATCAGACTTGTGAAGCTAAGTACACTGGGTTGGTTTGTCCCCAGCCCTGGTACCACACAGGGGTCGGTGGAACACGCTGGGGCTATGGGTCATGCTCATTCTCCAGCAGCTTCCCTTGGGGCTGTGGGAATGTGCTGCCGGGTCCAGGCCCCTGACCAGGGCAGAAGGCCAGTGCCACCCCTGGTAGTGGAATCCAGAGGCCACCTGCTGCTCTGCAATGTGGGTCGGTGGACGAGCAGGCGGCCTCAGCCTTCTCCGGGCCGAGACTCTGGGCCTGTCCTTTCTCGGCCTTGCTGGTCTGAGCTGACACGAAGGGGCGCACATAAGCGAGTCCTGGAGTGTTCCTCACCCCGAGGCCCCCAGCAGCTCCCAGACAGAGCCCAACCAAGAAAGACTGATTAGTCCTTTGTCAAGAAAATACACCTTGCGCGCCCAAAAGCGCGGCCCTCTTGGCGCAGGCGCTGGGGAGGCCGCCGCTGTTCTGTGAGGGCTCCCGCTTCCTCACGCGTCTTCCACGTGGGCCTTCAGGTGCGGCTTCAGAGCTGATGAAAACTAGCCTTGTTCCGTCCGTGTCCCAGCGTGTGGGTGACCGCCTCCCTACGCTCCCCGCTGTTCTCCTGCGCGGGCAGGGCTGGTGGCAGAGTCCAGGCCCCCCCCGGGGCGGGTGGATGAGGTGCGGGTGTGGACAGCCAGCACAGCTGTTCCGGAGATGGTCAGACGCCACTTGTGCTGACTGGTTCCTGCGACCGTGGACCAGAGCACAGGGAGCTGGAGTTGGGCCCTGACGCTAGGGCTGCAGAGGAGAGAAAGGAGCCCTCAGCCCCCCGGGAAGCGCATGGCCCAGTGAGCGCCCGGAGGAGGGGGAGCAGGGACCGGGGGCTTGGGGGGCAGGCCTGCCCCTCCACTCACCCTGTGGTGGGCCCCTGCCGGCAGGTGCTCTCCGTCCCCACAGCCCACGGTCTGCCGCTGCCCGCTGGCTGATGCAGGTCTGATGGCCACGCCTGGCCCCTCGGCCCCTTCCGCCCGCTCTCCCTGCTGCCTTGCTGTTGTCCTCGCTTTGCTTGGGGTGGGGCAACTCACCCTGTTCAGCTGCCAGGTGGAGGGTGGGGCCTGGTTCTGGGCTGTCTGGGTGGTGCTGGTACTCAGCCCAGGGCCGTATGGGACAGTCTCATCCTCACAGGCCATGTGAGCAGGACCAGATGCGCCCGGGCTGGGGTCTGACTCCTGGTTCTGCCGCCAGCCCATGGCGTGGGCTTCTGACCTCGCTGGGACACCCCCCCCCCCCAAGATGCTGTGATACCTGCCTCACAGGCCTGCCCTGAGGTGGAAGTGAGACCATGTGCCCGAACCACCTCCCATGGCTCCCGGCGTTCCTGGGTGTGGCTCCCCGTGTGCCACCTGCTGCTGAGACACCTGGACGGCTCTTCTCCATCCCCGGTGACATGGGGTCTTTACAGCTTACGTCTACATTTGTAATGTTTACTGGTATTAAATTCACCCACTCTCCCACATGTGCCCTCAGTTCTTCCGGGAAACCGAGAAAATTGCATCATGGTGATTTTCGCTAGTCCTAGGATAGGGAGCGGTGGCGTCAGAATTCTCTGGAGAACTTGTCTTTCTCGCCAGTTCCACCTGCATTCTTGTTGCTCCACATCCCACAGGCCCTGTTGGTTGGGGCAGCTAGGAGCTTAATCAGGAAAGATTATAGATTTGGCTACATATAAAACAAGATTTTAAAATAACTGGCTTTTATTTTTTATTTATTTATTTTGGTCTTTGCCTTTTTAGGGCCGCACTCACGGCATATGGACGTTCCCAGGCTAAGGGTCTAACAGGAGTTGTAGCTGCGGGCCTACACCACAGCCACAGCAATGCCAGATCCGAGCCGCATCTGCAACCTACACCACAGCTCATGGCAACACCGGATCCTTAACCCACTAAGCAAGGCTAGGGATCGAACCTGCAACCTCATGGTTCCTGGTCGGATTCGTTAACCACTGAGCCACGACGGGAACTCCCAAATAAATGGCTTTTATAAGAGAGTTCTCAGGTTAACGAAAGCCTGGAGTCGAGATAGCACACTTTTGGCTTTTTGTTTTGTGCCATTTTTGGCACCTGAGTTCTATTTCATGGTCCAAGCTGCCTGAGCTTCACAAGCTCAAGGAAATGAGAGGTGGAGATCCAGGATCTTACCTCCAGGGGCGCTACTCACATGATCAGCAATGTGAAAGATAAAGATAAACCCCTAGTGGGAGTCTTGCCCAGGATCCCGGCAGTGAGCCCTCACTTAAGGCTAGGGAAGCCAAGGAGGGCTTTCTGGAGGGGGTGGCATTTAAGCCATCACTAAAAGAATGAAAATCTAGGGAGTTCCTGTCGTGGCTCAGTGGTTAACAAGTCCAACTAGGAACCATGAAGTTGCGGGTTCGATCCCTGGCCTTGCTCAGTGGGTTAAGGATCCGGCATTGCCGTGAGCTGTGGTGTAGGTTGCAGACATGGCTCAGATCCTGCGTTGCTGTGGCTGTGGTGAAGGCCGGCAGCTACAGCTCCTGTTAGACCCCTAGCCTGGGAACCTCCATATGCAGGGGGTGCGGCCCTAGATAAGGCAAAAAGAAAAAAAAAAGAATGAAAATCTGTCTCCGATTTACCATTTCAGAGACACTGCTTGGAAGAGAAGGCCTGAAGGTTAGTTTGGTTTGACTCACACAGTTTTTAAAAACAACTTGACTTAGCCATATTTTAAAAATTTGAGGTGTCATAAAAATTCAGATTTCCACCTCCAGTAAAAACAAGCCTGGCTGCTTTGATCACAGGGTAGCTATTGGCTGAAGACAGCCCCGATGACCCCTTAGAGACTCGTGCCTTCCTGCCCCGTCCCCATTGGGTCATATACCTCTGACATTTCTCTCTTGCCTTCCCAGATCATGTGATTCTCCAACAGGCCTGTGAGCAGGGAGGAAACAAGCCCAGGGGGGTAGAGTGAGATTAGAACTGTCACTTTTAGTAGTTCCTGTTGTGGTTCAGCGATAAAGAAGCCAACAGTATCCACGAGGGCGTGGGTTCAATCCCTGGCCTTGCTCAGTGGGTTAAGGATCCAGAGTTGTTATGAGCTGTGGTGTAGATTGTGGATGTGGCTTGGATCTGGTGTTGCTGTGGTTGTGGTATAGGCCGGCAGGTGCAGCTCTGATTCAACCCTTAGCCAGGGAGCTTCCATATGCTGTGGATGTAGCCCTAAAAAGACAACGACAAAAATACCTGTCACTTTTAGTTCTATTCCCCAGATCTCTGAGGCGGTGTGTCTGGGCCAGGGGAAAGGCATGAGCCAAGGGGCAGAGTGAGCAGGCACAGACTCGTCAGGGAGCAGAGAGGGGAATGGGAGGCTGGGGCTAAATGTTAAAAAGTGGTGACGCTGCCCTGGCTGTTAGCACTGTGCCCTGAGCCAACCCACAGAACTCAGACTGTATTTTATTTTTACTTATTTATTTATTGCCCACACCTGTGGGATGCGGAAGTTCCTAGCCCAGGGGTCAAACCCTCGCCACAGCAGTGACAATGCCAGATCCTTAACCAGCTGTACCACACGGGAACTCCCAGAGTATGTTTTTAGACTAGGCACTGGCATTGATGAACTGAGTGGCTTTGGGTAACTTGCTTGAGCCTTGGGTTTCCTGTCTGTGCAGTGGCATTGTAGCTGCCCTTCCCATCGCAGGGGCAGTGTCAGGAGAAACCCACTGATGTGTGTCTGCGAAGGGCAGTTTTGCCCCCTTGGGAAAACAAGGGCCTGTTATCACCTAGATTACTGAGGCCCCCTCTTCTGGCCTCAACCACTATCACAACTAGCCCTCCACAGGGATCCCCCCAACCTCCTCCCCCGCCTCTTCCAACCATGCCTCCCTTAGCACCCTGGCTGTTGCCCAGCCCCCCACCAACCCTTTCCCTGCTCTGGAGGAGCTAGAGAGAACTCAGGATAGCCCACCAACCCAGCCCCCTAACCCTCCCCTCCCCTCCCCCCTTATTCTTTCCGCTCCAGCCTCACTGCTTCTGCCCACCTCAGCCTGAAATGCTCTTCCCCAGGCCTCGCAGGCTCACTGCCTCATCTTCCCCAGGTCTTGGCTCAAAGGTCACCATTTCCATGAGGCCTTCCCTGACCACCTTATTTAAAAAATAATGACAGAGGAATTTCTGTCATGGCGCAGCGGAAATGAATCTGACTAGGAACCATGAGATTGCAGGTTCGATCCCTGGCCTTGCTCAGTGGGTTAAGGATCCAGCGTTGCCATGAGCCATGGTGTAGGTCACAGACAAGGCTAGGATCCTGTGTTGTGGCTGTGGTTTAGGCTGGCAGCTGCAGCTCTCATTTGACCACTAGCCTGGGAATTCCCACTGCAGCCCTAAAAAGCAAAAGCAAAAAAAAAAGGTAATGCTGTTCCCACACCAGCCACTTTCAGCCCCCTCCTGCCTCATTTTTCTCCTTAGCATCTATTACTAGACAACATAGTCTCTATATTGTTTATTTATTTTGTTTGGGATCTGTTTGTCTCCACTAGAACGTAAGCACCATGAAAACAGAAGGTTTATTCTTTCGTTTGCTGTTGTGTCCTCGGCACACACAACTGACAATTCATTAAATATTAGATGAATTGAATTGTCAGGAGAGCCACACTGAGTTGGCTCCAGATCCTGCTGATTGGGGGGAGGTGGACTAGTAGGCTGCGGCCACCTCCTGAGCTTCAAACTCAAACCAAGTACCCTGGCTCACAGAGGTCAAGGAACTCTCAAGATCACACAGCCAGGAAGTGCTAGAGCTCACTACTCCCTGTTTTGTTAACAGAAAGATTATTATGAAGATGTGCTTTTACCAGTTCCATCCTAGGCCAGAATGACCTGTTTAGGGGTCTGTCTCTGCCACTGCTCAGTAAGCTTCTCTTTCACAAGGAGCCACATTTCATTCATGTTGCCATTTCCCTGGTGCCCAGCACAGGCCTGGCAGGTACCAGGTGCCTATGAATGTCTGAGTGAATTAGTGAATGAAGAGGCTCTGTAGTGGCAGGTAGAGTCCAGACCCACCAGGATTTTAGTCTTGGCTTTGCCATTTACTAGCTATGTGACATAGGTGAGTTAGTTAATTTCCCTGGTCCTAGTTGCTGTGAAATGAGGATCCTGGTACTTAGCCCTTCAGGTTACTATGTAACCTGTGACCTGTAAATATAAAGATTTGGGAATAGGACCCGGCACATAGTGCAGAGTCGTAGCTTAAAAAAGAGGGGGGATTTTTTAATTTATTTTATCTATTATTATTATTATTTACTGTTACTTTTTATTTTTATGGCTGCATGGTGGGCCATCTGGAAGTTCCCAGGCCAGGGGTTGAATTAGAGCTCCAGCTGCACCCTGTGTCACAGCCATGGCAACACCAGATGCTTAACCCACTGGGCAAGGCCAGGGATCAAACCTGCACCCTCACAGAGATGTCAGGTCCTTAACCTGCTGAGCCACAGCAAGAACTGCTATTTATTATCTTGTTGGCCATGCCTGTAGCATGTGGAAATTGCCCGACCAGGGATCGAATATGTACCATAGTGGCGACCTGAGCCACAGCTGTGGCAACGCTGGATCCTTAACCTACTGAGCCACCAGGGAACTCTAAAGGCAGATTTTTTTTTTTTTTTTTTACCTTCTTGTCGTTTTAGGGCCGTACCTGCAGCATGTGGAGGTTCCCAGGCTAGGGGTCTAATCAGAGCTGTAGCCAACGACCTACACCACAGCCACAGCAAAGCTGGATCCGAGCCGCGTCTGCAACCTACACCACAGCTCACGGCGACGCCGGATCCTTAACCCAGTGAGCGATGCCAGGGATCGAACCCGCAACCTCATGGTTCCTTGTCGGATTCGTTAACCACTGTGCCACGACGGGAACTCCAGTTTTTTTTTGTTTTTTTTTTAAGGAAAGAGCTGTGCATTTTGTGACTGAGACTTGCATCAGTGGAAGTCTGCGAATGGATACCAAAATGGTCAAAAACACTAGGCATTTCATTTCATCCTCACAGGTACTGTTACCAGCCCCACTTTACAGATAAGAAAACTGAAGTCCAGGGAGATTAATAAGTCTCTAGTCCAAGGTCTGGGCAAAAGCCAGCCTAGGGGACTGTAGCGGAACTGAACCGAAGGGAACGAGATTAGAAGAAGCCAGACCCGCCAGTGCCAGGCCTCTCAAGACCCCCCTGGGAACCCGAAGCTGCTGCTCAGGCTAAACGTGCGGCGGGTCCCGCACTCTGAGGCATCTGGGCGCCGCCCGCTTCCGCCCCGCCCCTTGTCCTCGGGTTGTCCAATCCTACAGTCTTCATGTAAATGAAGCCCCTAGAGAGAGCCTATGCGAGAGCGTCAGGGGCGTAGTCTTCACCCCCCTCCCGGGCAACGTTCTGATTCCTTGTTAAAATAGAGAGGCTTTGACCCCTGGCACCCCACCCCGGCACCCCCTGTGTGTGGAAACCTGAGCCGAGGTTAGTGCGGCGAGCGGAGAGGTTGGAAGAAAGTGGAGGCCGGTGGGGAAAGGTAGAGGGGGTGAGGGACACGGGGAGGGACTGGCTGAATGGCTGGATGGAGAGGTCCAGGGGTCCATTCTCCGGGTGGGGCACGTGTGTCCGCCGAAGGTTTTTCATTGTTATATTCACACCCAAAGTGCATTTTAGAGAAGAATTCTGCCGGTTGGTTGGGAGTGGGGAGGAGGAAGCGGGAGCAGTGAGGGGCACACGTAGTAGAGCTCCCCGCACTTGCCCCCAGGGAAATTAGCGGCCATTCTCCGTCCGAAGTGATGCTCCTTTATGTGGCGCGATTGGAAATGAACCGCCCAGACTGGGCCGGACCGATGTGCTCCCCCCAGCCCGCCCCCTCCACCACTTGGAGCCGGGAGACGACGTGTCAACGGAGACCTCGGGGCGGGGCGGGCGGGCACCGAAAGGCCAGTGAGAGCCCCCCAACCCCCACCGTGCCCCGCCACCTCCCCAGGTCTGATGGTGAAGGAGCCCGGAGTCTTCTCCCTGGTTTCCCCAGGAGAGAACGTGAAATTCCCCCGCTCCCCGCTGAGACTGGCAACTAAGGCCGGATCCCCTGGGACGCTTTGGAGGAATCTGCACAGGTATGAGCAGGTGACCTGGGGGCACTGGAAGGTGCGGGTGTGTTAGGGTGTGGATTCCTCTCCCTCCCACTCCTCCTGGGACTCTGGGCTGAGGAGGGCGTCTTCAGGTCACTCTTCTGAAGGGGCTTCCCCCCTCCTCAAGGCCTGGACCTGGAGCCCTGTGCTCAAGTCACACCAGGGCTAAGCTCTGCCAGACTCACCGTGTGACCTTGTTTTCCCTTTCATCCATGATTTTGTCCTCAACTCTGAAAATACCTGGCTGGCCTCTTGCCTCTCTCCCAGTGTTTCCCAAGGGTCCTGTGTGAGTTGGCAGTGGGATCCAGTGTCCCTCGCGTCCACCCGGGAGAAGGTGGGGAGATACACAGCCAGGGTTTGAATCCAGTTCAGCCTCTGGGGCTTTGAACAAGTTATGGAACCTCCGTGAAACTTAGTTACTTTATCTGAAATTGGCATTAATTTTATCCAAGGGAGGGAGTGGGAGGGACTGGGAATCTGGGGTTAATAGACGCAAACTATAGCCTTTGGAATGGATAAGCAATGGGATCCTGCTGTATAGCACTGGGAACTATGTCTGGTCACTTGCGATGAGGCATGATAATGTGAGAAAAAAGAATGTGTACACGTGTGTGTGACTGTGTCACCTTGCTGTGCAGCAGAAAATGGACAGAACAGCGCAAATCAGCTATAATGGAAAAAATAAGTATCATTATAAAAATTTTTATCTACAATGCAGGGTAATGTAAGGCAAGGACACTCAAACTTTGGGGTTCGCTGGAATCACCTAGGAGATGTGTATAAAATGCATTGTATAAATGCCTTACCTCGGAGATTCTGCTGGGTGAATCCGAGAAGGAACTGGGAATATGCATTTTATGAGCAGCTCAGCCGAGTCTAATGCAGGGTCCTCAAAATATACTTCGAGCAACACTGCAGTCATGACCAGAAATCACATGTCAAATGCTTGGCAGAGTGCCTGGTGCTTAGGAGATGCTTCATGAGTGTTTGTTGAGTGAATAAATGAACATCTGGAAGAATTGATGGATAACCTCACTTCCTTGGTCCTTGTCTGTCTGGGGGCCAGCTGGGACTGCAGTCCGGGTGGGCTGCCAGCCAGTCAGCTGGTCTTTGCCCCCCCCCGCGTTCTTTCCAGGCCCCACCATCAGATCACAGGAGCTGCTCCTGGCCTGACTCAGCCGATATGGAGGGGGTGGCTGGGAAGGCCCCCCATGAATGCTTTGAGGCTAATGTGCTTGCCCAGAGCTGCTGTCAAAACTGCTTCCACCCTGCGGAGGCCCACGGAGCAAGGCACCAGGTGGGCTGGCTTTCCTGAGTGGTTGGGGTGGTTTGGGATCGGGCGGTGGGGGGCAGGGTCTGTGATGGGGAGGGGAGCTGGCTGGGCCACTGACTTACAGCTGAGCTCAGACGCTGACCTTCCTGCTGGGCAGAGCCTCAACTTTCCCATCTGTACCGTGGGTGGTGGGATCATGCTAATATTTCCCAAAGGCCAATCATTCTCTTCCTTTTACGACTTTTTTTTTTTGCCAATCCTCATATAATCTGTTACTTACTTATTGTTCTTTAAATCAATACCGTTTTTTCCCTTATACTAAAACAAAACTTTACATCACCACCACAAACGGAAAACTAGGATCATGTCCTTTATATAAAAGGGTAAAAGGAATGATTAAAAAAAGAAACACCCCAGGAGTTCCCTTTGTGGCTCAGTGGTTAACGAATCTAAGAACCATGAGGTTGCGGGTTCGATCCCTGGCCTCGCTCAGTGGGTTAAGGATCCGGCGTTGCCGTGAGCTGTGGTGTAGGTTGCAGACGCGGCTCGGATCCCGCGTTGCTGTGGCTGTGGCGTAGGCCGGCAGCTACAGCTCCTGTTAGACCCCTAGCCTGGGAACCTCCATATGCCGCGGGTGCGGCTCTACATAAAGGCAAAAAAATAAAAAAAAAGAAAAAAAGAAAAGAAATACCCCAGAAATATCATCAAATTCTAAAAGTGTGTTGTCAGCTGAAGGCTCTGAGCAAATCCTTCTGTCTCTCAGTTAAAAAGGGAAATTGATGGGTGTTGGGCATTAAAGATACCCCACGCCCTCTGGAGACTTCCTCCTTGAAGGTATTGAAGGGGAGGGATTTTCTCACTTTGTGATCCATGTCGTTTTGGGCTAAGCCCTGGGGTAAATCCAAGTGGCCAGAGTTCCAGTCCTAGGTTTGCCATTTACCCGCTGTGAGACCTTGGGTCATTTACCTCTCTGGTTTCACTCTCCTAATGACTAAAGTGGGGCAACAATGCTTCTCCCTGAAGGCATCTGGCCCAGCTGAGCCCGAGTCACATGTGGCTAATTCAGTGCACATTTGTTTCCTCTCCTCCTCCTTCCCGACCAGAAAAATGAACCCGAAAGATTCTTTTCTACCTGTCTTGATACCTCCAATATCCCTGCCCTCAGTCTCAAGTTCCGGGAACAGATGCTTGAAAACGCTGTGAGTCCATCTCCCCTGCAAATGACCTTCTCCCAATGGGTGGAGAGATGGCAAGCGTGGAAGGAGGAGAAACCCAGGGAGGAGCAACTTGGGTTCAGACAGGTCTGAGTTCTGGTTTCAATCCTACCACTTCGCAGCTGAGACTCTGGGCCAGCTCACGTGTTCACATATATTGAAGAGGTGCTTAAAATATGCCAGGCATCATGCTAGATGCTGGGGAAACAGTGATAGACAGCGCAGACACAGTTCCTGGTTCATGGGGCTTATCGTCTAGCAAGAGACTTGGAGACTTAGAAAGTAATAATGCAAATAATTATTTAATCATGGTCATGCTAAATGCTGTAAAGGAACGGCAGGTGGCATGGGGGTAAATGATAGTGGACTAGAGAATGTTTCTCCATGGCGATGATGCTTTAGCTGCTTGGTAAGGGCTTTGCAGGCGTGACCAGTGAAGCTGGGGGAAGAGGAGAGGAAGGAAACAGTCTGTGCAAAGGCCCTGAGGCAGAAAGGAGGTGGTACACTGGAGGGTGGAGAGAAGCCAGAGAGAGGGAGGGGCAGAGGGGCTCCAGGACGAGGAGGGAGAACCGAGTAAAATCTGGGTCTCGCCAGCCTTGTGGGGACTTGTGCTTATACTGACTGAAGACTTTGGACTTTTTCCTGAGATGCGTGGGGAGCCACTGAAGATTTAAAACAGGGGAGTGACATGAGCAGATTTGCAATTTTTTTTTAATCTTTTTGGTTTCTTTTTTTTTTTTGAGTTGTACCCGTGGTATATGGAAGTTCCCAGGCTAGGGGTGGAATTGGAGCTACAGCTGCCGGCCATAGCCACAGCCACAGCAATACCAGATCTGAGCCGTGTCTGCAACCTACAGCACAGCTCATGGCAACGCGGGGTCCTTAACCCCCTGAGCGAGGCCAGGGATCGAACCCGCATCCTCATGGATATTAGTCAGGTTTGTTTCTACTGCACCACAATGGGAACTCCAGATTTGCAGTTTCAGAGAGCATGGGACAGTAGCGAGGGAGAGTGAACCAGGTGGCCAGTGAGGAAAAGGTGCAATTACTCGTATCAGAGATGACAGAGGCTTTGAGATGGAGACCAGGGGACTCATTTCAGAACTAATTGAATAAAGGAATCTGCAGGTTGCGGTAACCGAGAAACATGGAGAGGGAAGCACATGGCTGACTGCTGAGTCCGGTTCCTGGGATAGCGGTCTGTTTGGAGTTGTTTGGGGTGGTAAGTGAGAGGTGCCTGGGAAATACACTGGAGAGGAAGGGAGTTTACTATTAAGGAGCTCAGGAGCCCAACCTCAGTGAGAGAGACAGACGTTCAAGTCATCGGGATCTGGCGCTGATCAAAGTCTTGCTCATGGAGGAGCAGTTTCAAACATGTGGACTCACCAAAATCTGTATGTTAAAAAGCATCTCCTGGGGAGTTGCTGTCGTGGCTCAGCAGAAACAAACCTGACTAGTATCCATGAGGATGCAGGTTCGATCCCTTGCCTCACTCAGTAGGTTAAGGATCTGGTGTTGCAGTGAGCTGTGGTATAGGTCACAGACACGGCTCGGATCCTGCATTGCTGGCTGTGGCGTAAGCCTGCAGCTGCAGCTCCCATTTACCCATAGCCTGGGAACCCTCATATGCTGTGGGTTCAGCCCTGAAAAAAAAAAAAAGGCACCTCCCAGAGTTCCTTTGTGGCTTAGAGAGTGAGTGATCCGGGATTGTCACTGCAGCAGCTGGGTTCACTGCTCTGGCACGGGTTCGATCCCTGGCCCGGAACTTCTGCATACCTCAGGCCTCAACCCCAAAACCCCCACCCCATGCCCCAGGCTGGATGGGGCAGTGCATCCCCCAGCTGGATCCCTGAGGGGCCTGACAAAGGTATCACCAGGGTATCACCTACATTAGAATATGCAGAAATTGGAGTCTCCATTGTGGCGCAGCAGAAATGAATCCAACTAGGAACCATGAGGCTGCAGGTTCAATCCCTGGCCTGGCTCAACGAGCTACGGATCTGGTGTTGCCGGGAACTGTGGTGTGGGTCGTAGACGCAGCTCAGATTCTGCATTGCTGTGGCTGTGGTGTAGGTCAGTGGCTGGTGGCTGCAGCTCTGATTCCATCCCTAGCCTGGGAACTTCCACATGCTGTAGGTGTGGCCCTAAAATGCAAAAAAAAAAAAAAAAAGAAGAAGAAATGGCCCCAGATCCCAGAGCAACCCTCTCCCAGAAGCTCATTCCACCTCCCCTAGGATCCTGGGATCTGCATGCGTCTCTGCTCAGCCCTCTGAATTCCCCAACCTGGGAGGTGCAGGGAGGGCTTATCTCTGGAATCACACAGCCTTGACCAGGTCCTGCCAGGTTCTGCGGGGAGGGGGGAGGGGGAGAGGCTGCGGGGAGGGTCTTGCTGTATGCCAGGCCCCATGCATTCCTTTTCAATCTATCTAGTCTTAAGTGTAAATTTAACATTCTATTGATTTAACACCAATAAAATTCTATCGAATGTTCTTACATTATTTATTATATTTAAAATGTACAGACCAGGCACCGTTCTAAGCCCATTACAAATGTTAACTCACTTATTTCTCATAACACCCCCTAGGAAGTGGGTCCATTAATCATTCGCCTTTTGTAGATGAGAAAACCAGGCTCCGAGAGAAAAGCCACCAGGCTGAGGTCACCCAGCTGGGAACTGGAGGCGCCAGGACTGGGCCTGAGTCTGCCTGGGGCCAGAGCCTGTGCTGACCCACCAGACAGGAAATCAGAGCTGGGGACTGGGCTGCTGGGCCTCCTCCTGCGGGTGGTGGGTGGTGATGGGGGCTGGAGGTGAGAGCGGGGAGGAGGTACCATGGCCCAGCTGGGCTCCCTGGGCCCAGCTGGGCGGGGACCCCTTGAAGATGCCCAGTGGCCCAGGGAGCTCACCCCTCCTTATTCATCCGCGAGGTCCCCAGGGCAGCCAAGGCGCCAGGCAAGGCTGCAGATCTGACACCTCCCAATACCCCGTGCTGATCAGAATCTGGCTCAGGGCAGGGGGGCGAAACTGAATCCACACGTGCCTTCTCCAGCTTGGGTGGCACAGCAGACACCCCAGGCCTGCTCCTTGGCACTGCCCAGGTCCCAGAGTGGTGGTCTGCTTGGAACCCTGGGACTCTGTGCCCACCCCGGGACTGTGGCCTCTGCCCTGGTTCTGGGCTCCAGGGTCCCCGGGGAGCTCACGCCCAGGGCCCCGACTGGCCCGCTCTCAGGTGAGCCCGGAGGATCAGGTTCCTGCGGTTTCATGTCCTGCATTGTTCTTGGCTGGGCCCCGGCTTATGAAACAGTAATGAGGGGCCCCTGCTCCAGCAGCCGGCCCCTCTAAGGTTTCCGCTGCCTCGGCTGCCGCCGCCACGGCCCAGAGTCGGGGCCTGGGAGGGCGGCAGCGTGGGGGCCTGAGCCAGAACCCCCGGGGACGAGGGTGCTGACAGACGCCAGCCGCCACTGCCACCTCCGGAGCCCGCCGCCCAGGTAACCCGAGAGGAGGCAGGGTGCAGGGTGCTGCGGCCGTTGTCCGCCCCCATCAGGTGTGGGGGGGGAACCCTACCACCCCAGGAGGTGGGGAGGGATGGGGGGCCCTCCTGGAGGTGAGCAGCCGCTCCCCCCGGGTGAGCCCAGCACCAGCCTTTGCAGGTGTGGCCCTGCTCAGGGCAGGAGGGACAGAGAAGCCGGCGGCTCCGGGCCCCCGCCCCCACCCTGGGGCCTTGACCTTCCAGCCCTGGAGCCCCCCGCCCTCCTTGGGAAAGGCAAATGGCCTTTCCTTCAGTCTTCCTTCTGCTCTCAACTCCCCGCTAGGACTATTTCCTCCTCCTTCGAACATTTTCCTTCACTCTCCAGGCCAGCTTCCTCTTCCCCCTCCCCCTCCCTCCTCATCCTTGTGTCCCGGTGACAGATGAGCGTCTTGGGGTCCGTTTGTACACTTCATATATACATGCCAACATTTACATGTACACCAGGCGAGTGGGTACCCTGACGGTGTGTTGAGAAACATACATACCTAACCATACATGCTCTTATGCACACAGATGCAGCCGTGTACCCTTGGGACACGCACACGCACGCGTGCACGTGGGCACACTGGCACACACGCAGGCCTTCCAATGCACACATACCTGTTCACGCGTGCGCGTGCACATACCCGTACCTCGGCCAGCCCCCAGCATGGGTCCCAAGGGGCGCTTCCGGTGTGGTGGACAGCGCTCCTTGAGAGGCGGAGATCCCGGGAGGAGCGCCTGGAGGCTTCGGCGGCGCCCGGCGGGGGAGGGGCTGCGCGGGGGAGGGGAGCCCCCACGTGGGCGATGAGCTGCCTCCTCTCAACTCTGTCTCAGGAACCCGGGAGCCCTCCGAGCGCTGAGGCGCCCTACTGCGACCTGCCCCGCCGCTGCCTGCCCGCCCCTGAGGACCCCCTCCGTGCCTCGACCTACAGCCGCCCCTCTGAGAGGTGGGTAGAACCCTGGGGCCTGAGGAGGGGCTCCTGGAGTGGGGGTAGGAAGCCCTCAGCCATTCCACCCCACGCCCCTTCACCGTGGCGGCCTCCGCCTCTGCTGGCTGCAGGCGTGGGTCACGTGGTCAGTGCACTCGGCCTGGGCACAGGCAGCAGGCGGCATGTTCCTTGGGCCTCGGCTCAGGGGATGGAGCAGTTGTGCAAAGGGAACCAGGAAGTGTGCCTACAGTGGGCATGGCACACTTCCTGGTTCCCTTTGCACAACTTTAAAGGATTGAATGGTTTCGGCACCGGCACCCGGGGCACTTTTGTTGTGAGTCACAGGCGAAGTCCGACCCAGGGCCCTTTTTATCACCCGCCTGCCTGACCGTGCCCTGCTCCGGGCTCTGGGTAACCTCTACCCTGGGGCCTGAGTTGGACTGAAGTTGGGAGGGCACGGTTGAGGGTCTAGAAACCTGGGTTGCAGCTTCAGCTCCCTCCGTGTTGGGCTGTGGAAACTCGGAAAAGTAATTCCCACGTTTTTAGTACCTCAGTTTCCATGTTTAAAAACGAAGACGGAGGAGTTCCCGTTGTGGCTAAGTGGTTAATAAACCCGACAAGCATCCACGAGGACGCTGGTTTGATCCCTGGCCTCGCTCAGTGGGTTAACGATCCAGCGTTGCCATGAGCTGTGGTGTAGGCCGCAGATGCTCGGATCCCGCATTGCTGTGGGTGTGGCGTATGCCATTGGCTACAGCTCTGATTAGACTTCTAGGCTGGGAAACTCCATTTGCTGCGGGTGTGACCCTAAAAAGACAAAAAAAAAAAAAAAAAAAAACCCAAAGAGAGATTGAACCTAATCAGCATTTCTTTGGGAACATGTGTTCTTTATGGGTAGGAATTATTAACAAAAATCAAAACCGCTCTACCATCAGATATGTTTCAGAAAGTTTGGGATAAACAAGTTTGAATATCTTTTCCTGCAGGACTTGTCAGAGCCTTTAGTTTGCTAGCATGCATTGTGCTTTGGGGCAAGGGAGACAGGAGAAGTATGTAATATGTCTTAAACTTACTTGACCACAGACTTCTTTAAAGGTCATCACCCGTTTCTATCTTGTAGCCAGTCTGTGGGTAACTCTTGAAGGATGCCGGCAACTGTGATCAACTGGCTTTTTTAAAGCAGGACTTTCACTACAACTCCCTCCCTTGGCATCCAGACTGGTGGCCCTGTCACTGCCCCTGGAGCTCTGCTACCTCTCAAAGTCCCCCATGAGCCCAGCATGTTCCGTCTTCTTAGTCTTACTCAGCTTGGGGTCTTCTCTCCCGCTTCAGTGACATGGTCGGGGCTGGGGCTACAGCCCTGGTTCCCCATCTATGCATCTCTACCTTTTCCTAGCTCTGTGACTTTGGCCAGTCCCTTAACCTCTTTGAGCCTCAGTTTCTCCATCTGCAAAGTGGGAATCATGACACTCAGGTTCAAGGGAGTCTGCTGGAGCTAAACAAGGCAGCGCAGCACAGAGAGCCCTCGCTGTCAGCTCCCTCCCCCAGGCTAAAGTGCGGTGTGTGTGTGTGTATCTGGGTGGTGGTGGCGTGTTACTCCTTAACTCCCATTACTCAGAGGGGAAAATGTCACGGGTCTGTCTCCTCTCCCAGGGGCCCATCCACGGGGCTCCCTGCAGAGGGCCTCACAGCTGCCCCCCGGAGCCGGGAACCCGAGGCAGTGCCCTACCTGGAGGGCCTGGCCGCCTCCCCGTGTAGCAGCGTCAACAAGAGCCTTGACTCTGGTGCCAGCTCCAGCCCTGACGGTGACGCCCCTGATGGTACCAGCACCTCGTCCTCCGTGGTGAGATGGGGGTGGGAGGCCAAGGAAAGAGTGGGTCCTTGCTCCTGGCCAGCGAGGTCCCACCCAAACCTCCAGACACAGCTGAGCCCAGGTCTCCTGGAGACTGCCTCGGGCCTCATACCTGGGAGGGGCAGGGGACACTGCGCGGCCGGCCCAGCGGGCTGAGGGCCTGGCTATGAAAAGATGGAAGAAGGCTTTTCAAGGGACGGGGAGCCCCTGCTGACTCACCAGCGGGCTCAGGCTGCCAGAAACTCAGTTCACAGAGGGTGTGGTATCTGGAGCAAGAAGGGACTGTCCCTAGGCCTGGTCACACACCACTGAGCGCCAGGACCAGCCCTGGCATACATCTGCAAAAGAAAGAGCAGGCCAGGGGGCCTGGCAAGGGCTTGGCCATTTAGCCAGAAGAGGACTCTTGGGAACTTCTAGGGCCATTCACACACACCTCAAAGGTCTGTCCTGGGACAGAAGAGGCAGGTCATCTGAGAGACCCTAAGGGGGAGTGGCAAGACTCAGAATAAAGCGACCCAGGCCTCGAGTTCCCACTGGGGCTCAGCAGTAATGAACCCTACTAGTATCCATGAGGATGTGGGTTCAGTCCCTGGTTTAAAGGACCCGGCGTTGTTGTGAGCTGTGGTGTAGGTCGCAGATGTGGCTCGGATCCTGAGTTGCTATGGCTGTGGTGTAGGTTGGCAGCTACAGCTCCGATTCTACCCCTAGCCTGGGAACCTCCATATACTTCAGGTGCAGCCATAAAAATAAAAATTAAATTAAAATAACCCAGCCCGTCAGGCGTTGTCCCCAGAGGGCTCACCACTCCGCTTTGAGGGAGAGACTTTTATGGCCCCATCTTGGGACAAGAAATCTGAGGCTCAGAAAAGGGAAGTGACTTCCTTGAGCCCACACACTTGGGAAATGATGGGGCTGGACTCTGAATCCACCTACTTCTCTTGGGACCTTGGGGGTGTCTCTGGGGCTGGGGGCGGGGGCTGCTATTATATCAAGGCCCTCCTAGCACATGGAGTCCGACTGCCCTGGGTTCAGGTCCTCTCCCGTATAAACCATTTCCCAGCTGTGTGGCTTTGGGCAAGTTCTTCGCTGCAATGAATGTGCCCGCCTCCCAGGGCTGACTGGAGATTCGCTGAGTTAACACCCGGCACAGGAGTTCCCGCTGTGGTGCAACAGGATCGACAGTGTCTCAGTGGTAGCAGGGATGTGGGTTCAATACCCGGCCTGGTGGGGTGGTTGCCGCAGCCATAGGTCACAACAAAGGCTCAGATTCATTCCCTGGCCTGGGAACTCCATATGCCTTGGGGCGGCTAAAAAAGACAAAAAAAAAAGAAAAGGAAATGCTCAGCACAGCCCTAGGTATACACAGGCCTGGGTATACAGCAGGTGCTCTTTCAGTGACAGTTCCTTTCCCTTCCTTCTGCACATTACATGCTGGGAGTGCGGGCCCTGGGCTCTCTCTCCTTACTCTCTGAACATGCTTTTTCCTCCCCTTCCCTGGCAGGACTGGGACACTTTTGAGAGGCAGGAGGAGGCCCCCAGTGGGGACAAGTTCACCGTGATGATCCCGCGGAAGCCCCAGGAGGGGCCAAGAGCAGACGGTGCCCGAAGGGCTCCTCCTCTGGTCACCCGGTCCCCTGCGGAAGGAGACACTGCAGGCCAGAGAAAGGAGGGTGAGTACCTTTTGCCAGGCCAGGTTGGTCCCTGTGACCACGGGTGTGGTGATGGCCAGGGGTCTGGGAACCAGATAGCCATTTCTTTGGCCATGTGAGCCCCTAGATACATTTTACTTTGGTGGCTTGAGTCTTAATAACAGTAACAGTCCCCATATAATTATGGAACAACCTGCTTTAAATGCATCATCTTGAAGTTGGTGGGTTAGGATCTTCAGGTTGCAGGTGACAGAAACTGGCTAAGTAATAGTCTAGGGGAATGACTTCAGGTATGGCTGTATCCAGCTGTTCAGATGGTATCAGAAATCTGGTCTTCACTCTGCTTTCTTCTTTGTTGCCTTCTTTCTCAACCAGATCTTCCCTTGAGAGTGGCATGATGAGCAGCAGCAGTGCCAGGCTGTAGCCTACTAAATTTTCAACTCCCGTAGTAAGAGGGCACAATCTTTCCTACAGATGTAGCTGAAGTCGCAGGAAGAGTTCTCCAACCTAATGATCAGGGAGATAAGATCAGCCCTGTGTGCAAACTTCATGGTCTGAGAGTAGGGGGAGAAGAGATGGCTCAAAGCAAATCAGGGTGATGTTCCCCAAAGAAATGGAAAAGGCTGCAGGTCAGGCCAAGGCCACAGATGCCCATGACGCTGGTCAGCATCTCGTTGGTACGTGAACCTAGGAGGCTGGGCCCCAAAGTTTGGGTCCCCCATCACTACTGCACTGTGTTGCCTCCCTTTCTGTGTCTTCAGCATCATCAGGATTTGGGGGTGTGGGGCCAGGGCATCTGTGTCCTAATCCCAGGGGGCTTCCCATAGCTCCCGTAGCGTGTCATCAGCAAACACGCGAGTACTAACCCTGTGTAAGACCCGATGCTGGACACACTGGCTGTTCAGGAGTCAGACATGGTCCCTGCCCGGAACACTCATCATCTAGTAAAGCAAACAGACAGGAGGTGAAGATCAGCAGCTCCAAACGGAGGAAGCACAGAAACAACTGCTGGAGCTGTGAGAAGGGCTGGGGTGGGGGCGGGGGCAGAGGAGAAAGAACTCCATTCCAGCCAGGGAGGACTCACAGGGGGACACCTTCTGGAAGCGGCACTCTAGCTGAGGACACAGCTGGAGAAAGTCTTGGAGGAGGGAGTGTTCTGCTTCATACACTTCAGCAGAGACGGGTGTACAGTTAGTGCCAACCATTTGGGGCCTCGAGAGTCTAGCCGAGGAGTTTGGACCTTCTTCTGTAATTAGTAGGGTGCCATGGAAGGTTTTGGAGAAGGGGAGTCATGGAATTGGTTCTGTGTCTTAAGAGTTTCACTAGGGGGAGTTCCCCCTGTGGC
Source organism: Catagonus wagneri (assembly GCA_004024745.2). Classification (NCBI taxonomy): domain Eukaryota; kingdom Metazoa; phylum Chordata; class Mammalia; order Artiodactyla; family Tayassuidae; genus Catagonus; species Catagonus wagneri. The sequence goes on from PVHT021183646.1 coordinate 10,657,833, forward strand.
TCAGCAGGTTAAGAACCCGACTAGTTTTCCTAAGGATGTGGGTTCCATCCCTGGCCTTGCCCAGCGTGTTAAGGGTCTGGCATGATCACAAGCTGTAGTGTTGGTTGCAGTTGTGGCTCAGATCTGGCGTTGCTGTGGCTGTGGCATAGGCTGGCAGCTGCAGCTCCAATTCAGTCCCTGGCCTGGGAACTTCCATAGGCCCCAGGTGTGGCCCTAGAAAGAAGAAGGGAAAAAAATTTTCATTAGAGCAAGGGTGTGAAGGATGAATTAAAGCAGGGTGAGGCTGAGGGGTGAGAAACCACTTAAAGAAATGACTGCGGCCACTCTAGTGACTGGTTCGGGCTGATGCAAAATTCCTGAGTGAAAAGTTGTCAGAGAACAGGATAGTCACACAGTCTCAAAGCGTCACCCCTCAGATCACACGTCGATTACAGAGGGAAAAGGCACCCTCAGGGTGGGAAGATCTGGCAGACGCTGCCTTAACCAAGTGGCCGCTCAGCATCCCAGGCTGGGGCAGCCTGGCCAGGAGCCCCCATGTCACTGGGAGGACACAGCATTCTTTCTGGGTCTTGCTGCTCAAAATCCATTGCCTGCATCTAATCCCAACAGAGCACCAGATAAACTCAAGCCGGGGACATTCTGCAAAATTACTGACAGGACTCTTCATGAAAGACAAAAAAAAAAGAGGGCTGGGGAGCTGTTTTTTTGAATAAAAGAGGCTACAGAGACAGGGAAGCGAAATGCCGTGTGCGCGTCCAGGCTTGGATCCAGGCTAGGGAAAGTCACGGCTATGAATGGCTATATTGAGGCACCGAGGGAAATTTGAATACGGATTGTGCGTAGATAACAGTGTTGCGTCCGTGCTGTGTTTTCTGAGTGGGATGTTGGGAGAGGCTGTCTTGGCTCTTAGGAGAGGAGTACGGAAGGGGTAGTGGTGAAGTGTCACGATGTCTTCAACAAGGTGGATGGAGCTGGAGATAGACATATGGCAGTAGGTAGGCAGATAAAGCAAATGAGGCTTGGAGTGCCCATCGTGCCTCAGCGGTAGCGAATCTGACTAGTATCCATGAGGACATGGGTTCGATTCCCAGCCTTGCTCAGTGGGTTAAGGATCCGGCGTTGCCGTGAGCTGTGGTGTAGGTCACAGACGCGGCTCGGATCTGGCACTGCTGTGGCTGTGGTGTACGCCGGCACCTGCAGCTCCGATTTGACCCCTAGCCTGGGAAATTCCATATGCCGCTGGTGTGGCCCTAAAAAGACCAAAAATAAAAAGCAAATGAGGCAACAGGTTGATACCTGGGGACTCTGGGCTGTACGGGTGACCCAAGCATAGTTCCTACTTTCCTTCCTTAGCCGGTTGCAGTTGTCCAGGTGAGAGACGGAGAGACCTGAATGAGGACTGTGGTTGTGGGACGAGGCAGGCCGAGAAAGAGAGAGATTTGGGAGGTGGACCTGATGGGACTGGGGACAGCGGAGGACAGGGGAGAGGACCAAGCAGTGCTGGACTCAATGTGAGAGCCCCGGGAGGACACTGAGGCTGCGGGCGCTCAGCCAAGGGTCAGCGCCTTCCTCACTGGCTACTCCTCACTCTCCTTTGCGGTGCCTTCTCCTCCCCCAGCGTTTAAGTATCAGATGCCCCAGGGCCCCCGCTGTTCTCTCCCTGCCCTCTTAGCCACCTTGGCTTTCAATACTGTCTGGAAAAAATCGCTTTCTCCCGAGTCCACGCCCCTGGACTTAATTTCTCCCCTAAACTTTAGTTCAACTGTACCACACCCTCTCTCCTGGGTGTATGAGAGCACCCCAAACTCAACACAGCACTCCTTTTTTTATAGGGTGCATCCTCGGCATATGGACGTTCCCAGACTAGGGGTCCAATCAGAGTTACAGCTGCCGGCCTACACCACAGCCGCGGCAACAGCAGATCCAGCCTCATCTGTGACCTACACCACAGCTCACGGCAACGCCAGATCCTTAACCCACTGAGCAAGGCCAGGGATGGAACCCGCAACCTCACGGTTCCTAGTCCAATTCATTTCCGCTGCGCCACGATGAGAACTCGCAACACAGCAATCTTTATTTGACTCATTCAATAAGTATTTATTTATTTTTATAGAGGTATGGTTGGTTCGCTGTATTATATTAGCTTCAGGTGTACAACATAGTGAAGCCCATTCTCCCCCAGCAGCTAAGCCATCTCTCTTTTTTTTTCTGGCCGTGCCTGGGACATGTTTAAGTTCCCGGTCCAGGGATCGAACCCACACCACAGCAGCCACAAGGGCCACTGGAGTGACAGTGCTGGATCCTTAACCCCCTATGCCACAAGGGGGCTCCAAGCCATCTTTTCTTTTCTTTCTTTTTTTTGCCACACCTGTGGCATATGGAAGTTCCCGGGCCAGGGATCTAATCCAAGCTGCAGCTGCAACCTACACCACAGTGGTGGCAATGCCAGATTCTTAACCAGGTGCTCCACAGCAGGAACTCTAAAACTATCTTTTAAAAACTTTAATCAGGGGTCCCTGCCATGGCGCAATGGAATCAGGGTTTCTGTAGCTCCAGGACGCAGGTTTGATCCCCGGCCTGGCACAGTGGGTTATAAGATCTGGTGTTTGGCACAGCTGCAGTGTAGGTCATACCTGCAAGTCGGATTGATCCCTGGCCTGGGAACTCCAGATGCCTCGGGGAGACAAAATCAGATCTTGTCAGCATCCCACCCCCACTGCCCTGTCCTGAAAGGATCTGGGGAGAGGGCGTGTGGGAAGACGTGATAACATAGAGACCAAACGCTTCCCCAGTATGAATGGCCTGATAGGTGTAGGATTTTGTACTAAACACCTGCCACCTGCTTTCTTGCTAATAAACACAGGGTCCGTGGGATGGGGGACCCTCACTACGTGACCTGCTGGATCAAAGGCTACTGTCTACCTGGTGGCAGGTTCCCAAATTGCGGCAGGGGGCCAAGGCCTGGGGGGGCTTAGCCAAGTCCTCTCGGGGTACCTCCCAGTTTGCAAAGCTCTCTCCATGGGGCAGACCGTGCAGAGCCCAGCTGGCTGAGGGACAAAACGCAGACACCCTAGAATGTCAAGGGGCTGCAGGAGTGAAGTCAGATCCTGGGTGGGCCAGGTTCAAAGGAACGCTTGTGGAGTTCCCATCGTGGCTCAGTGGTTAACAAATCCAACTAAGAACCATGAGGTTGCGGGTTCGATCCCTGGCCTTGCTCAGTGGGTTAAGGATCTGGCGTTGCCGTGAGCTGTGGTGTAGGTTGCAGACACGGCTCGGATCCTGCGTTGCTATGGCTCTGGCGAAGGCCGGCAGCTACAGCTCCCGTTAGACCCCTAGCCTGGGAACCTCCTCATGCCGCGGGTGCAGCTCTAGCTAAAGGCAAAAAGACAAAAACCAAACAAACAAAAAAACAAAGGGACGCTTGTGATGGGTGGGAAAGGACAGAAATGGGGCTGGGGGTGCCGACCCAGCTGGGCTTGACAGCAAAGGCCTTCTCAGCCAGCAGCCGTGTTCAAAGGGCAGGAAGACTCCAGGACGAGGCAGAACTCAGCGCTAGAAGGTGGTGGCATAATATTTTTGGACCCTTATGGTGTGCTAGGCCGTTTTCTAAAGCCCGGCAGACACAGTGGAAAACAGGAAGGCGAGGCCTCTACCCACAGGGAGCTGGGTGGTCAGGCAGGGCCTTGCTAACCATGGGAAATGCCTGGATTTTATTCCAAGTGCGGTTGGGAGTCTCTGAAGTGGTTTTTGGTTTTGGTGTGTATTTTTGTTTTTGTTTATTTCTTTTTACAGCCAAACCTATGGCATATAGAGGTTCCCAGGCTAGGTGTCAAATCGGAACTGTAGCCGCCAGCCTACACCGCAGCCACAGCAACGCCAGATCCGAGCCGAGTCTGCGACCTGCATCACAGCTCACGGGCAAAGCCAGATCCTTAACCCACTGAGTGAGGCCAGGGATCGAACCCGAGTCCACATGGATACCAGTCGGGTTCATTACCGCTGAGCCACAACGGGAACTCCTAGGGGCTTTATTTGGATTCACTGTTTTTCCACAAATGTCCCTTTCCTGTTTCCGGATCCAATCCAAGACCCTCCCAGTGCATTTGGTCACCAGTCTTTTCAGTTTTCTCCCATCTGGGGGGACAGGTCTCCATCTCTCCTTGTCAGCAGGGATGGTCTAGCCAGGTCTGCTTTTGGACAGGCTCTCCCTGGGTAGGACGATGACCTTGGGCCCGGAGTGCACAATTTGGCGGGGGGAGGACTGCAAGTATCCGGCTGAGAAAGGTAGTTGAGGCAGGGAGGAAGGGAAGAGGTGGATGAGAAGCAGGCAGAGGGGCCTCAGTCAGTTGCCAGGCAACGACAATGCAAATCTGAAGTGCTGCTCAGTGTGTGGTTCCAGTTCCTCTCTGGATGCTGGGAACTCAAGACCCCAGGGACATCTGCTCAGAGAGTTTAGAGGCGGCAGAGGTGTCACAGTGCGAGAAGAGGGAATCTTCAGCACGGCCTTTTGGGGGGGCGGGGGCGGCACACCTGCAGCATGGGGAAGTTCCCTCGCCAGGGACTGACCCAAGCCACAGCAGTGAAAACACCGTATCCTTAACCACTGGGCCACCAGGGGACTTCGAGCGCAGTCTTTAATGAAGGCAGTTGTGGCTCCTTCAAGACGAGGCCACCATACCCCTTACTTCTCTCCTGAAGCACAAACCCAGGGACATGCAAACATGCTTGGTGACCAAGGGACTGAGGCAGGTGGAAGGTGGTACCAAGATCATGGTGGCCCCTTCCTGGGAATGGGCGTTGTGAGCGGGTCACTGTTTAGGGGAGTGACATCAATCCTTGCTTCAGGGCTTCTTAACCTGTAACATGCAGGCAAATCATCTCGGAATTTTATTAAAATGTGGATTCTATGCAGTGCATCTGTAGTGGGATCTGAGATTCTGTATTTCTCTCCCTCTCTCTCTCTCTCTTGCTTTTTAGGCCTGCACTCGTGGCATATGGAGGTTCCCAGGCTAGGGGTCAGATTGGAGCTGTAGCTGCCAGCCTGCGCCACAGCCACAGCAACGCGGGATCTGAGCCGCGTCTTTGACCTACACCACAGCTCACGGCATTAACCCACCCAGTGAGGCCAGAGGTCGAACCCACATCCTCATGGATCCTTGTTGGGACTGTTAACCGCTGAGCCACGAAGGGAGCTCCCTGAGATTCTGTATTTCTCACAAAACCTCAGATGAGGCTGATGCTGCCGGTTCACAAAAGGAACTTGTTAGAGCCGTCACACCTAAAAGTCTCAATAGAAGAAATGGGGGAATGTCTCAGAATCCCACTGCAGGAAGCAGAACAGAAATGGAGGGGTTCCTGTTGTGGCTCACTGGGTTAAGAACTCGACATAGTGTCTTCGAGGATGCAGATTCTATCCCTGATTAAGGATCTGGCGTTGCCAAGTTATGGGTACAGCTCCGATCCCATGTTGTTGTGAACGCGGCTGTGGTGTAGGCTCACTGCTGCTCCAGTTTGACCCCCAGCCCAGGGACTTCCAAATGCCTTAAAAAAAGAAAAGACAAAAAAACAAGCAACAAAACGAAACAAAGCAAACAGAACAGAAATGTAAACTTGTTAGATAGCTGCTCTTAGAGCCACCTCTCCTGTTCAGGGGTCACACAGGCTATTGTCAAGCGGCTCTCCACGAGTTTGTTTCTTTTCTGACTTGTCCGTGGACCCCCCCAGGCTTTGTGACCTTCCGCTCTGGAGCCCACGCTCATTTACTGAGTCAGCTTGGGTTTCGATTTCAAATTGCTGACCTCAGCTTCAGAGTGGCGTCTCAGCGCCCTGCAGTCTGCTTTGCTCAGACGGACAGAGTTGCGTGGTAAGGGCGGTGGGTCCTCTAGGAAGACAGTGTGGGCGCTGCCCCAGTCATCCGTCCCAGAGAACCCAGACAGGTAGGATGTGGGAGCTGCCTGGACCTCTGCCCTTGAACCTGCATCTTCTCTCTCCAGGCGCCGGCGGCGGGAGCCGAAGCGCTGGCCAGCACTGGGCAAAGCTCCGGGGAGAGAGTGGGTACTTGTCCTTGGAGCGGCACCGGCCAGCGGTGACCCAGGCCTCTCCCTCGGCACAGAGCGGACCTCGAAGTGCCATTGCCCAGGCTTCCCCTTGCCATCGCTCTGCCCAGCGGGACGCGGCCCAGCCTGCTTCCACACAGCTCCGTATCCCCCGAGCCTCCTCGCCCCCTGGAGTCGCCCCACGGGATAACCTCAGAGCCTCGTCCACGCAGCGGGACACCCCCAGAGCGTCCTCGCCCTCAAGAATCGCCCCAAGGGACGCCCCCAGGACCTTGTCCACCCAACAGGAGACCCCCAGAGCGTCCTCGCCCTCAAGAATCGCCCCAAGGGACGCCCCCAGGCCCTTGTCCACCCCAGAGGACACCCCCAGGACCTCATCCACGCAGCGGGACACCCCCAGAGCGTCCTCGCCCTCAAGAGTCCCCCAAAGGGACGCCCCCAGGACCTCGTCCACCCCACAGGACACCCCCAGATCATCATCCCCATCGAGAATCACCCAACGGGACACACCTAGGGCCTCGTCCGCACAGCGACACCATCCTCAAGTCTCTCCTCCGCCCAGAACCGCCCAACACGACGGCCCCAGAGCCTCTCCTGCCCCACAGGGCGGCCCTCAGACCCCTGTGCCCACTTGTGCCCCCCAGCGGGACCACCCCAGGACTTCCTGCGGTCAGCGGAGCACCCTCAGAACCTCTTGCACCCAACGGGACAACCCCAGATCTTCTTCCTCGCGACGGGAAAATCCCGGAAGCTCCTCCTCTCAGCGCTGCAACCAGCAGGACGGCCCCCGGCCCCCCTCTCCCCATCGCTCTGCTCAGCGGAACAATCCCGGGAGCCCCTCTCCTCACCGGACCAACAAAGACATTCCCTGGGCCTCCTTTCACCTCCGGCCAACCCAGAGTGATGGCCCCCGAACCTCGTCCCCGTCCGGCTCCAAGCAAAGCGAGGTTCCCTGGGCATCCGTCGCCCTCCGGCCAACCCAAGGCGACAGGTCTCAGACCTCACCTCCCATCAGACCAGCTCAGCGTGACCCGCCCCAGCCCTCCTCCGGCCCCGCCCGGCACAACTCACCACCCAGGGCCAGTCCCTGCTCCCCAAACCCAGGCCACCACAGTGCCTCCTGGACCTCCCTGCCGCTGCACCCCGCTCCCCGCGCCGGGCCCTCTTCCGAGCCCTCCCAGCCGCCATGTGCGGTGTGCATCGGGCACCGCGATGCCCCTCGAGCCTCCTCGCCGCCTCGTTATTTGCAACATGACCCCTTTCCCTTCTTCCCGGAGCCCCACGCATCTGAGATCGAATCGCCCCAGCATGACCCGCCCTACGTGCCCCCAGCCGTGTGCATCGGACACCGAGACGCCCCCCGGGCTTCCTCCCCGCCTCGCCGCACCCAGTTTGACCCCTTCCCCTTCCTCCCAGGCACGGCAGAGGCTGAGAGCCAGTCTCCCCAGCATGACCCTCCTCAGTTCCCGCCACCTGTGTGTATCGGGTACCGCGACGCTCCGCGGGCCTCGTCCCCGCCACGCCAGGCCCCGGAGCCCTCCCTCTTGTTCCAGGATCTCCCCAGGGCCAGCACCGAGAGCCTCGTCCCCTCCACAGACTCTCTGCACGAGCGCCCCCACATCCCTCCCCCTGTGTGCATTGGGCACCGCGATGCGCCCCCCTTCTCGTCCCCACCGCGCCAGGCCCCCGAGCCCTCCCTCTTCTTCCAGGATCCCCCTGGGGCCAGTACGGAGAGCCTGGCCCCCTCCACCGACTCTCTGCGTGGCTCCCCAGTGCTGCCCCCTCAGGTGTGCATCGGCCACCGGGATGCACCTCGAGCCTCTTCCCCGCCCCGCCACCCGCCCAGTGACCTAGCGCTCCTGGCACCCTCACCTCTGCCAGGCAGCTCGGGGGGCTCCCGGGGCTCAGTACCCCCGGGAGAGACCAGGCACAACCTGGAGAGGGAGGAGTACACCGTGCTGGCCGACTTGCCCCCGCCCAGGAGGCTGGCGCAGAGGGAGCCGGGGCCCCAGGGCAGCAACGGGGGCCGTCCCCGCAGTCCTGGCCGTGCAGAGGTGGACCGCCTCTTCGGGCAAGAGCGCAGGTGAGCCCAGGGTGGGGTCGGCCAGGTGGGCCGGGGAGGAGGCTTGGCAACAGGACAGGTGGAAGGTTCAGAGGTTTAGGTTCCAGGCAAGGAAAGGGTTTAGTCTCTTACTGGCTGTGTGACCTTGGGCAAGTCACTTCACCTCTCTGTTTCCACGTTAGGTGTTGTTTTTGACAATTAAGTGATATTGTCTATAACATCGTGGTTAAGAGCAAGTGTCGGGCCGGCTGGGTTCAAATCCCATGTCAAAGCCATTCCCCAACTTGTGTGACCTGGTAAAGTGATTTAAACTACCTGAGCTTCAGTTTCCTCATCTGTAAAATTAGAACATTAGCACATTCATTTAAATGATGTTAGACTCTCAAAACCTTTGTTCGATGGAGAATCCCAAACTTGTTTTCTTTACCTTACGTGGGGAAGAAAAATGTGTCCATGATTTTTTTTCTGCCTTAACAGAGAAAACTCACTTGTCTCATGCATTTAAGAAAACAGAGGTGTCGAGTTAAAACATACGGCCAGAAGTTCTTGTTGCGACTCAAAGTGTTAAGAAACCAACATAGTGTCTGTGAGGATGTGGGTTTGACCCCTGGCCTCTCTCAGTGGCTTAAGGATCCAGCGTTACCACAAGCTGCGGCATAGGTTGAGGATGCGGCTCGGATCCCGCGTTGCTGTGGCTGTGGTGTAGGCGGACAGCTACAGCTCCCCTTTGACCCCTAGCCTGGGAACTTTCATATGCCGCAGGTGCGGTCCTAAAAAAAAAAAAATCAAAACAAGACAAAACGAAAAAACGCATATAGCCAGAGCCACATATTTTAAATAAGGGAACTCACAGAATGACAGACTTTTTAGAGGTTAAATGGTCCTTTCCTGGAACATGACGACAGCGCCTGCAGTCTGAGCGTCCTTTGAGTCTCCTGGGTCAGTGGCTCGGCTCACACGGGCATTTGCGACCCAGCAGAACGTGTGCTTTTCTGCAGCAGCGGGGTGGGGGAGAGAGGAGTGTCCTCCTCTTCTGGCTGAGATTTCTTTCTGCAGCAGTTCCAGCCTCAGAGTCTTTAAGGATCGGGGCTGGGAGTCCATTGGGGAGGGTCAAGAGAACCAAAAAAAAAAAAAGTAGATACAAAAGTCTCAAAACTTTCAGTGTAGAATTCGATAAAGTATAGTATATTTACTGAGACCAAGTCGTACAATCATCTGCACAACCTATTTTTTTTCCTCTTTTTTTTTTTAGCTGATCCTGTGGCATATGGAGTTCCTGGGCCAGGGATCAGATCCAAGTTGCAGCTGCAACCTAAACCGCAGCACAGCAAGGCCAGATCCTTGACCCACTGTGCCAATCCCGTTGTGCCACAGCAGAACTCCACCCCAACCTAATTTTATAACATTTCCATCACGCCAAGGAGGGGGTAATATTTTGCACCCACAATTCCTCTCTTTGTTGTCACTTAGGCAACATTTTCTCTTCAGTTCGAATCTGCCTAAGAAATCTTATCTCTTGTTCTTCAAATTTCCTTTTCCAGTACGTTCGATCCCTTTACTACCCAGGTGACAACCTTTGTGGGCTCCAGTATTAATGTAATTCTTTCTTTGGCCTCTTAAAAAAAAAAAAAAAAAGCCAGGAACAGTTTAGCTTTTTAAAGTAGTTTTAGCTTCACAACAAAATTGGGTGGAGGAGTTCCCGTCGTGGCGCAGTGGTTCACGAATCCGACTAGGAACCAACCATGAGGTTGTGGGTTCAGTCCCTGGCCTTTCTCAGTGGGTTGAGGATCCGGCATTGCCATGAGCTGTGGTGTAGGTTGCAGACACAGCTCGGATCTGGTGTTCCTGTGGCTGTGGCGTAGGCCGGCAGCTGTCGGTCTGATTCGACTCCAAGCCTGGGAACCTCCATATGCCAAGGGT
>PVHT021183646.1:10667970-10688628 GCA_004024745.2 Catagonus wagneri
TTTTTTTTTTTTTTTTTTTGCTTTATAGGGCCGCACTCACGGCATATGGAGGTTCCCAGGCTAGCCTTCACCACAGCCACAGCAACGCGGGATCCAAGCCGCATCTGGGACCTACACCACAGCTCACGGCAACGCTGGATCCTTAACCCACTGAGCGAGGCCAGGGATTGAACCCGCAACCTCATGGTTCCTAGTTGGATTCGTTAACCTCTGCACCATGACGGGAACTCCTACAATCCATAAACTTACACTGATGCATCATTATCAGCTGAAGTCCATAGTTTACATTAGGCTTCACCTTGGCAGTGTACCTTCTGAGTTTGGACACGTATCATGATGTGTATTTACCTTTAGCATATCCCACAGAATAGTCTCACCACCTTAAAAACCCCCATTGTCTTTGGCTCTTTTATGAGTACTAGTTTTGGTCTGATGTCAGTTTGCATACTTTTGACCTTAATCTGATAACTCAGCAGGGTCTTTAAACCGAAATTAAATTTTCTTTCCTTTTGTTTTTTCTTACTGTAATAACTTTTAGAGAGATAAAGGGTTTATAACAGAAGTCTGGAATATGTTTATACTTTTACTAATCATTTATTTTTACACAGATGCTTCTGTTTACTTTGGTCTCTTCCAAGTAGATAATTTACCCTTTTTAAAGAGTTTTATTGAAGTAGAATTGGTAGGTAACAACTGCGTATTTAACGTGTATATTTTGGTGAAGTAGATTATTTACCTAACAACCAAGGTTTTATACCCCTACTGAATAATTAAAAGTTTTCCTCTTGTAGAGCAGTTTTTCCAAGTAGAAAACAATTCCTCCTCTGAAGGGAAATTTTTTTTTTTTTGGTCTTTTTGCCTTTTCTAGGGCCGCACTCGTGGCATACGGAGGTTCCCAGGCTAGGGGTCTAATCAGAGCTGTAGCCGCCGGCCTACGCCACAGCCACAGCCACGCGGAATCCGAGCCTCGTCTGTGACCTATACCACAGCTCACGGCAATGCCGGATCCTTAACCCACTGAGCGAGGTCAGGGATTGAACCTGCAACCTCATGGTTCCTAGTTGGATTCGTTAACCTCTGAGCCACGACGGGAACTCCTGAAAAGGAAATTTTAAAACTATTTAAGGAGTTTCCGTTGTGGCTCAGCGGTATCGAACCTGACTAGTATCCATGAAGATGCAGGTTCGATCCCTGGCCTCACTCAGTGGGTTAAGGATCTGGCATCGCCATGAGCTGTGGTGTAGGTCGCAGATGCAGCTCAGATCCTGCATTGCTGTGGCTGTGGCGTAGGCCATTGGCTGCAGTTCCAGTTTGACTCTTAGCCCAGGAACTTCCATATGCCCTTAAAAAAATAAACAAATAATATGGAGTTCCCGTCGTGGCTCAGTGGTTCACAAATCCGACTAGGAACCATGAGGTTGTGGGTTTGATCCCTGGCCTTGCTCAGTGGGTTAAGGATCCAGCGTTGCCATGAGCTGTGGTGTAGATTACAGGCGCAGCTCGGATCCCGCGTGGCTGTGGCTGTGGTGTAGGCCAGCGGCTACAGCTCCGATTGGACCCTTAGCCTGGGAACCCCCACATGCCGCGGGTGCAGCCCTAGAAAAGACAAAAAATTAAAAATAAATAAATAAATAAAACCTATTTAAGTATCTGTAAGAGACAGACTTAAATTTATGAGTGGGTGGCTATAGAGCTGTACTTTTGTTTTCTCCCACTTCAGCATATATTTATTGAGCATCTACTCTGCCCAAACAGGGTGCTAATGGAGCCTGGAAAATTTTTCTTAAAGGGCTATCACATTAAAGCTGGCTTGATCTCTTCATTCCTCCCACCCCCACCCCCATATATGTATAATTCTTATCTGAGAATCATATAAGCATTTTCTAGTCTCTTGAATTCAAAACAGAGCTTTCATGGAATCTGCTAGACTTGACGGCTGTTGTCTGTTCTCTGGAGGTGGAAGAGCCCCTCTAAGTTTCCAGAGGACACCTTTGTCACCCTTGGTGCAGCCATACCAGTTCTCAGACACAGGTGGTCCCAGGAGACGCCTTCGCTTCTGCATTAGAAGGGCTGGGTCTGTCAGAGCCTCAGAATCTTCTTGAATTTCTCCCACATGGGGGAAAGTCTCAGAAGAAAAGCTCACTTAACAAGCTGGAGTTTATATGGAAAATGCATTTTTATTTTACTGTCTCTGATAACTTGACAACTTCATTTTTCTTTTTTTTCCCATTTATAATGATTTTTATTTTCTCCATTATAGCTGGTTTACAGTGTTCTATCAATTTTCTATTGCACAGCAAGGTGACCCGGTCACACGTACATGTATACATTCTTTTTTCTTCACATGATCATGGTCTGAAAAATGCATTCACTCACCACCCTGCATGGAGTATTTTCTGTGTTTTCTGCTGTTACCCTCCCCGGCCAGTCAACTTTGTTGTTGCTTCCCAGAGGCTCCTACACCCCAGTTCTGAAGGAAATTCACTCTGCTGTGTCAGATCTCACAGAGAAAGGAAACTCTCTCACTTCAAATTGGATTAAAAATTGAACCTGATCAGGCAACCCGCAAACTTAGAAACCCTCCAAAGTAGGGAACTTTGGTTCGCTGTGCGTCAAATGCTAAGAAGTGCAAAAAAAATCAAATTAGTTGATGGAACTAATCCCCTATTTTTTTTTCTTTTTAGGGCCACATCCGTGGCATATGGAAGTTCCCAGGCTAGGGGTCGAATAGGAGCTGCAGCCGCGTCCTACGCCACAGCCACAGCAACACACGGGATACGAGCCGCATCTGCGACCTACACTGTAGCTCAGGGCCACGCCAGATCCTTAACCCACTGAGTGAGGCCAGGGATCGAACCTGCGTCTTCATGGATACTAGTCGTGTTCGTTACCGCTGAGCCACTACAGGAACTCCATTGGACCTAATGACATTGGCAAAAGCCATAACACAAGAACAAAGGAGTTCTTCTGTGGCGCAGCAGGTTAAGGATCCAGCGCTGTCACTGCAGCAGCTCAGGTCACTGCTGTGGTGCGGGTTCAGTACCTGGCCTTGGAAATTCCACATTCCTTGGGCACGGCCAAAAAAAAAAAAAAAAAAGAGAGAGAGAGAGAGAGAGAGAGAGAGAGAACCCCAGCCCATAATTGTTTTACTCCCCAAGCCTCAGATCTGGATAGGGAGTCCTCCTCCTGTTTTATTTTTTATTTATTTATTTTTTTGGCCATGCCCACGGCATGCGGACATGCGTTGGCCTGAAGCCCAGGTGTCCGCGGGAGTTTTATGGTGCCCTTTCTGGAGTTGTGGGGGAAGAGCGGGAGTTTCTTCCTGCTGATCTTGCCGAGCTGTCTTTAACAGCTAAGGTGGCGGCCATCCCGTTAGCACTGAGGTAGGCCCGGGAAGTCCAGAACTTACCATAGGGACAGAAAGAGGGTGGAGAGGATGGAATATGGGGACATGTGACATCCTGCGGCTCCCGTCCTCCCCTCGTGGGTTGCAGGAGATGAAATGAGAGAGTACAAGTGCCTGGAACACAGAAAGTGTTCCATAAATGTTTTTTGCCATTATGATCGTGTGTGCACAGTGCCTGGTACACAGTAGGACCAGTCTAGCCTTTGTTTGGGGCTGAGCTGTAAGCTGCTGGTGGGTGGGAGTCGGAAAGGAAGAGCTGATTGAGACATGAGGCAGAGCCACCCACCTTTGCTCAGCCCTTTTCTTTCTCTCTCTCTCTCTCTCTCTCTCTTTTTTTTGGTCTTTTTAGGGCTGCACCTGCGGCATATGGAAGTTCTCCAGGCTAGGGGTAGAACTGGAGCTGCAGCTGCAGGCCTATGCCACAGCCACAGCAACGGCAGATCCGAGCCAGCCTGTGACCTACACCACAGCTCACAGCAACGCTGGGTCCTTAACCCACTGAGCGAGGGCAGGGATTGAACCCACGTCCTCATGGAAACTAGTTGGATTCTCAACCCGTTGAGCCACAGCAGGAATTCCTCTCCTCCCTTTTCTCTTTCCACCTTTACAGCAGCCCTTGGGAAGCAGGCAGAATAGAGCAGGGCTGACGATCCCATTTTGCAGAAGGGGAAACTGAGGCCCTGAAAGCATCCTCTCTCATTTAGGGCCCTTCAATGAGCTTGGGGTGGGCCCCTGCATCTGCTACATCTCCCCCATTGGGGGGTGGGACTAGGGGAGCTGGGGTGCCAGGAGCGGGACAGTCCCAAGGGCCCTTTGCTCATAGGAAGTCCGAGGCACCGGGGGCCTTCCAGGTCCGGGACGAGGGGCGGTCGCAGCGGCCCAGCCAAGGTCAGAGCCAACTTCTCCGAAGACAGTCCAGCCCTGCCCTCAGCAGGGAGGTGAGCACTGCCAGCCTGTCCGGGGCCCCTGCACCCCCACTGCTTCTCCCCTCCCCCAGGTGCAGGGCGGGGCCTGGGAAGGGAAGTTTTCTACGAAAAGGTCAGAGTCCCCATCACGGGGGTCCAGCTCCTCCCGCTTGGAGAGCCAGCAGCTCCCGGAAAAACTGAGACAGACCCCAACCAGTCTGTGTTGAAGATGCCCGTCCATGCTGCCCCCTTCCATCCTTAGGTAGCTGTCATCTTGTGAAGTTTTCACGGAAAAGCTCTAACGGCTGTCTCTTGGGGGGGAGGGGATTTGCATTTTTAAAGAAACTCTTAGAAGGCCCGACCCTGGGGAGGGTGGTGGAAATTTCGGCACCTGATAGCCCAGGTTGGAATCAATATCCTGGGGGGGGGGCGGAAAAGTAAGCAGCTCTCTTTCTGGAACTGAGGAAGGTAGGTGAGAGGGAGGGGCCGACACCCCCGGGAGGGAATCCGGAGACCCCGGGTACTTGACCTCGGATCCGGCCTGTTGTGAGGACACAGCTTGCTAAGACCCCACTTTCCTGTCCTCCTGGCGGACACCACTCAGTCAAGGCCAAGGTACCGGTGGCCCACTCGCCCCCTCCCTCGTCTCATCCTCAGGTAATCAAGCCCCTCGCGAAGCAGGCAGGACCGGCCCGCCGGAGCCGAGCAGAGGGCCCTCGTCCCGGGAGCCCCGAGAGGCGGCCTGAGGGGGACCGGCGGCTCCGGGGGTCCTCGCCGCCCCCAAGGACATCAGCCAGGACCCCGGAGAGGGAGCAGCGGACAGAGAGACACCTGGAAAGCGGCCGGGCAGGCCCAAGACAGCCTCCGGGAGGGAGGCAGAGTCTGGAGGTGCTGCCGGGATCCTGGGGCCTACACCGACCCCCGGAGAGAGGCTGGGGCAGCCTGGAGGAGGGCCCAGGCCCGGGGGGCTGCCTAGGACTTGGGGCGCCCAGCCGGGGGGCTGCTAGAGCCCCAGAGGGAGCATGGAGGGGCCCTCCCAGGGAGTCTGAGGAGGGCTGGAGGCTGCTGGGGGACCCCGCCTGGCACCAGGGGCAGTCAGAGGCCTGGGAGGAGCCCCCCAGCAATGGGCTGCAGGATCGCCCTGACAGGCCGGCTCAGAGGGGCTGCGGCAGCCTGCAGGAGCTGTCTGGCCCTCGCCCACCGGGGAGCCCCCCAGAGAACTCTAGGGCAGGCGCAGTCGAGTTCTCAAAATCCCCGAGGCCGGAGACACCCCCTGCTTCGGGCCGGGAGGCGGAGGGAACCTGCCCACACCTGCATGGCCCCGAGAGGCCACCCGAGCTTGACTGGGGGGACCTGGTGGGCCTTCTCGGGGCACCCAGAGAGGGCGCCTGGACCCGCCTGGAGGAGCCAGCGCTCCCCTCCCATCTTCCAAGGCTGGACTGGGAGGGCCTCCTGGAGCTCCTACAGGCCCAGCTGCCCCCCAAGGACCTGGCTGGACCCTGGGGTGGCCTAGGCACGGCTTCCCCAGGCACGAAGGTTACCGTCGAGCTGGAGCCAGAGCCACACAGCGAGCCTGAAGAAAGGGCAGGGGCTACCCTGGTCAATGGATTCAGCCCTGGGCAGTGGACCCAGGGCTCCACCCAGCCGCCCAGCCCCGCCAGCATCTCCACCCAGTGGCCAAAGACCAAAGTGACAAGTGGACCAGAGACCTCAACAACGGCTGGTCTGGAGGAGAGGGAGCAGCTGGGGAGCGGGGTTCGTCAGCAGTGGGAGGTGAGTCTGCCTTACTTCTGGGGGTGCGCTCCAAAGTCGGCCCCACCCCAGGCGAGTGTCCTGGCAAGGCCTCCCCTCACGGCCTCCCGCATGCAGTCCTCCCTCTGAACAAAATCTCTCCCTACCACCAAGCTGGACAGTGATAACAGCCAGTGCTTGTTGAGCATTTACTCTGTGCTAAGCCTTGGTCTGAAAGTTTTATGGTGTTTTCCTCATTTAATCTCCATAGCCGTCTGATGAGAAAGGCACTATCCATCTACAGAAAAGGAAACTGAGGCCCAGAGAGGTTAAGCCACTCACCCAAGATCACACAGCTAGTAAGGGCTGGGGGTAGGGGTGGACCCCAGGTCTGGCTCTGTGTAGACCACTCTGAGGCCTCAAGCAAGATGCTGTGGCCAGAGTCTTCTCCCTTCCTGGCCCTACAACACCTGGTTTGCGTTGCCTCTAGTGGCTCTAGCCCATGTGGTCATGTCCCCTCCTGCTTGCTGTATTTCAAGTTCCTCAAAGTTCAAGACAGCTTCACTTACCCTCTGTGGCCCCTACGTCTCCTCTCAGGCACAAGCAAGAGGTTGCACAAATGCTCCCCAGGCTGGGCTAGCTGCTAAGAGAGCTGCTTAAGTGAGGGCCTATGTGCAAAGCAGGTCCAATGCCTGGCACATAGTAGGTGCTCACTAGGTGCATTCCTGTCTCTTTGGTCCAAGAGCAGGATCACAGAGTCAGCATTTATCTGAAGATGGTGGGCGGGGAGGGTCCTGGAGGCCAGACCCTGCGAGCTGGCTTCAGCTCACAGCATGTGGTTTTGGACACAGCTTTTCTCCTGGTCCTCCCCTGTAAGATGGGACCAATGGCTCCCCTGACAGGCACCAGTGGGATGATATGGAGGCTCCTTCTCCTTCATCCAAACCCTCCTCATCTCTATGATGTGTAGCCTGATGCCCTGGCATCCACGGGGGAGAGTTTACAGGGTGCCAAGGGCTCCAGGCCTGGTGCTTTACAAGCTCAGCTAGATACAAGGCTCAAACTCACTAAGCATTTGCCAGGTACACATAAGTTGAGAGAAATGAGATCAACGTTTCGACTCCAGTGCCTGAGCTTTTTAAAATTAATTAATTAATTAATTATTGGCCACACCCACAGTATGCAGAAGTTCCCAGGTCAGGGATTGAACCTGCACCGCAGCAGCAACCCAAGCCACAGCAGTGACAATGCTGGATACTTAACCGCTAGGCCACCAGGGAGCTCCAGCAAAGCCTGAGCTTTTAACCACTATGTCGCGGAGCCCCTGAGCCCACGGGAGCCTCCGTGTCTGTTCTTCCCCGAGGCTGCTATGCTTTGTCCTCTGATCAACTTAATGCACTGACACCAGTGATGCAGGGATAAGACAGCTTGGTCTTGCCCTTGGGACCAAAAGGAGACTTGGGGATTGGGGATCCACATGACAGGTGGCTGTCAGGCTTGTTGGGGAGCCAGGTGAACCACAGGCAGCTCAGGGCGGGGAAGATGCCGAGTCCCAGTGGCTGCCGGGGTGCTGCAGGCTGGCCTGCTTAAAAGGGAAGAGGGAGGGCAGAGAATATTCCAGCTGGAGTTTCTCTGTGGTGAGGTTCGGGGTCCCTGGGAGGTCAGGAGACGGTGAGTGGGCGGGGCTGGGAGCACTAGGTGCTTAAGGGCGTTTCACAGATGACACAGGAGAAGCACTCACCAGGGCCTGCGGGGTTCCAGCCAGTCACCTCTAGGAGATTGTTGAGGCCTCCTGGCCTTCCACCCCAGATTTGCCCTTCGTTGTGCCGAGCTGGCTGCAGAGATCTCTCAGCTCATCTCCCTGCCCTTGTGCCTGCTCTTCCTTTCCCTCTTCACTCACCAAGCACCTGTTCATTGTTCAAGTCTCAGTTGGGAGCCCTGCTCTGAGATGCCTTCCCTGAATACTCACCGCACCCTGGGTTGGTGATGCTTCCCTTCTGGGCTCAGTGGTTCCGCCGCTCTTCATCTGATCACGCTTAGTTGTCGTTTTCCTTAAGAAACATGAGCTCCGGAGTTCCTGTCGTGGTGCAGTGGAAACGAATCTGACTAGGAACCATGAGGTTGCGGGTTCGATCCCTGGCCTCGCTCAGTGGCTTAAGGATCTGGTGTTGCCGGGAGCTGTGGTGCAGGTCACAGACGTGGCTCGGATCTGGCATGGCTGTGGCTGTGGTGTAGGCCGGCAGCTATAGCTCCGATTAGACCCTTAGCCTGGGAACCTCCATATGCCGTGGGTGTGGCCCTAAAAAGACCAAAAAAAAAAAAGAAAGAAAACCCCACAAGAAACATGAGCTCCACGCAAGCAGGAACTGCACCTACATTATCTCTGTGCCTCTGGTTCCTGGTCCAGGGCCTGACACAAAGGAGGAACTCACTGGCTGGTTGACCGGTGAATGTATGGCTGCTTGAGCGTTTGGAAGAAACAGATGGAGGGTGCGTAGGTCAGTGGCTAGATGATGGATGAACGGTCGATGACAGCTGTGTGAACGGGTGATGGATAGATGATATATGTTGGACAAGTGAGAAATAGATATTGGATGGATGACGGGTGGATGGATGGATGGGAGATGAATGGAGCAGATGATGGGTACTGGACAGATAGACGTTGCTTAGATGATGGACGGTGTGATTAACGGATGAATGAATGCTGGGTAGAATGCGGGCAGGTGGGAACTGTGTGGATGGGGAAATGTGCAATATGGGTGATGGATGGTGAATGAATGTTGTGAAGATGGGCAGACGGATGATGGATAAACGGATGTTGGATGGATTCAGGAAGGATAGGTGGATATAGGATGGATGAATAGATGATGAAGACATTGAAATGGATGCATCAGGATAATGGATGTTAGAGAGAAAATGGGTGGATGATACAGGCTGGATTTGCAATGGTTGGATGGATATACTTGGATCTATTGATGATGGATTCTAGATGAATGTTAGATGGATGGATGATGAATGGATGGATAAGAAGCTGGGTAGATGGGAGTTCCTGTCGTGGCTCAGTAGTTAATGAACCTGACTCTCTATGAGGACACGGGATCCCTGGCCTCGCTCAGTGGGTTAAGGATCTGGCGTTGCCGTGAGCTGTGGTTTAGGTCATTACATGGCTCGGATCTGGCATTGCTACAGCTCTGATTTGACCCCTAGCTTGGGAACCTCCGCATTCTACAGGTGTGGCCCTAAAAAGACCAAAAAAAAAAAAGTAGGACAGATGGATGGAACCTGGGAATAAGCTGACCTAAGCTGTCTTCTTTCTTATCTCCAGTTCCAATCAAAGGAGCCTGAAGAGTCAGAACGAAGCAGAGGCCAAGACTCCCTGACGGACCAGAAGCAGGCAGACTCGGTAGCTGGATTATGGGTGCGGGCACGTAGGGAGGGGAAATCAGCTTGGAGGTGGGCTGAGGTCTGGCGTCATACAGACCAAGGTTAGCTCTGCCCTGGGGTCCTTGAGAAGAGAGGCTCCAGAAGAGCCGGGCAGCAAGGGCTACTTTCTGGCCTGGGAACCTGGGCACGTGGACAGTCCTGGGGTCAGAAGTCCAGAGCTCTGCTTTCAACTTGCTACGATGCCCTGGGAAGGTCATTGCCCTTCCCTGGGCCAGTGGCAGTGTGACCCTGATGTTCTCTGAAGGCAAGGTCCTTCTAGTTTCTGGAGGGCTGGCCAGGCTAGGAGAAAGGTAGGGTTTCCAGAAGCCGGAGCCAGAGAAACACTGAAGGGGGCCGAGGGGGTACGGAAACCAGCTGGGCCTGGAGGCTCTCCAGGGTCCTGGGGCGGGAGAGACGTGTGCAAGGGTGGGACCCGCCGAGCTGCAGCTGGAGCAGCTGCTCTGCCCGCCCCTCCCCATGACCTGCCAAACAGACTGTTCTCATCACCCGCAGCCTCCAGAGAGGTGAGGTCAGAGCTGAGGGCCTGGGGCAGCGGGAGGCGGGGGGAGAGCAGGCTGCGCTTTCCTCGTCCCGCCCCTCTGCTCTTCCCCAGGCTGCCTCCTGAGAAGCCGGCTGTGATGGGGGGCGTCTGCCTGGCAGCCCCGAGGGAATCTGGCCCCGCTGCTGGTCAGAGCTGGGGGGATTCAGTGCAGATGCGGAAACGAGGGGCAGGGCAGTTGTCCCAGTCCACATAGCTGGTCGGTGGCGGTGGCTGGGCTCCAATTAGGACCCAGGGCTCAGTACCCCCAGCAACGCTGCTTCTCGGCTCTGCCCTGATGGCCAGCGTGGCCTCGCGCCGTAGAAGCAGCAACCTAATTGCTTGGTGAGCCAGCCTTTCCGTCTGTGAAATGGGAGGGGACAGGGGCCTGGTCACTAAGGGCACTTCCAGCTCTCACAGGGACTCTGGCATCACGGCTCTTCCTCTTTCTGGATTATTTCCTCATACTTCCTGGGGCCAGAGGTTTGTGAACAAAAAGGAAATAGCAATACAGGGGTTCCCGCCCACCAGTGTCCATGAAATAGGCCTACCTCTCAGTCCACTTGCAGGAAGCCTGGCTTGGACAGAACTGGTAACTGCCTCGTTTGCTCGTTCATTCATTCATGCACGCATTCACTCACAAACCCTTAGAGAGCACTTCGCATGCCTGGGTGTGGGCCAGAGGCCAACTGGAGCCCACGGTCTAGTGGTCAGGGCTGTGATAGGGATGTGGTGGCAGAGTGGGGACAGTCCTCCCCCAAAGCCCCCTGGACCTGTGCTTTGATGCTTCATGTCCCATGTCCAGAGGATCTGCATTATGGAGTGTTGGGACAGCCGAGCTCTGTCCTGACGCTGCCAGTCACCTGCTATGTGACTTCGGGCAAACGCCTCCGCCTTACTGGGGCCTCAGTTTCCCCAACAAGGATGACTCCAAAGGGGGTGTGCCGGGGGGCTCTGCTGGGTGTGGCTGTAGAAGTCTGTGACTCCTTTCACAAAGGTGAGGGGAGAGAGAGATGGGGGACCCGGGGTCAGGAGGTCCACGGGTGACCCCTTGGCTCCCATGGTTGTTGGGATAAGACAGTGGGGCCCAGTTTCTCCATCTTTAGACATTTCAAGAGCGGCTGGAAGCATGTAGTTATAGGCTAAACCTCTTGACTATTTCATCCTGGAACCTAATGCAAAATAATCTGAAAACCCCATGCGGGCTGAACACACATCTGTGGTCCCCGCTCCCCTCCTGCTAGCCACCTCCCCAAGCCCCAGGAGAGCTGTCAGCCAATACCGCACGGTGTGGACGACAAAGATGGGGACCCGGGGCCTTTGAGGTGGGCATGGCGGCCTGGGCAGGGGAGGCTGTCGTCAGGGACTCCCCCATCCCATCAAAGGGACCTGGGGGCCAACACCGGACCCTGTTTGACAGGCAGACAAGAGGCCAGCGGAGGGCAAGGCCGGGAGCCCGCTCAAGGGCCGACTGGTGACCTCATGGCGGATGCCCGGGGACCGTCCCACGCTGTTCAATCCGTTCCTGCTGTCTCTGGGGGTCCTCAGGTGGCAAAGGGTAGGCTGGCTCCAGTGCGGTGGGAGGGGTGAGGGTGGGGAGAGAGGGGGAGGGGAGGGAAGAGGCCGGTGTTAGAGGAGCGAGCAGGGGTCGCGAGAGAGCGATTCGAGGCGCCCGTGGTCTCTGAAGTGAGTGGGGTGTCTCACCTGCAGGACCGGGCTGGGGCCGCTTTCAGCTTTTCAGGGTGAGGGTGATGGAATAAATCCACACAGCTGAAAGCTCCCAATCAGCAGACAGGCTGAGGGGAGCCAGGCTGGGGGAAGGGGAGAGGGAGGGAGGGCCTGTGAGGGGCGCAGGGACTGCAGAGTGTGTCTCAGACCTGGGCCCGAGCCAGCTGCACAAACATCTGGCATTACATAACCCATCCCCTGCCCAGAGAGGGCTGTAAACACTCAGGCCTCTGGTTCAGGGTTTCCTCAAGGGCGGAGAGCGGAGGCAGCTGTGACCCGCTCTCTCCTGCCCCCTCCGTGGTGGGAGGGAAGAGGCCTGGCCACCTCCAGGGGCCACAGGCGGGCTCGTGGGGTCTATTCTCTCAGTGACAGGCTGACCGTCCCACTCTCATTGGCTTGGGTGCTAGCGCTCGGCGGGCAGGTGAGAGAAAACATACACCCCTTCTACAGATGAAGCACCAAGACCCAGGGAGGTGAGGCTGACTTGCCCGAGGTTGCCCAGCTGGGGTTTAGAGGAGCCAGCCTCTTGCTGATTTTCCTCATGCCTAGATAGGAGACTGGCTGCAGCCAGACTCAGCAAGCCTCAGCGGCCACAGCTGCCTAGTGGGGAAAAAAATCTGTGGAGCCGATCAGGGTGGAGGAAGGGCTCGGAGATATCAGGCTGCACAGAGCGTGATGGTGGTATCCAAACACTAACTTTTCCATCCACTCCATTTTTTTTGTTGTTGTTGTTTTTTTAGGGCCACACCGGAGGCATATGGAGGTTCCCAGGCTAGGGGTCGAATCGGAGCTACGGCTGATGGCCTATGTCACAGTCACACCAACGCAGGATCCGAGCAGCATCTGTGGCCTACACCACAGCTCATGGCAACGCCAGATCCTTAACCCACTAAGCGAGGCCAGGGATCGAACCCGCATCCTCAAGGATACTAGTCAGATTCGTTAACCACTGAGCCACGATGGGAACTCCCATCCCCTGCATTTCTGTATGCTAATAATGAAAGATCAGAAAGATAAATCGGAGAAGCCATCCCCTTCATAACTTCCTCTCTGCTGCTCTTTGGGGGTTAAGGCACAAGGGTGACCGGGGAAACGTGGTTATCTGGGCAGGGTGGTATCTTCAAGCCACGGGCGGGAGTTACCTTATCAGCCTAACTAAAGGTCACTAGAGCACAGGAGTTCCGGCGGGAGGGGGCAGCTAAGTTCCTGGTTGGAGGTGGGGGAGAGGAACGGGGACATGGACTCTGGGATGGCATTGATGGCGATGACAGCCAGCATTTATTGCGCGCCTGCTATGCGCCCAGTTCTGTGTTCAGCACATGGCATACCTGACTGCATTGATTCCTCACCATTCGGTTCGTACCGTCCGTTTATAGATGAAGAAATGCAACGCACTTGTTCTGGGTCACACCGAGGGGAGAGCTAGGATTTGAACCCTGCTCTGGCTGACTTCACCCCCCGCCAACCTCTGTGCATCCTTATCTCCCTGAGGTCTTCTTGCAGCGCTGAGAGCTCTGGTAGATTTTCCCCATTAGACAGATGTGGCAATGGAGGCTCGATGAGCTTGTAGCTGTTCTCTTATCTGGGAATGAGGAAAATCGGGAGCTGAGAGATGGAACTGCTAGTGGAGCCTCCCAGACAGTCGCTTAGAGCAGCTTCAAACATATTTGGGGCTAGAGAGTGAAATTAGTCCAAGGTCAAGAGCCAGGAAGCCTGGGCTTGAGTTCTGTCCCTGCCCCTAACTCGTGTGACTTTGGCCATTATCTCCCTTCTCTGAGCCTCACATCTTTATCCTCAATGGAGTAACGGTTTGAGAATGGATAACCCCAATATTTGGTGGCTCTGTTTGATAAGTCACTTCTGGTCCCACTTCTGGCTGCGCCATCTCTGTCCTACCAGGACAAGCTGCAGTAAGGAAGCCATTCCTTCATTTGTGCATTTGTTCACTTGACAAGTGTTTACTAAGGACCTGATGTGGGCTGAGGCCCAGGGCTGGCCTACAAGATAGAACAAAACCCACTCTGTCCCCGCCCACAAGGAGCTCACAGTTTGTGCAGACACTGACATGGAACTGGTGAGAACACAGTGTGGTCATGGCCTGGGCTGAGGAGTGTCTAGAGGCAGGGGGCTCTTGGCAGGGAGTTAACGCAGGCACCCCTGGGCAAGGAGCTTCTAAGTCTATGCTGGGGGCACTCTGGCTTCCTTTGGACTGAGACAAAGGGTGAGGAGGAATTTTCCAGGCAAACAAACGTGTGGAGGGAAGGGAGGGAGAAGGGAGAGAGAGAGAGAGAGAGAGAGAGAGAGAGAGAGAGAGAGAGAGAGGGAGAGGGAGAGAGAGAGAGGGAAAGAGAGAGAGCGCGCACGCGCGCATGTTGGGGCATAAGAGGACAGGAAGGGAAGTGTTCCAGACACAGCACAGAACAGCTCGTGCAGTTAGGGAGGTATGGGGAACCTGGCTTATTCTGGGAATTCCCAGGAGCCCCTAGCCTGTGGACTGTGTGTGTCTAATGATGGAGGACAGTAGGCGGGGGGCCAGATGATAACAGACACTGACTGCCTGGCCTAAGAATGTACCTATCAGCTTTGGAGAAGTGAGGAAGAACTTTCAGCAGGACAGTGGTCTGATCTCCGTGTTGAGGGTACCACCCGGGAGTCCCAGTGGCCAGGAAACCAGCAAGGAGGCAGGTGCCGTCAAAGAGCCCACACCACTGTGCTAGGCCATTGGTGGTAGCTGAGGTCTTCTGTTTTGTTTTCGTTTTCTTTCTTTTTAGGGCCACACCTATGGCCTATGGAAGTTCCTGGGCTAGGGGTCAAATCAGAGCTGCAGCTGCCCGCCGACGCCACAGCTACAGCCACAGCCATGCCGGATCCTTTAACCACTGAGCAAGGCCAAGGATCAAACCCACCACATCCTCATGGATACTAGTTGGGTTCTTAACCTGCTGAGCCACGACGGGAACTCCTGAGGTCCTCTGTTTATTCTCCTAAGGACCAAATGGCTGAGTGATGCTCAGGGCTAAGGTGTGATGCCAGCAGGCCAGTGTCTAAGGAAAGATGGATTTACCTTTGGCCTCATTTCTCAGGGTGGAGGAGAGAATTCCCGTAGGAAATCTGGGAAAACTTCAGTTCCTTGGGCCTGCAAGGCCTTTGAATCTGTGAGAGGGGACAGTAATTATAATCACGATAACAATAATTCTTGAACCCCAAACTGAGATGGCAGAATCATTGAAATGGTGGTTATTTCAAGCTCCCCTACCTCCGTAACTAAGGATCGCTAACTAGGGATAAAGGGGTTGTTCTAGGTGCTTTACTTAAATTAACCCTTCATCCTTATAGCAGCCATGTGAGATAATAGCATTATCCCATTTCACAGAGGGCAGAGTTGAGGCACAGAGAGGTTAAGTACCTTGCTTAACGTAACAGAGGGTTTGAATCACAATGCCTCATAAACCACCCCATGCAATTAGCAACCCATTCCACCACAGACCCTCCTCAGCTGCAGGCTTAGATGAGCTCCTGCGGGCAAAAGGCTTCCTATAAACCACAAAGTGAGAAAAGGGTGTAGTCCACACTCAAGAACCCCAAGTGAGGTTCTTTTTTTTTTTTTTTTTTGACTTTTTAGGGCCATAAGAAGTTCCCAGGCTAGGGATCAAATCAGAGTTGCAGCTTCTGGCCTAGGCCTAGGCCACAGCCAGGGCAATGCCAAATTCAAGCTGAATCTGCGACCTAGGCAATGCGGATCCTTAACCCACTGAGCGAGGGCAGGGATCAAATCCATGTCCTCATGGATACTAGGTCAGGTTCCTCACCACTGAGCCACAGCAGGAACTCCCCACGTGAGGTTCTTAAGCCCAAAAAGACCCCCCGTGAGGAGGAGTTATTAGGGGAAGAACCACAATTGCAGAACTCACTCGTTCTTAGAATATGTGCTAGGAATCCTGTCTCTTCTTGCTGTGTGACTTTGGGCAAGGGGGCTTACCTCTCTGAGCCTCCGTTTTCTCATTAGTAAAATGGGGACAGGGATATCCCTCTGTCAGGTCTGTGGTAAGGACGAAAGTCGATTACACAGGTAACAAGTGGGACCCGCTAAGTTGGTAGCACTGAGCGCTTCTCTGCCCATGTCACCGTCTAGCTGAGGCGCCGAGCCCAAATGGACCCAACAGTTCCTTCGGGCGGCTAGGGCCCGGGCCAGGGAGCCATAGCTGGGCGACGAGGTGCCACACCCGGCTGCCCCCACCCCGTACTCCCGCGCCGTGACCCGACGGAGTCACCTGCACTCTGGGCCCTTCCTTCCTCCCAGCTCGCCAGCAGCCAGAGCCGGGCTCACCCTCCCTCCCCTCCGCCCCCATCCGCCTGCGGGGACCGCCCCCGCTCCCCACCCGGTCCCCTTCGGGGCAGGCCCCGCCCCCTGTCCCGTCGGTGCAGCCCCGCCCCCTGGCCCTTTCTGTGATCCCATTGGCCGGCCCGCGGACCCCGCCGCTGTTTGTCTCGGCTTCCCCGCCGCCCATTGGCCCGCCAGGGTCCTCCCAGGAAGTTTGAAAAAAAAAAAAAAGTTTTATGGGCGGATGGAAGGGGCCGGGGCAACGCCGGGGAAGGGAAGGGCCGGAGGGGCGGCGGAGGCGGCGGCGGCGGCGGCGGCGGCGGCGGGATTCCCGCGCCGCTGAGTCCGGCCCGAGAGCCCTTTCCACCTTCCTGCCTCCTGCTCCCGCCGCCCTGGGGTGCCGCCATGACGGTGAGTGCCCCCTCCCCGGGGGCAGCCCCTCTGTGCCCCGGCTGGATTGAGAGTGACGGCCCGAGCCCGAGCCCAGCCCCTCCCCTCCTGGGCAGCCCCCTCCTCACTTCCCTGAGGCGAGAGGAGGTCTCGGCCGGAAGACAGGGCCACCCCAGCGGCACCGGCCGGCCGTCCTGCCTCACCTTCCCCCGGCCTCCTTACTTTTCTGGGCCAAGAGCCCAGACGGGCGACCCCGGTGGAAATGGGAACTCTCGGTCCCAGGGACCACCCCCTCACTTTTGCGGGACCAATCACGGGCAGATTCGGGGTGGCCCTTTCCCATCGCCCCTCCAGTCCCCCGAAGTGAAAATCTGATCAGATTCCCCCAAATTGCCAGATCCTCCCAGAGATGTGGAGGAGCGGAGGTGGGCCTGGCCTGGGTCTGGATGTTGCCGGGGTCTCCCTGATTCGGATGGGTGCCGCTAATCCAGGCTGGGAAGACAGTCCGTCTGAGTGGGCGCTGGCCGGAGCTGGGTGGGTGAGAAGGGGCTACCCCGCCCCACCCTGTCCCAGCCCATTCAGGGATTTCTGAAACAGCAGGATACCGTGTTCTCCCGGGCTTGCCACTTGGTAGTGGCGCTGGGACCTTGGGTGGGGCAAACCCCCAATTGGGGGTGGGGAACGTGGTGGCAGGAATTTGTCTTTCTCTTGGGGAGGAGCCATGCCCAAGCTCCTGCTATACTTGTGCCCTAATTATCATATCGCGCCTCACAGCTGAGTTCACGATTATCCCCATTTCACAGCGGGTTAAACTGAGGCTGGGGGACAGGCATTGGTGAGTTGCCAGAGGTTACCCTGCGTGTAAGGGAAGGAGTAGCCCTTTTCCAGGTCAGTCTGGCCCCTCGACTGGGAAGTTCTGGAAGGGAGGGGCAGCACTGCTTTTGCTTTCTGGCAAGTGCCTTAGGGAGGCTCTGACAGCCTGGTGAGCAGGGTAGGGGGAGTTGAGCGGGGTGTGTGTGCGCTGACACGTGTCTCCTTTCCTCTGCTGAGTGGAGACCCTGAGGAGGAGTGGGCCAGGGCGATGGGGTGTGTGGTTCTGGAAGGGCCCCTGCCCCCGTGAGTGCGCAGGTCACTGCCTGGACTTCCTCAGCCTCTGCACATCCTGCCACCTCTCTGCTGGCCCTTCCTGTCGTCGGCAGCCTCCCCTTCCCTGTCAGGGAGTAGAGGGGGATGTGGAGGGGGAGGAGCTGAGTCAGTGTCCCCCCCCCCCCCCCCCCCCCCCGGGGGGGGGGGGGGGGGGGGGGGGGGGGGGGGGGGGGGGTGCGGGTCTCCCCCCCCCCCCCCCCGCCAGTGGGAGGTGGCTGCATTGCCGACTGGGTGCCTGCCAGGCTCTGAACTGGGTGCTTTCACGTCATCGGATTAGATCCTTGAAGGCTGATGGTAGGTCCCCATCTAACAGATGAGGACTCTGAGGTGTAGAGAGGTGAGGTCACGTGCTCCAGGTGACGGAGCTGGGCCTTGGCTGGGCCAGAATTTGTAGCCAGCTCTGTCCCAGTTCTCTCTCAGGACGAGATAAGAAATGTACACAGTTGCCTTTCCTGGGGAAGCACATGCTGAACAAGGTGAGGCTGCTAGAAGTGTGTAGGGGCGCTTGGAGGAAGACAGCGTGTCCCTGCTGATAGGAGGGGACTTCCGGAGGGACGTGTCCTCCCGGGACTGTAAGACTTTGTCAGGTAGAGGTGGACTCTGCTGGGGGACAGTGTGGACAAAGGCTGGTGGCCATGTTTGGGAAACTGAATGGTGAAAACAGAAAAGGGGTCTGGGAAGGAGGGTCTCAAAAGCCAGGAGTCCCCATGGTAGCTCAGCGGGTTAAGAACCCGACTAGTATCCATGAGGGCGTGGGTTCAATCCCTGGCTTTGCTCAGCGGCCTCAGGATCTGGCCTTGCCATGAGCTGTGGTGTGGGTTGCAGGTGTGGCTGTGGCGTAGGCAGGCAGCTGCATCTGTGATTCGACCCCTTGCCTGGGAACTTCCATATGCCGCAGGTGCTGCCCTAAAAAGAAAAAAAAAAAAATCAAAGGCCAGGAAAAGCAGCTTGGGCTTAGGTTAGGAGCCATGAAAGGTTTCGGAGCAGAGAGAAGGCGCACGATCACCTCTGACGGTGTTTGCTGGGTTCATCCTGGCCGCTTCTAGACCTGAGCCTGCTCTAGGCTAGTCTCCTTCCTTTTTCTTCTTCACATGCTTTTCCCCTCCCCTGGCCCCATCTCCCCAACCTCAGGAATCTGTACGAGCCAGTGGCAAAGGTGCTGTGAAGAGTGAGTGCCTAGAGGCTTCAGGGAGCCGGGCCTGGAGTCAGGACCTGCTCCACCTCCTTTCGCCTTAGCCGACTGCGGCCCTGCCCCTGGAGCCTCATTCCCCAGCCGCTGCCTGGCATCAAATTATATACCTGCTCCCTTGTTTATTGTCTGTCTCTGTCCTGAGTTCCACCAGGGCAGGGGCCACCTCTCTTGCTCACGACTGATTTCCTGGTGTAGGACAGTGCCTGGTTCCAAAAAAAAATGAAGGAAAGAAAGAAAAGAGGAGGGAGTTCCCATTGTGGCTCAGAGGTAATGAACCTGACTAGTATCTATGAAGTTGTAGGTTTGATCCCTGGCCCCGCTCAGTAGGTTAAGGATCCAGTATTGCTGTGAGCTGTGGTGTAGGTGGCAGATGAGGCTTGGATCTGGTGTGGCTGTGGCATAGGCCAGCAGCTATCGCTCCAGTTGGATCCTTAGCCTGGGAACTTCCATATGCCGCAGGTGCAGCCAGAAAGGAAGAGAGAGGGAGGAAGGAAGAGAAAGAAAGAGAAAAAGTGGAGTTCCCGTCGTGGTGCAGTGGTTAACGAATCCGACTAGGAACCATGAGGTTGCGGGTTCGATCCCTGGCCTTGCTCAGTGGGTTAAGGATCCGGCGTTGCCGTGAGCTGTGGTGTAGGTCGCAGACACGGCTCGGATCCTGCGTTGCTGTGGCTGCGGCATTGGCCAGTGGCTACAGTTCCGATTAGACCCCCAGCCTGGGAACCTCTACATGCCGTGGGTGCGGCCCTAAAATGACAAAAGGCAAAAAAAAAAAAAAAAGAAAGAGAAAAAGAAAATTTTTACAGATGTTCCCCCTGAGTCCTGGGGGGTGGACAGCTCATGTCCCCGACTGAGTGGCTTGTAGTCTAGCCTGTGAGGGGTAAGTAAATGGCTTCAAGATCGTCACTGATGCAGCAGAGGTCGTGGGAGGTTGTCTGGTGTGATGTAGTGTGTCCTGGGAAGGGAGCCTCAGAGGTGGCAGTGACGCCGGGTCTTCAGGCACGAGAAGGGGTTCGCCTGCGTTCGCCTGGTCAGAGCAGGAGGAGGGGGGCTGGCGTTTCAAGCAGAGGACACTGGCAGGTGTGTAGGGCCCCAGGTCCTAATGTGTTAGGAGTCAGCGAGGGTGTGTGGTGACATAAACACGAGCCCCTAAGCAGGCCAGGCCGAGGCTTTCGTGCCACATCCTAAGGCGGCTTGTTCTGGAGCCTTCCCTGGAGGTCTCAAGCAGGCTTGTGACACTAGGCTTTTGTGAGTGGGTCCCCCTGCCAGAGTGGGCTTACAGGAGGCCGCGTCGACAGTCCAGACGGGTGGGAGGCAGTACTGACCTGTGGCCAAAGGGCAGAGGGGCTGCTGTGAGAACCTGTCAGTGCTCGGTACTCCGGGAGGGAAAAAAGAAAGGGAGCTTCATGCAGGTGGAGGAAAGGTGCCCGGGCCTGAGGATCCACCTCTTAAGGGGCAAGAGATTTATTTTATCGGAACTTTGACCCACGGCGTACCCCCCCCCAGCCGCCAGCAGATTTAAAAACTCACATTGGGAATTCCTGTTGTAGCTCAGCGGGATGAAGAACACAAATAGTGTCCGTGAGGATGTGGGTTCGATCCCTGGCCTCGCTCAGTGCATTAAGGATCCAGTGTTGCTGTGAGCCGTGATGCAGTTCGCAAGTGTGGCTTGGATCTGGCATTTCTGTGGCTGTGGTGTAGGCCAGCAGCTACAGCTCCAATTCAACCCCTAGCCTGGGAACCTCCATACGCCGTGGGTGTGGCTCTAAAAAAAAAAACCGTCGGAGTTCCCGTCGTGGCTCAGTGGTTAACAAATCCGACTAGGAATCATGAGGTTGCGGGTTCGATCCCTGGCCTCGCTCAGTGGGTTAAGGATCCGGC
>PVHT021183646.1:10700450-10744776 GCA_004024745.2 Catagonus wagneri
GACCTGGGGCTGAGGGGTTGATGGACGTTCAGCCGAAGGGAGACCAGGGTCGAGGGGAGTTGGGACGGATGTGGAGGGTCTGCCAGGGGTCACCTGACATGGGGTGGGGGAAAGGGAGGGCCCAGTCTTGTCGCTGCTCCCTCGAGGCCAGAGGAAGGGGAAGCATTTCCAGATAGGGTGGGGTCCACCACCATCACCGGAAGCATCTGGGGACCTCAGGGCCCCGCCCCCCCCCAGACCGTGCTCTGTGGAGCCCTTGGACACCCCAGGCACTGCCTTTCTGGGTGAGTCCATTCATAGCCACCTGTGACCAGAGCACCTCTGCCTTTGTCCGTTTTACTGTTAGAACCTGGCTTGGATCCCCTTTGGGCGAGGGCTTCTGTCACGCGGATAAGCTTGGAAAGCACTGCTCAGCTTATGGGTGGGGAAACTGAGGCCCAGACAGGAGGCGAGACCTTCCAACTGGAGGGGGACCTGTGTCTGCAGTCCAGCCTTCCTGGCCCCCAAGTCCCCACCGAGCAACCCAAGGCTGTCGGCGTTTCGTCCTGTTCAGTTGGGACGGGCCGGGGGGCAGGCGGAATGGCGGGAACAGAGAGCCCAGGATTGGGCCGGGGAGGGCCCCAGAGGAGGCAGCTGGAGTGCCGGTGGGTCCTGGGACGGGGCACCCGGGGTAGGGGTTCTCAGCCTGGCCTCTCGGCCCTACTGGGCGCCCCTTTTTCAGTTTGTGGACCACGGCCAGGGGGCTGGGGCCACGGGCACCTCATCTACTTTGATCCGTCAGAGGTGGCAGCTAATACCTTGGGCCCTCCGGAAGGCAGGTCAGAGAGAGCAGCACCTGGCCTTCTAGAAGCCTCTCCTCATGGGCTGGTTCCTGCCTCCTGACATCAGCCTCCTGACACCCTGTCGGCTGCCTGCTTGATCTGGCTCCCAGCAGTCCTGGGAGTTCCTGTTGTGGCTCATCAGGTTAAGAACCTGACTGGAACCCATAAGGATGCATGTTGGTCCCCAGCCTCGCTCAGTGGGTGTTAACACAAACTGTGGCATAGGTGGCAGATGTGGCTCGGATCCGGCGTTGCTGTGGTGTTGGCTGTGGTGTAGGCCCGTGGCTGTGCCTCCAATTTGACCCTAGCCTAGGAACTTCCAGATGCCACAGGTGCAGCCCTAAAGAGAAAAAAGAAATAATAAAAGAACAGCAGTCCCATCTCCCATAGTGCTGTAGTCTCCACGGGTGGGTGATCTCTATAGGTGGATGCTGGCTTACCTTAGGGACTCTCATGAGTTGGTCTCTCTCCTTTTTTTTTTGCCTCACCCAGGCATGTGGAAGTTCCCGGTCAGGGGTCAAACCTACACCACAGCAGCGACCACACCAGGTCCTATAACTGCTGGGCCACCAGGGAACTCCCACGAGTTGGTTCTATGGGGCCTGTTTTACAGATGAGATTGAGGCTGAGAGAGGGAAGGGACTTGTTTAAGTCCACTCGATGGTACAGCCAGGACCAGGACCCAGTCTGTGAAACTCCAAAGTCATGTTCTTTGGCCCTAGCTGGGGAGACGCACAGCGGACAGGCATGGAGATTTAGCGGGACAGGTGTATGCTGCCCACCGCTCAGAATACCTGGACCCAGGGGGCCTGGCCCTTGCTTTTCCTGTGACCTGGCCCATGCAGCCACCAGATGTGACTGCTGGACAGGCAGGGGTCAGTGTCCACTAGCCGTGAGTTTTCTGTGGCCCGGGGGAGAATGCAGCCTCTTATCTGGGCATCTGGGCCTCAGTTTCTTCCTTGGCTCTTCCTTGACCTTTTTAAAGATCTTAATTATTTTTTAATTGCATAAGAAATGGGTTTACATTTTCAAAAATAATTCAGGGAGGAGTTCCCCATCATGGCTTAGTGGAAACCAATCTGACTAGTATCCATGAGGACGCAGGTTCACTTCCTGGCCTGGCTCAGTGAGTTAAGGATCTGGAGTTGCCGTGAGCTGTGGTGTAGGCCAGCGGCTACTGCTCCGATTTGACCCCTAGCCTGGGAATCTCCATATGCCGCAGGTATGGCCCTAAAAAGACCAAAATAATAATAATAATAATAGTAATTCAAGGAGTTCCTGTCGCAGCTCAGCAATAACAAGCCTGACTAGTATCCATGAGGACATGGGTTCAGTCCCTGGCCTGGCTCAGTGGGTTAAGCATCCAGCGTTGCCATGAGCTGTGGTGTAGGTCACAGATGTGGCTCCGATCTGGCGTTGCTGTGGTTGTGGTGAAGGCCAGCAGCTGCAGCTATGATTCGACCCCTAGCCTGGGAACCTCCATAGCTGCCGATGTGGCCCTAAAAAGACAAATAATCATAATTCAAACAAACAAAAGGTTAGAAACAAATACGTGAGCTCACCTTCCCCCGCCCTTCTCCCAAGCCCAGGGGTCACCTCAGTTCCCATCTGAGCACGTCCGTATAGTTCCCTGTCGCAGCCGGAACAAATTACAGCAAATATAAGTAATACAAATTCATCACCTCACAGTTTTCTAGGGTAGAAACCTAACATGGGTCTTGCTGGGCTAAACTCCAGGCAGCCACAGAACCGAGTTCCCGTCCATAGGCTCTTGGGAGGCGCCGTTTCCCATCTTTTTGGCCCCTGGCAGCCGCCCGCAGTCCTTGGCTGGTGGCACCTTCCTTCATCTTCCAAGCCCGCGAAGGGGAGTCAGGTCCTTCTCCCATTCCGTCACAGTGAGCTCCCTCCACAGTCCCTTCTCCCTCTCGCTCTGCTCTCCTGCCTCCTCTTCCACAGCCAAGGACTCTGATTACTTTGGGCCCAGAGGATGATCTAGGCTAATCTCGCTCTTTTAAGGTCAGCTAAGTAGCAACCTCTGTTCCCCTCAGCCGTGTAAGGTAACATATTCACAGGTTGTCGGAGTGGGACGTGGACATTTGGGGGGGCATTACTCTAGCTCCCACAGTATCCTCCCATACCCTTCCTTCCTCCCCTTCTTAAAATTTTATTGGAGGAGTTCCCGCTGTGGCGCAATGGATCAGCAGCATCTCTGTAGCGCAAGGCCACAGGTTCTATCCCTGGCCCAGCAGCAAGTTAAGGGATCTGGCATTGCTGCAGCTGTGGCATAGGTCCCAGCTGCAGCTCAGATCTGATCCTTGGCCCAGGGACTCTCTATGTCACGGAGCAGGCATGTGGAGGGTGCCAGGCTAGAGGCTGAATCAGAGCTGCAGCTGCTGGCCTACGGCACAGCCACAGTCACAGCAGATCCTTAACCCACTGAGTGAGGCCAGGGATCAAACCCACATCTTCATGGATACTAGTTGGGGGTGTAACCTGCTGAGCCACAACAGGAACTCTAAAATTAATTTTTTTTTACTGGAGTGTAGTTGACTTACAGTGTGTTAGTTTCAGGTGTTCAGCCAAGTGAGTCAGTTATACACTACATAGATTCATTCTTTTTCAGATTCTGTTCACACACAGGTTATTAGAGGTATCTTCCATACCTTTTCTGTGTTTTACGTACATATACTCAGGCCTACAACTCGACGTATTTTGTTTCTGTGACTGGGGTCACACCGTGTGTATTGTCCGAAACCAGTTTTTGGAGTTACCATTGTGACTCAGCAGGTTAAGAAACTGACATAGTGTCCCTGAGGGTACAGGTTTGATCCCTGGTCTCGCTCAGTGGGTTAAGGATCTGGTGTTGCCACAAGCTGCAGCTGAAGTCGTGGTTGTGGCTCGGATCTGGCGTGGCTGTGGCGCAGATTGGCAGCTGCAGCTCCAGTTTGACCCTAGACCAGGAATTTCCATATGCTGCAGGTGTAACCATAAAAAGAAAAGAAACAAAACAGTTTCATCACCTTTCCATAGTCCATGTGGGCAGTTCTGTCTTTTAACTGCTGCCTGGGTCCTCCGTAAAGCTCCATCTCATAATTTATTTAAGGGTGTCCCTGTATGGTATTTAGATTGTCCTGGGTTTTCATCTGTTACCAGCCTTGTCACAGGGAGCACCCTCGTCCAAGAGCCTTTGTATACGTGTGACTTTCTGTGGGGTCATTCCTCGGAGTGGACCTGCTAGGATAAGGGGACATTAGACATTTGATGATGCCGTCACACTGTCCACGTACCGGCTTGCAGCTGGCTCTCCCAGCAGTGGGTATTATCAGTCGATTAAAAACTTGCCAGGCTTGTCTACACAGCGCCATTTTGTGGTAAGTCATCAGTCTGAGCTTACTTACTCAGCACCTGCCACACGTCAGGCCCTGGCACAGACCCCGGGGACTCCGAGCTGGATCAGATCTTCCTAGTTTGGGGGAATTTAGGATTTGAGAGAAGCAGAGCCTTTGGAGGCAGGGGAGAGCCGGAGCTAGGAGGATATTGAAGCGGGGCTGCAGGCCAAGTGAATTGCCCAGGAAGAGAAACTTGTGAAAACATTCCGGGCAGTGGGAATCACACGGGGTGTGAATGTGCCGTGAACTGTTTCGTGAGTGTGTGTGTAATAGCCTGGGGGTTCCTTCATGGGGGAGGGCCAGAGGTGAGAGCGCCAGGGTGAGACACTGGAGTGGGTTCTTGGCTCTACGGGTTGGAGAGGCTCAGAAGGACCTGACACGAGAATGCCAGGGTGAGGTTTGTGGATGGGGGAGCAGGGGCAGGTGCAGCCTGCTGATGCCAAGCTCTCGCTGGACCACCCTGGAAGGCTCCCTGGAGGTGGTGGAGCCTGGACCAGGACAGGCCTGCCCCTAAGGCTCCTTGCTTCAGTCTGGGGCAATGGGGGCAGCCCCGTGAGCTCCCGGCCTTCCCGCAGGAGGCGTGCGAGCGCAGCTTGGCCGAGATGGAGTCCTCGCACCAGCAGGTGATGGAGGAGCTGCAGCGGCACCACGAGCGGGAGCTGCAGCGGCTGCAGCAGGAGAAGGAGTGGCTCTTGGCCGAGGAGACAGCGGCCACGGCGTCAGGTGAGGACCCCGGGCAGGATCGGCACAGCGGGGCCCGGCCCCCCCCACAGCCTCCAAGCTGAGGCTCCCCTTGACTGGGTTCAGGAAGCCTTAAAATAAGAGGTGAGGGTCTGGGTGCCAAACTTGAGCACCCAGATATATATGTAACTAATATAATTATATATATTACTAATTACTAATATAATAGTAATACATACTAATATATAATGAATTGCTACTATATATATGTATTACTAATTACTAATATATTACTTATAAATTTATTTATTTTTATTTTTTTTTGTCTTTTTGCCATTTCTAGTGCTGCACCCGCGGCATATGGAGGTTCCCAGGCTAGGGGTCGAATCGGAGCTTTAGCCGCTGGCCTACGCCACAGCCACCGCAACACGGGATCCGAGCCGCGTCTGCGACCTACACCACAGCTCACGGCAATGCCGGATCCTTAACCCACTGAGCGAGGCCAGGGATCGAACCCGCAACCTCATCGTTCCTAGTCAGATTCATTAACCACTGAGCCACGATGGGAACTCCTATATATGTATTTTAGATTGATCCTGCCCCAGCAGGGTCTGGGCTTCAGCCTGAAATCTAGCACTAAGGTTTTGGCAGTGAAATTTCTCTGAGTCGCACTTAACTGGGATAATAATGACTACAAATAGCCTTGTGTCCATTCAGATTGGGGAAAGCCACCCAAAGAGTTATGAGGCACTCTGTGTTCAGAGCTTTTGGATTTTGGAATTAAGGATAAGACTGTGAATGAAGGCTTGTTTAATCCTCACAACAACCTCCTGTGAGGGTGGAAAGAGGCTCAGTCCTTGGGGGCTCAGAGCCTGCAAAGAAACCAATGGGGCCAGTGTCTGCACACTGATTCACTCTGGGCCTTATATTGTTCTGCATGCTCTGCACACAGCTCCCAGTAACCCAGGAGAGGTGGGGCTGTCGTTATCCCTGTTTTCCGGATAAGGAATCCGAGGCACGGAGGGGTTAAGTCCCCTCACAGAGTCGCGTGGGTTTGTCCTGGCCCGCGTTCTGGTCACTAGCAGGGCCAGGCAGATGGCCTTGGGAAAGGACCCTCCTGGCTCTGCAGCTGAGTGCGGTCTTACCCAGAAATCACTAACAACAGGAGGCACCAGCAGGGTTCCCACTATGATACAACAAGGTCGGAGGCGCCTCAGGAGAGCTGGGACGTGGGTTCGATCCCCAGCCCGGCACAGTGGGTTAAGGATCTGGCATTGCCACAGCTGCAGTATAGGTTGCAGCTGTGCTCAGATCTGATCCCTGGCCCGGGAATTCCATGTGCCTGGGGCGGCCAGAAAAAGAGGCACCAAAAGACACTGCAGTCAGGCGTCTCCCCAGCAGGGTCCCTCAGATAGGGACTGCCATCCTCCCTTGATCGACAGGCTCAGAGAGTTTGAGCGGCTTACCCAAAGCCGCTCAGTCCATGACCCAGCCCAGCCCAGTGCGCTTTATGTACTGTTCCCTGCCCCTGTCTCCATGTGGCGTCCCGGAGGAGCTGGAGCTTGTGGTTACTGACCCCTCCCCACCTTCCCTCCCCTGTGCCCTGCTTCCAGCCATCGAAGCCATGAAGAAGGCCTACCAGGAGGAGCTGAGCCGGGAACTTAGCAAGACTCGGAGTCTCCAGCAGGGCCCAGATGGCCTCCGGAAGCAGCACCAGTAAGATGGCACCTGGGCCCTGTGGTCTGAGCCGGGTGCAGCTGTCCACCCTGCTGGCTACGAGTTGGGGGACCTATGCTGAGACCCCTGGCAGAGGGCGTGTCCGTTTGCTCCCAGCTGAGACTCCTCCAGTCACGTGGCTCAGATCCCCACGCCCGTGCACATGCCGGTTCTCAGGCCCGGTCTCTGCCTCCACCCCCACTCCCACTTTTCAGTGTCCCCTGGAGCTGGGCTGCAGGACCACCCAGGAGGTGTCCCTCCCTGCTACAGAGCACTGTTCTGGAATGTTGGGGCTGTGGAGGCTTTAGAGATGGGCTCCTCCAACCCAGCCCCTCCTAGAGGAGGAGTCTGCAGCCCAGAGAGGCCGTGACCGGTTCACAGCCCCACAGTGGGCTGAAGACAAAACCAGGGAGGAAGCCAGGAGCTGCTTGAAATCTGCATGACCTGCCCTGGCTTGGCAGAGGGCGAGAGAGCCCGGGCCATGCCTCCCCTCCTCCGCCCCGGGCAGGTCGGACGTGGAGGCGCTGAAGCGGGAGCTGCAGGTGCTGTCAGAGCAGTACTCGCAGAAGTGCCTGGAGATCGGGGCCCTGACGCGGCAGGCGGAGGAGCGCGAGCACACGCTGCGGCGCTGCCAGCAGGAGGGCCAGGAGCTGCTGCGCCACAACCAGGTGGGCCTGGCCCCCTCGGGGGTGGGGCGGGGTGGGGCCCCCCGGCGCCCCTGCGCTGACCACCCCCCGACCCCCAATCCCAGGAGCTGCACGCCCGCCTGTCCGAGGAGATCGACCGGCTGCGCGGCTTCATCGCCTCCCAGAGCACCGGCAGCGGCTGCGGGCGCGGCAGCGAGCGGAGTTCCTGTGAGCTGGAGGTGCGCCCGCCCCTCGTGCCAGGCTGCCCAGCCGGTTCTCAGGGCCTGGGGAGGGACCCCGACAGGCTGGGTCTGCCCTGCAGTGAGGAGAGGCCAGGGCGGCTAGGAAGGACGCCGCCACACCCAGCGCTACTGGTCAGCTGGGCAAGAGCCCTCCACGCGAATCCTGCCACCTACATGCCGCGTGACTGCGGCAAGTCACCTCACCTTTCTGAGCCCCAGTGGCTCATCTGTAAAATGGAGCTAGCCCTTCCCATACTGGGAGAAGCTGGAAGTGAGAAAACAGGTGTGATCGCAGGATCACCCTGGGCTTTTGTTGTAGCCAACAAAAATTTATATATAGCTTTGCCCTGTGCTAGGCTTCTTTCTTTTACTTTTTTTTATTTTTTTTGGTCCTTTGAGGGCTGCACCTGTGGCATATGGACAGTCCCAGGGGTCACACTGGGGGTTCAGTCGCCAGCCTACTCCACAGCCACGGCAACACCAGATCTGAGCCGCATCTGCGATCTACGCCAGCAACGCTGGAGCCTTAACCCAGAGAGTGAGGCCATGGATCAAACTCTCATCCTCACAGATACTAGCTGGGTCCTTAACCTGCTGAGCCACAATGGGAACTCCTGTGTCTAGCAATTCTGTAAGCCCTAAGCTTCCTAACAGTCCTATAAGATGCTGTTACTCTATCCCGTTTTACAGGTGAGGAAACTGAGACACAGGAAAGTCAAATTCCTTGCCCAAGGTCACATAGCTAGTTAGTGTGGGAGCTGGGATTTGAACCAGGCAGTCTGGCCCCAGAGTCTAAGCTTTTAGCCTCCCTCGTCCTGGCTGAACCTGTCTCCTCCTTGGTCAGGTCATGATAGCAGTACCTGCCCATCAGGGCTTGGGGAGGGGCTAATGAGGAAGCCCCGTGAGTTCACAGTGGGGCCACACCTTGGCTTCTTTTCATGCTTTTTGCCCTCAACTTGGGGCCACAGCAGAGGAGACCATAAGACACCCATTCACGTGGTATGGATGAGGGGAGAAAGCAAGGAGAAATCAGAGAGGGCTTCCTGGAGGAGTCTGCCCCTGGAGCAGTGGGTCTTGGTGCAGGGTGGGAGCTGAATTCTAAGGGCCTGAGGCAGAGAGAAACCAGGCTTCGGCGGGGGGCGCTGGGCCAGGGTAGCTCTGGCCTCTGGCCCCGGCTCAGCTTGGCACCCGTGACCCCAGGTGCTGCTGCGAGTGAAGGAGAATGAGCTGCAGTACCTGAAGAAGGAGGTGCAGTGCCTCCGGGATGAGCTCCAGATGATGCAGAAGGTGGGTCCCCACGGCCAAGGCCGGGTGTCGGGGCGGGGGTGGGGACGCCCCGTCCTGTGAGCACCTGCTCCGTGCTGGCCACTGCCGGCCTCGTCAGGCTCTCCCCGCAACGCAGGTTCCCCTATTCCCATCTACAGACAAAGAAATAGGCTGAGGAAGGGTGAGTGACTTGCTCAAGGCCACACTTGCTTTTATTTATGTAGAAAATATTTATTGAGCACCAGCTGTGTGCCCAGCGCTGCACTGGGTGCTGGGGTAACAGCCATGAGTAGATGCCTGTGTGGGGCATCCAGGGCGGGATGAGCCAGAAGCTGGGGGCGCAGGGATTTGGGACCTAGTCTGGCCCACCCTTGGTGCCACGTCCCTGTGTCTTTGACCAGTGTAGCGGCTGTGTGTTGGCTCTGGGAACATATATGAGCCGGACTCCCAGGAAGGCCCCAAGCCCTGGGCCAGGCTGCCCTGGTTCTCCTCCCAGCTACTCACTGCTGTGTGGTCTCAGGCAAAAGCTTCACCTCTCTGAGCCTCGGCTCTCACCTCAAACAGGATGAAAGTGACACTAAAACCTGGGTCCCCCGGTGGAGCTGGGGGCCACGGCGGCTGTGGCGGGGCCTGGCTGCTTTGTGCTGACAGGCAGGCAGCATGGCCCGCAAGGAGGGCTTCGTGGCCTCACAGCGCCTCCCCACTCCCCACCGCAGGACAAGCGCTTCACCTCGGGGAAGTACCAAGACGTGTACGTGGAGCTGAACCACATCAAGACGCGGTCGGAGCGGGAGATCGAGCAGCTGAAGGAGCACCTGCGCCTCGCCATGGCGGCCCTGCAGGAGAAGGAGGCCGTGCGCAACAGCCTGGCCGAGTAGAGGTGGGTGCCGCGGGCTGGGCAGGGGTGCGGCCAGGCGGGGCACCCGGCCCGGAGGTGGGAGCTCAAGGCTCATCACGCCCGACTCGCCCTGCGGCTGCGGGGGCGCTTCCTTCCCCTGGCCTCCAATCTCCCTGTCTGTGAACACAGACCGTGACAGCGCTCGGCGACAGCTGACAACTCGCGGCTGTCGTGGGCATGGATCCCTCAGGCTCAGCCAGAGGCTGCTTTGTACACCGGAGCATGTTTCTGCCGAGGGGGGGCAGCGAGTTCAGGATCTCGCCCCGTTCCCTCCGCGGTGTGACAGTGGGCGATTCTTAACACAGAGCCACAGCCTCGGCCTGAGCCGTCCGTGCCCTTCCTCGGGGCTGGCAGCGCCCTAACTGACCCGCCTGGGCTTGAGTCCCAACCCGGGTGTGCCCGCCCCGCCATCCGACACAGCAGCGCGGCGTGCGTCCCTCATCGCTCTCAGCGTTCCTGTCACCCAGCTTCCCACCGCAGACATCACTGACCGAAGCTGTGCTCCGCCCCACTTAGTCTCTCAGTCGTCTTCGATTTAGCAGGGTTGAAGACATTTTTATGGTGTCCCTGTCTTGGTTCAGCAGAAGAGAATCTGACTAGGAACCGTGAGGCTGCGGGTTCCATCCCTGGCCTCGCTCAGTGGGGTAAGGACCTGGCGTTGCTGTGGCTGTGGTGCAGGCCGACAGCTGGAGCTCCGATTTGACCCCTAGCCTGGGAACCTCCATATGCCATGGGTGTGACCCTAAAAAGCAAAAAAAAATTTTTTTTAATGTTTATGATGCCTTTCCTAATGCCGTATTTACCCGGAGCCTCCTCTTTCTTATGGATTCCTAAGGCACTAAGGAGAGGCCACCTGCTGTCAGGCTTGGGGAGATTCCTGGAGGAGCAGAGGTGGCCCAGCCTTTCGGACCAAGAAGCATTGGAAGGAGCTCTGGCCGCCCTTGCCTGGCCTAGCCAGACTCCCCTACACTCTCCCATTTTTTTTTTCTGCATTTTAGGGCCACACCTGTGACATTTGGAGGTTCCCAGACTCGGGGTCGAATTGGAGCTACACCTGCCGACCTACACCGCAGCGACAGCAAGGCAGGATCCAAGCCACGTCTGCGACCCACACCACAGCTCATGTCAATGCCAGATCCTTAACCCACCAAGTGAGGCCAGGGATTGAACCTGTAGCCTCACGGTTCCTAGTCGGATTGGTTTCCACTGCACCATGTTGGGAACTCTGTAAATTCATTTTTTATATCTGGAAGTCTGTTTCTGGTTTGAAAGTATGTTCATTTGTATCATTAAAAAAAAAAATTCCAGGAGTTCCCGTCATGGCTCAGTGGTTAACGAATCCGACTAGGAACCGTGAGGTTGCGGGTTCGATCCCTGGCCTTGCTCAGTGGGTTAAGGATCCGGCGTTGCCGTGAGCTGTGGTGTCGGCTGGCGGCTACAGCTCCTGTTAGACCCCTAGCCTGGGAACCTCCATGTGCCGTGGGTGCGGCCCTAGAAAAGGCAAAAAGACAACAACAACAACAAAAAAGTTCCATATATAAGTGATGTCAAGTCTTTGCTGTACTTCACGCAGTGTGATAATCCCTAGGTTCCTCCACGTTGCTGCAGATGGCGTTATTTTGGAGTTCCCCTTGTGGCACAGCAGAAACGAATCTGACTGGTATCCATGAGGATGCCCGTTCGACCCCTGGCCTCGCTCAGTGGGTCGGGGGTCCAGTGTTGCCGTGAGCTGTGGTGTAGGTTACAGACGCGGCTTGGATCCCACATTGCTGTGGCTGTGCTCTAGGCCTGTGGCTATAGCTCCAATTCGATGCCTAGCCTGGGAACTTCCATAGGCCACAAATGTGGCCCAAAAAAGCCAAAAAGGGGGGGGCTTATTTCATTCTTTTTATGGCTAATATTCCATTATATCTATGTACCATATCTTCTTTATCCATTCATCTGTTGGTGGATATTTAGGTTGTTTCCTAAATGTCTTGACTATTGGGAGTAGTGCTGCTATGAACATTGGGATGCGTGCGTCTTTCCTAATTAGCAGTCACCACCCCCCTTGTCTTCTAGGTCCTCATGGTCCAGCACTGCTGCAGACCCCCAGCCCAAGGGGACCCGTCACCCTCCTTCCCCGCTGGATGGACGTCAGAAGCCAAGCTTTCTCCCCACCCCCCGTGGGCTGCACGTGCACTCACACCCACCACACAGACACACGCACACACACACACAGGCACACACACACACACACACACACACACTCCCTCTGCGTATCTGAGCGCGCCCCTAGCACTGGGTCTTACCATGCACCTTCTTCAGGATTTTATATGTGAAGAGATTTTTATATAGATTTTTTTTCCCTCCCTCCCGCCCCCCAGAAACACTTTATACTTTTTAAAAAGCAATTCCCGGCGGCTCATGCCTCCAACACTGGCTCCCCCTCTGTCTCCAGCCGCGTGCTTGGGCCTCCGGGCCCATGGCCCAATCCCAGGGTCTCACGGAGGCCCAGCAGCCGCCACGGCAGGGCTGACACTGGTGGGAGAGGCAGAGAGCCCGCCACCCTCTTCCCAGCCTACCTCCCACTAACTACTTCCTGCCCCGGGGGGGACCTGCTGCCTGGGACTCTGGCCCGAGGGACAGATGGGCAGAGGACAGCCGTTTGTCACAGCCACATCTCCTCTGAGGGGTGCCGGGCACAGATCTGCTGGAGCCGCCCCAAGCAGGCATTTCTCTCCTGCTCCATGAGCCTTCTTAACTTAATAAACTGTTCTGGCAGCTCTGGTGTCCTGGATGGCTGGGCGGGACGGGTGGCGGAGGCTGGGTTCCTTACAGTGGCTTCACCTTCCCCACCCCCAGCACTCCACCCTTCCTGAAGCGGTGGCCTGTGGGCTTCTGAGGGTGGAGTTGAGAATCGGGTTCTTCCACCAGGCTTTGCAGCTCCACGTGGGGTTTGCAGATGAGCAGGAGCTTGTTCAAAACTCCAGGCCCAGGGGAGTTCCCTGGTGGCTCGGCAGATTATGGATCCGGCATTGTCGTTGCTGTGGCTCCAGTCACTGCTGAGGCGTGGGCTCAATCCCGGCCTGGGAGCAGAACTTCCACATGCTGTGGGCGTGGCCAAAAAAAAAAACCCAACCAACCAAATGAACAAAATCAAACAGAAAGAAAATGATAATAAAGCAACATTTTTTTTTTGGTTGTGTTTGTTTTGTTTTTTAGGGCTGCACCAGCAGCACATGGAAGTTCCCAGGCTAGGGGTCGAATCTGGGCTGTAGCCACTGGCTTATACTACAGCCACACCCACAGCCACAGCAACGCGGGATCCGAGCCGCGTCTGCAACCTGCACCACAGCTCACGGCAACGCCAGATCC
Organism: Catagonus wagneri; assembly: GCA_004024745.2. NCBI lineage: Eukaryota > Metazoa > Chordata > Mammalia > Artiodactyla > Tayassuidae > Catagonus > Catagonus wagneri. The sequence goes on from PVHT021183646.1 coordinate 10,713,447, forward strand.
TTAACCACTGAGCGAGGCCAGGGATTGAACCCTCATCCTCATGGATACTAGTTGGGTTTGTTTCCACTGAGCCACAACGGGAACTCCCAAAATAAGTTTTTTTAAAAAAAAGGAACACTAAGTCCAGGCCCCGCCCTAACCTAACTCAGAATCTGTATTTCACACCCCACCCCTATCCCCCTGGCCAGGGACTCACATGTGCCTTGGTCTCAGAAACCCTAGAGTGGGTGCTGGGCCCAGACTGGAGCGAGGAGCAGAGCTGAGACTTTGCCTGTGAATGACCTGGGCAATCCACGCCCCTCTCTGAGCCTTAATTTACTCCTCCATCAAATGGGTACCTTTTAGCCCCAGTCCTATACTGAGGCTGTGCCCCAAGGTCCTATCCAGCCCTAGCAGAGTTAGGGTGGGGGCAATGGGTGTGGCCACCCCAGGCCCACCAGGCTGAGTGGCCTCAACCTTGCTGGCTGGCTGTGCTGATCATGCCCCCATCCCCCATGGAGCTGGGAAGTGACCCCAGTTCTGAGGAGCTGCTGGCCCAGCCTGGGCTGTCCGATTTTCAGTGCTGTGGCTAAGGTGATGAAGATGAGGGAGCAACCTGAGCCGGCCTCACCCCCTACAGCTGTTCCCATCAACCCTTGGGCACCCCCTCTGGGCTGGGCACTGGGTGCGTAGAGCTGAATAAGAACTGGCCCTGCCCCCAACAGAGGCCACAAGAGTAGGTCACATTTTTGTTAGGTCCCAGAAGGCTGTGGGAAGCCAGAGGAGACCCCCACCCCCCGCCCCAATCAGTCTGCAGGTCAAAGAGGGTTTGGGGAGGTGGCTTTGGAATGTGACTTCTAGACGGAAAAATCTGGAAGGGAATTCCAATTCCAGGGGAATAGCATGAACAAAAGTCCTGTGAAGCTCTGTGATGTGTTCAGGGAACGACCCATAGAGGAGCCAGCTGTAGGTGTTGGGGAAAATTGTCCATGACCTTGCCCGTGATGGGTTCAGGAATGGCCATGGGATGCAGCTCCCGCCAGTGACATGCCAGGAAGTCTTGGTTGGGGGTGGCGGGTTGAGGGGGTCATCTGGAAAGTCTTGTTGTTTTTTTCCACAAAGTTTTATTGAACTATGGCATTCCAGTTGTGGCTCAGCCGGTTAAGAACCTGACAATGTGTCCATGAGGGTACGGCCTCGCTCAGTGGGTTCAGGACCTGGCGTTGCTGTGGCTGTGGTGTAGGCCGGCAGCTGCAGCTCTGATTCGACTCCTAGCCTGGGAACCTCTATATGCTGCAGGTGCAGCCCTAAAAAGAAAATGTTTTATTGAAGTCTAGTTGATTCACAGTGTTGTGATCATTTCTGCTATACGACAAAGTGATTCAGTTATACGTGTACACACATCCGTTCTCTTTCAGAGTCTTTTCCCATAGAGATTATCACAGAATATTGGGTAGAGGTCCCTGTGCCATACAGCAGGTCCCAACTGGCCAATCACTCATAAAACACATCCCTTGCTCTTAAAAAGGGGCACAAAGCCTCTACCTCCCGGCTTTTGGACCGCGTTGGGTGAAGTCTCCATGTTGCCTCATTAATAGGCTAAAAACGGGCAAGCAGAAAGAGAGATGAACCAGGACTCCCGAGCCATCAAATCACCCAGGCTTGGCGCTGCCCTGCCTCAGTTCATCTTGTCTCCTGAGATAAGGGGCATCCTACGAGCAGCCCCAGTATCCAGGGCCCCACCCCCGCCCACCCTCACGTGCTCTGTTGCCTCCCGCCAGCCCTCCTGGACACTGTCCATCCTTTGTTTCCATGACTCCCTCAGCAACTCCCATGGCAACACCTTACTGACTGCTCCCACCCCATCCTCTCCTTAGGCAGGGCTGCTTGGACCAGCTGAAAAATCAGGCCAACCTGTGAACAAGTGCCCCACCTCAGTTTAAAAACAATTAACTATCAGTCCCCACCCCACCCCGCTAAACCAGCTGAGATGAACAGGGCCAACAATACAAAAAGCCGGAATTCTCACACACTTCTGGTGCGAGTGTTCTTGGTATACTAGCACTGTGGGCAGCTGTTGGCAGTTTCTTATAAAGTTAAACACACACCTACCTGTGACCCAACATTTCCACCCCTGCACATACACTCGAGAAATGAGTGCTCAGGTTTACCAAGTGACTAGTATAATAATATTCATATCAGCCTCACTATTACCAGCCCAAATCTGAAAACAGTATGTATGTCCATCAACAGTGGGATGAATAAAGAAATGATGGTGGAGTTCCCGTCGTGGCTCAGCAGCTTAAGAACCTGACTAGTATCCATGACGATGTGGGTTCGAGCCCTGGCCTTGCTCAGTGGATTAAGGATCTGGTGTTGCTGCAAGCTGCAGCGTAGGTCACAGATGCGGCTTGGATCTGCTGTGGCTGTGGTTGTGGCTGTGGCTGTGGCAGGCAGCTGCAGCTCTGATTCGACCCCAGCCCAGAAAGTTCCGTATGCTGCAGGTGTGACCCTACAAAGAAAAACAGAAAGAAAAAAAAAAGTGGCATATTCGCACATTAGAATTGTTTACAGCAATAAAACAAAGGATTACTTCTACATGCCACAACACACGTCTTCCAGACATAATGTTAAGTGAAAGAAGCCAGCCACAAAAAGTCTCGCACTGTATAATTCCTTTTTTTTTTTTTTTTGATTTTTAGGGCCACACGTGCAGCATAAGGAAGTTTCTGGGCTAGGGGTCGAATCGGAGCTACAGCTGCCGGCCTACGCCACAGTCCCAGCAATGCTAGATCCGAGTCACATCTGCTAACTACACCACAGCTCACGGCAACCCCAGATCCTTAACCCACTGGGCGAGGCCAGGGATCGAGCCCACATCCTCAGGGATACTGGTTGGGTTCGAAACCTGCTGAGCCATGTGGGAATTCCCTGTATGATTCCATTTAAATGAAGTTCAAGAAGAGGCAAAATGTTACTCTGGTGACAGTCACCAGGACAGTAGGTCCCCCTCGGCTCAAGGTAGGGTGGGGCACCATGACTACTTGTGGGTGCAAGGGATCTTTCCAGGATGCCAAAAATATTCCAGATCTTGTAGTCACATGTAAAAATTTACCACACTGCACACAATGATTTGTGCATTTGACTGTGTGAATCATGTCTAATTTTTTAAAAAACCCAAACATCCAGTGTTCCAGCAGGTGCGCAGGTGAGGCTCGTGGGCAAAACCCCAGTTAACCTGTTAGACGGGGAACCTGGCCAAAACCACGTGGTTTGGCTGCAAGCTCTGGTCTCCTCAGGCACCCAACCTTGTGTTATAGAAAGAGCGCAGGGCGACGTATAAGGCAAACCTGTCTGCGTTCAAACCCCAACTGCTGCTTCCAACAGGCTACCTGGACCTCATGGAGTCACATCCCTTCCTGCGCTTTATTTCCCCATCTCTTAAATGGGGATGATAATGTCTACACAGTCATTCAGGTATTAAATCACCAAATGTTTTGATTGTTATGTAACCAACCACCATAGACTGGATGGCTTAGAAAAACAGTTTTTTATTATCACTCATGGTCCCGTGAATGGACTGGGCTCAACCGGACAGTTCTCTTGGTGTCTGCTTTATAGTTACTCATGATGATGCCTGGGCTGAAGTCACCTGAAGCTGGGTGGGACATCCATGATGGCTTTTTCGCTCAGATGTCTGGTGCCTCAGCTGGGAGGGAGGCCAGAGTGGGGGGCCACTTCCCTCCCCCGCCCTCCACATAGCCACTTTGTGTGGCTAGCTTGGGCTTCCACACAGCATGGCGGTCTCAGGGCACACTCATCCCTTACATGGTGGTTGACTTCCTTTAGAGAGTTTCCAATGATGCCGGTGGAATCTACCAGCCACTTACGACAGGCTTGGAAGTGCCACGGCATCACTTCCATCACATTAGTCAAAGGCAAGTTCACAGGGCAGGCCCAGGTTTGAGGGCAGGGGCCAACACCAGGGACTGAGTGAGCCCGAAGGGCTAGGCCAGAGCTAGAATTCAATCTGCAAGGAAGATGGGGGCCATGGATCCAAGCTCTAGATTTATTCTTTTTCAAACTTATTAATTAATTTTGTATGGCTGCACCCACGGCACGTGGACGTTCCTGGGCCAGGGATTAAATATGAGCCCTCAGCTGCCACCTAGGTTGAAGCTGCATCAATGCCGGATCCTTGAACCCACTGCACTGGGCCAGGGATCGAACCTGAGCCTCCAAGCAACCAGAGCCACTGCAGTCAAATACTTAAGCCACTGCACCACAGCAGGAGCTCCCTCTACCTTTATTCTTAATCTAGTGAGGAGCCGCTGGGGAGTTTTCGGGCAGTGCCCTGGCTCAGGACAGAAGTCTGGGCAAAGTTCTAGGTCATGGGTGCCATCGGCACACGGGGTTAGTGAAGGCTCCGAGCTGGCCCCAGGGGTGCTATGTCGCGGTGGGCAGCGGGTAGCAGCTGAGGACAGGACTCCGAGGAACAGCAGTAGGTGGGTTCCCAGCAGCCGGAGGCAGCGAATGCTTTGAGAAGGGAGTGGCCAACAAGGGTCGCCAGAAAAAGCCCACCAAGGGGCCACCGAATTTCATCAGGCCGCCAAGGCGGGCGGGGAGCCAAGTGGGGGAGGGGGCTGTGGGGGAGGAGAGAGAAGTATCGTTACTTCCTCATCACCTTTACGCTTTACACCTAAAATTTCAGTCACCCCCCCCCACCCCACCCCATCAGGGCTCTGAGACCAGCCACCCACCCACCCTCAGCTCCAGGGACCTGCCGCTCCTCTGGAAAGCAGGGGGCGATGTCACCCCCGAGAGCGCGAATGGTGCACACTCTCCCGTGGGGCCCGTCGGAGGCGGAGCAATGAGGGAGGAAGAATTCGAGTCTTGGGGGTGGGGGCCCAGCCAGCCCCTCGCTCCGCATCCACAGCCTAGCTCTTAGCTCTGCAAACTCGGGCAAGTTATATGCATTTTCTATGCCTCAGTTTCCTCAGCTGAAAATGAGGCGAGGAGTGCCTGCCTCCCAGAACTATTGTGAAGCTTGAAAATCAGCCAATACGCGTAAAATCCCGAGAAGAGAGCCTGGGACCTGGTCAGGGCAATAGAAACATGAGTTATTATTGTGGCGTAGTGCTTGTTAGGGGGCGGTGATGAGGAGTAAATGAAATAATGGAAGTAAAATGCATGCACGGGGCCCAGAACACAGTTCGTATCTCAAAAGCAGGAGCCATTATTTCATTAGTAGCGGTCAGAAGTCGGCTACCGGCCCCTGCCATCCCCAGAGAGCCGGTTACACTCTGGCCGGATCCCAGTTCCCCGGCCTGTGAGAGTCCAGGCCTTGTCCTTCCGTTCGGGGGGGTTCCCACCTGTTGTTTTCAGGGCATCCTGAGACTTCCCTTCTTTTGGGGAGGGATGTACAAAGCCAAGTACAAAGCCAGCCCTCTCGGTGGCTCTATTAGCCCTCGGGGAAAAGTGTCCTTCCAGGGAGCTCACATCCTGCTCCCGCGCCACCTCCGCCCTGGCAGGTGGGGGCACCTGGCACTCTGGGGGGACCCCAGCTGGCCTCGGGGTGCTGCCCCATCTCTTCCGTGACACCCGCTTGCCACCCTTGGATGTAGCAGCTTTTCCTTGTCCCCACGCCCAGCCCTCATTCCACCTTGTCCCTGGGCCTCACCCTCTGGTTTTCCCCCTCCCGTTCAATCTGCACATCGCCAGTGGGGGCTTTCGCTTTTCTTTTCTTTTTTTTAAGGGCCACACCCACATCTTATGGGAGTTCCCAGGCTAGGGGTTGAATCAGAGCCACAGCTGCCGGCCTTCGCCACAGCCACAGCAACGCCCTGTCTGAGCCGCGTCTGAGATCTACAGCACAGCTCACAGCAACGCCAGATCCTTGGCCCACTGAGCGAGGCCAGGGATTGAACCCGTGTCCTCATGGATCCTAGTTGCGTTCATTAACTACTGAGCCACGACAGGAACTGGGGTTTTTTCTAAAACAGAGCTTTCCCTTTGTGAAACCCTGCTCTGATCCCCGGTGTCCCTTATGGTCAAGTCTTGGCACATTAGCCCCACCCCAGCCCCCCTCTCTCTGTTCCTTCAGGATCCCTGGACTCCAGATTTCCACCACCGAAAGGCATCTGCAGCACCCAAGGGTGCCCAGCCAGACACTTGTCTGTCCTTACCTCTCTCCTCCACATGTACAGGCGCACTCCCCACCCCTCCCCCGCTAAACCAGGACTCAGACCGCTAAACATTGCCACCTCCACGAAGCCTTCCCGGACCCTCAAGGCGGGGCCAGATGCTGGCTCTAGCTTCCACAGCCCTTCCACTTGACATATTCTCTCCACCTGGTTCCCTCAGACTGTGATTCCCCTGAAGCCAGGGACCAGCTCTGATTTGCCTCTGTTTCCCCAGGGGCCAGCACAGAGCACATAGAGTCTCAGCTAGATGGCTGTTTGTTGATTGACTGACTGACTGCGTGGAAGTGAAGGACTATTGAGCCAGTGACCCTCTAGACTGGGCACAACCACAGCCTCCGCCTCACCCCCACACCAAATGGCAAAGGGCTGGGTCTCCCCATAAACCAGCTGGGAAGCCCAGCTACCAGCCTGAGGGGCTAGGAGGTAATGGCAGTTTCCGGTACATGAAAGGGCTTAGGCTGTGACTGTGAGTCATCCCAGAGTCCCATCAGGATTTTCCAAGGGCCCTGTGGGCTCCGAGGCCCGGGGGAGGAGGAGCCGACGCTGCCGGAGCTTTGGCCGTGAACAGACTTTCAGACAGCATCCCTGCTGCTGCTGACCGCAACCCTCTGAAAAGCTGTCGCCCATTACTGAGGAGGAAACCGAGGTTCAGAGAGGGGACGTGACTCACCAAGGTCAAAAATTTAGTGAGTCACATCATGGCATGTCTGGCCGCAGAGCCCAAAGCTCCTCCTTACTCAGGCCACCTACTCAAACAGAAAAATATCTGCCTTTTGTGGAGCACTTACTGCGTGCCGGGCCCTGGACATTCAGTATATCCTTTATTATAAGGATGAATAATCTCATTCGTTATGTCTCATTTGTTAATTTCAATAATGAGAATGGATAATCTCATTCATTACATCCTTTATTTTTTTTTTAATTTGTATTTATTTTTTATGCCTTTATTTTTTTTTCCTGGTACATTTTGAGGGTTTTTTTTTTCTCATTTTGTAAAGTTTTACTAAAGTAGGAGTTCCCGTCGTGGCTCAGTGGTTAACAAATCCAACTAGGAACCATGAGGTTGCGGGTTCGATCCTCAGCCTCGCTCACTGGGTTAAGGATCCGGCATTGCTGTGAGCTGTGGTGTAGGTCACAGACACAGCTCAGATCCCGCTTTGCTGTGACTATAGTGTAGGCCGGTGGCTATAGCTCCGATTGGACCCCTAGCCTGGGAACCTCCATATGCCGCTGGTGTGGCCATAAAGCACAAAAAAAAAAGTTTTACTAAAGTATAGTTAATTTACAATGTTGTGATGATTTATGCTGTACAACAAAGTGATTCAGTTATACATAGACACACATCCATTCTTTTTCAGATTCTTTTCCCATATAGTTTATCAAAGAATAGATAGAACATTAACTCCTTTAATCCCCAGAACAACCCCATTTTATTTTATTTATTTATCTTTTTTAGGGCCGCACCTGCAGCATATGGAAGTTCCCCGCTAGGGGCTAAATCAGAGCTGTAGCTGCCGGCCTAAGCCACAGTCACAGCAAAGCGGGATCCAAGCTGATTCTGCGACCTACACTGCAGCTCAGGCCAACACTGCATCCTTAACCCGCTGAGCGAGGCCAGGGATGGAACTTTCATCCTCATGGATACTAGTTGGCCTCTTAACCTGCTGAGCCACAACGGGAACTCCTACCCCCATCTTACATGTGAGGGGCCAGGACTTAACAGCACAGGAGTCACAGGGCTGGAGTCCAGGTCTGTGGGCGTCGTAGTGCAAGGGGCTTCCTGAGCCGAGCAAGGTCTTCTCTTTGGAATCTGCCTGGAGGCCAGGTGCCTCGGGTCCCCCGCTTGGGACACAGGTATGGAGCGAGGCGAGGGTGCACCTCTGTGGGCTGACCCGGGTTAGCCACCTCCGCGCTGCTGCTCAGTTTCCCTAGTAAAGCAGATCAAGAGGAACTTCCAGCCAAGTTCCTGCTGTGGCCCGGCGGTGATGAACCTGACTAAAATCCATGAGGACGCAGGTTCAACCCCTGGCCTGCTCAGTGGGTTAAGGATCCAGCGTTGCCGTGAGCTGTGGTGTAGGTCGCAGACGCGGCTCAGATTTGGTGCTGCTGTGACTGTGGTGTAGGCCGGCAGCTGCAGCTCCAATTCGACCCCTAGCCTGGGAACCTCCATATGCGGCGGGGCCAGGAAGGCCGGAGACCCCTAGAAGGGGCAGGAAGGTGAGAGCTTTGCTGGCTGGCTCTTGCCGCTCCATCATTCTGCAGCTCAGCCTCACCCCTGGGTCCTGGGGGGTGCCAACCACACTTTCTTCTCCAAACTCCTCACCTCTTGCAGCACTGCTTCCTTCCTGGACCTCCAACCGCAATCCTTGGACGTCCACACCAGACCCTCCCCCGCTCTGGCCACCCTGGACCCATTCTTTCCAAGCTCCCTTGCAATTCCTCAAGGTCCTGGCTCAGCGAGGTCAGTGGCCAACCCTTTGTCTCCTTCTCCCCCATCCCTGTAGTGGGTGGAGCCTGCATTCCAAAGTTGCTCATTTGGCTTGGCCACCCACTGATCCCGTGACCTCAGATGAGGCACCTGCAGCTTCAAGAGGGAAGGCAGCAGGCTGCACTGGTCAAGCGGCTGTGCTGGGTGACTAACGGTGAAGACGCTTCACCAGCCGTGTGACATTTCTGCACCGATGCGGAGGAGCCGAGGCGGTGCCGCCCATAGACCGGCGCGTGGGGCCCAGCCCACTGTGACCCTCAGGCAGATTCTCACATTCTCCCGTTTCCTTAGGAAGACAGGTTTGGAGGAATCTCCAGCCCCAGGGTTCCCCGCATAACCCAGACCCCAACTTCATGCATCCTCTCACCTCTTCACTTGCTCCTTTGTTAATCGATTCATTCAGTCAAAGCCTGTGCCTGTACAGGAATATTCATTGCTGCTTTGGGAATAGGAAGTGGTTATTATCTTTATGCTGTTATTTATTTATTTGTTGCTTTTTAGGGCTGCAGGTGCAGCATATGGAGGTTCCCAGGGTAGGGTTCGAATTGGAGCTACAGCTGCTGGCCTACGCCACAGCCATAGCAACGCAGGATCCAAGCCTCATCTGCGACCTACACCACCGCTCACGGCAGGGCTGGATCCTTAACCCACTGAGCAAGGCCAGGGATTGAACCTGCATCCTTATGGATACTAGTTGGGTTCGTTATCGCTGAGCCGCAATGGGAACTCCTATGCTTTTATATTTTGGCCTCGCCCGTAGTATGTGGAAGTTCCCAGACCAGGGATCTAAACCACGTCACAGCACCTACCTGAGTCACTGCAGTGACAATGCCAGATCCTTAACCCACTGTGCCACGAGGGCTGCTACGGGAGGAGGAAGTGTTTAATAAAGTCCCCACCACATGTGTCAAGTGGTTATAAAAAGCAGTGAAAAAGTTCTTACAGGCTGATGTGGAGAGATCTCCAAGATGTGTTATGAAGTAAACAAAGCAAGGTGCAGATGTGGGCATGAGGCGTGCCACTATTGAATGCAGCAGGGACAGTTAGCATATGTTCTTAGAGGTGCTTAAAACCTGTCTAGAAGGAGTCACACATGTGCACACGTTCATACACACACACAGAGAGAGAAAACCTAGTGGGAAGGGGGCCCTGGACATGCAAGAATCTAGACCAGCGGTTGCCTTGGGAGGAGGTGGACGGGTGGGTGACAGGAATGCAGGCCCACTTATATGGACGTTCTATGCTTTTCTGAATTGTTTCTCGGGTGCATGTGATAGCTGTTCCAAAATGAATTAAAGCTTCAAAAATAACAAAATAGGAGTTTTTGCTGTGGCCCAGTAGAAATGAACCCAACTAGTATCCATGAGGATGCGGGTTGGATCCCTAGCCTCAATCAGTGGGTTAAGGATCCAGCGTTGCTGTAAGCTGTGGTGTAGGTCTCAGACACAGCTTGGATCCTGTGTTGCTGTGGCTGTGGCACAGGCTCTGATTGGACCCCTAGCCTGGGGACTTCCATATGCCACAGGTGCGGCCCTTAGAAAAAAGAAAAAATAGCCCCAATGGAGCACAATACAGGAACGACAGAGCTGAAGCCCAGCCCTGGGTTCAATTTCTGATTCTGCTCATTCCTGCTCCCATCACCCTCTAAACCCTCATTTCCGCCTCAGCTGGGATGGATTGATAAGCAGGATTCAGAGAGGTCACATAGGTGCCACTCACAGGCACGCAGGCCACGGCAGGTGTGCCCACTGCATATTATCATTGCTGGGTTTTTTTTTTTTTTCGGTCTTTTTGCCTTATTTGGGCCACACCCACGGCATACGGAGGTTCCCAGGCTAGGGGTCTAACGGGAGCTGTAGCCGCCAGCCTTCGCCACAGCCACAGCAACACGGGGTCCGAGCCGCGTCTGCGACCTACACCACAGCTCATGGCAACGCCGGATCCTTAACCCACTGAGCAATGCCAGGGATCGAACCCGCAACCTCATGGTTCCTGGTTGGATTCGTTAACCACTGAGCCACAACGGGAACTCCTATCGTTGCTGTTAATGTCCTGGTCAGGCCTGTCTCAGGCATCCAGGAGACACAGATGTGAAGGGCACACACCCTCACCCTGCCAGGGAGTGAGGACAGCACCAGAGAGGGCTGATGGTGCAACTGACCCAGCCGGAGGACCCGGGGCCAGTGACTGTGGGCAGAGGTGACGCCCACACCGAGTCTCCGTGGAAGAAGGGTGCTCCAGGCTGGGGGAGCAGGCGGGGCACACCTGCAGCCACAGCACATAAACAGAGCTGTAGACGCGTGCCCCATGAACACCTGTGTGCACGCCCACCCGTCCCGTTCTCCTCCGCACACACTCCGCTGCTCACACATCCTGCCCATGCAGGGGTCTGCGTGTGCTCCAGGGGCTCATGGGAGGGGCTGAATACGGAGGGTGGAGAGCCTGGGGCTCAGGGCTGCGAGCTGGGGACAGACTGCTCACTACCTGTGTGACCCCAGGCAAGTCACCTTTTTTTTTTTTTTTTTTTTGTCTTTTCTAGGGCTGCACCCAAGGCATATGGAGGTTCCCAGTCTAGGGGTCCAATCGGACATGTAGCGGCCAGCCTACACTACAGCCCCAGCAACAAGGTTTCGTCTGCAACCTAGACCACAGCTCACGGCAACGACGGATCCTTAACCCACTGAGCGAGGCCAGGGATCGAACCTGCAACCTCATGGTTCCTGGTCGGATTTGTTAACCATGAGCCACAATGGGAACTCCCCCAGACAAGTCACTTAACCTCTCAGGGCCTCAGTTCCCTCACCTCTACCTGAGGATAAAAGTACCAACATCATAGAGATATGGTGAGGATTAAATAATGCAGTTCCTGGGAGTTCCCGTCGTGGCTCAGCTGTTAGCAAACCTGACTAGGATACATGAGGATGCAGGTTCGATCCCTGGCCTCACTCAGCGGGTTAAGGATCCGGCGTTGCTGTGAGCTGTGGTATAGGTTGTAGATGCAGCACATATCCTGCATTGCTGTGGCTGCGGTGTAGGCTGGTGGGCTACAGCTCCAGTTGGACCTCTAGCCTGGGAACCTCCATATGCCGCGGGTGTGGCCCTAAAAAGCAAAAAATAAAATAAAATAAAATTGTTGTTTACTATACAAGTGAAGTATCTTCGTTTCTTTCTTTTTTTCTTTTTAGGGCTGCACCCATAGCACATGGAGGTTCCCAGGCTAGGGGTCAAATCGGAGCTACAGCTGCCGGCCTACACCACAGCCACAGCCACGCAGGATCCGAGCCACGTCTGTGACCTACACCACAGCTCACGGCAATGCCAGATCCTTAACCCACTAAGCAAGGCCAGGGATTGAAACTGCATGGTTCCTAGTTGGATTCGTTTCTGCTGCGCCTCGATGGGAACTCCTCCCATATTTAAAAGCATTAAGGAGAAGCATATGGAACTGCCAGTCAAATCTTTGGATCAGCAGGAGAAAATCCACTGTTCCCACACTGAATTGACATATATCTTAGCCAAAAGTAAAGATGGTTAACACGTTTGCGAGTCTCTGCTGCCTTATTGTGGGCAAACACGTCCATTTCCGTCCAGGTGTTGAAATACCAACAATGATGATAGTAGCTAACACTTCAACTGCTCTGACTGGAGTTCCCATCGTGGCTCAGCAGTCATGAACCTGACTAGGATCCATGAGGATGAGGGTTCAATCCCTGGCCTCGCTCAGTGGAGTAAGGAGCCGACGTGGCCGTGAGCGGTGGTGTAGGTTGCCAGCTGTGGCTCCAATTCTGCCCCTAGCCTGGGAACTTCCATGTGCCGCACCTGCGGTCCTAAAAAGCAAAAAATAAATAAATAAAATAAACTGCACTGACTGCGTGTCAGGCACTCTTCTAAGTGATATATATACATCACTTACGCACACACATATACGTAATCATATCATAATATATAATACTACAGATGTTATATATAACATGACATACTTATTATAAACACATTACATCTACACATATATATCAGTGCACACACACACACACACACACACACACATATATATACACTTAGCCTTCATGCAAACTGTCTCAGGTAGATGTCACTATTATCCTGTTTACGGGGGAGGAAATTGAGGCACAGACGGTCAACTTGCCCAAAGCCTCCAACCCGCGAGTAGTAAAGCTGGGATTTGAACCTGAACAACGTGAATCCAGGGTGTTTGGACCCCACCACGATACTAGACTTTGTGGACTTCTAGGAGCTCAGTGAGTTCCACGCAAAGCCTGCGTTTATAGGAGAGAGCACATGTGCCCAGAGAGGGCTAGCAAATGATTTTAGGTCACACAGCAGATCTGTGTGCTTCTCCCACCCACACTGCCCCCTAAGGCGTGTTTAAACACCTTCAGTGCCCATGCAAAAAGAGCCCTGAACCTTTCCAGAGAAGCTGCCATGACCCAGAGTTTATGCCCACTCCTTCCTGGGAGTAGCACGGTGCTCTCAGCCCCAGCCAGCACTGCGTGTTTTGAATATTTGCAGGGAGAGATACCAGCTGTGTTTGGGCCCTAGCTGGGGGCAGCCTCACCAGACAGCGCCAGGCCCCGTAGACGGACGCGCCTAGGGCACCCCAGCCTCGGTTCTGGGTCTCATTAGCTGCTGCTACTGGTAAGGGTACCAGCTAGGGTATTGTGGAGTAGAAAAATCATATTTGCCCAACTGCTGACCATTTTCCAGCTGTAAGATATTGTGATTCTGATATTTCAGAATTCTAACATAGCTGAGAATTCTAATATGAGGGCCAAATTCTCATCTTCCATAATTCTCTGATTTTTTTATGGATTTTTTTTTTTTCTTTGGCTGCACCCATGGCATGTGGAAATTCCTGGGCCAAGGGTCGCACCGGCACCACAGCAGCGACCTAAGCTGCTGCAGTGACAATGCCTGACCCTTACCCCACTGCATCACAAGGGAACTCCACTTCCATAAGCCTCTAAATTCTTTGATTCTAGAAGCCTTTGCCCTTCATTCCCAAAAGCTGGGGCCAAGGAAGGACAGCGCTCCTTCCCCCGGGCAGTCAGGGAGTGGGCTGTGCGGAGGCTATCACAGAGGTAGGAGGCACTTAGTTTCTGTCTCTCAGAGGGAAGGGGCCGTGACTTGGGTATTTTGCCATCTTTTCCTGGAAGCTCTGAGGGTTTTTTTGTTTTGTTTTGTTTTGTTTCCTTTTTAGGGTCGAACCCGAGATATATGGAAGTTCCCAGGCTAGGGGTCCAATAGAGCTATAGCTGCCGGCCTACACCACAGCCACAGCAACGCCAGATCTGAGCCACGTCTGCGACCTACATCACAGCTCACGGCAACACCGTATCCCTAACCCACTGAGCAAGGCCAGGGATCGAACCCACATCCTCAATGATCCTAGTCGGGTTCGTTACTGCTGAGCCATAAAGGGAAATCTTGAGGCCCTTGTTTTGTTTTGTGTGGTGTGTTTCCCCCAAGATGCCCTAGCTCCCCCCACCCGGGGGCTCCTCTTTATCTCCTGGTCCAGGCAGATTCTAGCTCACGTGAAGGGCCCCAAGGTCAAGCTCAACTGAGCATTTCGATAGCAGAGCACGTGCCCTGAGGTTAGGAAAACAACTGCCACTGACATAGATTGTTACTGCTTTGTGAAAAAAGAAAAACAAAAACACAAACATGCATCCTGGTCTTCAAGCAGGGCCTGCGCCGAATGGCAGAAGCAGGGCCTCAGATTTGGGATGGGGTGCTCCCGGCTTTCCCGTGAGACCTTCAGTTCCGGGGGCTTTCAAGACCCTCCAGGCTGTGGTTGCCCATCCAACAATTGCCATGGCTGGAAAAGACACAAGCCCAGAGTGCCAGGGAGGACAGACAAGCAAGAACAACCAGGAGGAGTTCCCGCTGTGACTCAGTGGGTTAAGGACCCAATGTAGTCCCTGTGAGGATGCGGGTTCGATCCCTGGCCTCGCTCAGTGGGTTAAGGATTTGGCATTGCTGCAAGCTGTGGCGTAGGTTGCAGATGTGGCTCGAATTCAACCCCTAGCCCGAGAACTTCCATACACCACAGGTGCGGCAAAAGAACAACAACGGGAGTTCCCGACGTGGCTCAGTGGTTAACGAATCCGACTAGGAACCATGAGGTTGTAGGTTCGATCCCAGGCCTTGCTCAGCAGATTAACCATCCGGTGTTGCCGTGAGCCGTGGTGTAGATCTGCAGCTATAGCTCTGATTCAACCCCTAGCCTGAGAACCTCCATATGCTGCGGGTGTGGCCTAAAAGGCAAAAAAAAAAAAAAATATATATATATATATATATATATATATATATATATATGTACACACACACACACACACATATATATATATACCTTTTTCTTTTTGTGGCGGCACCCACAGCACGTGGAATTTCCCACCAGAGAACTCCCAGAGGTTTTTTTGTTTGTTTTTGTTTTTTTTTTTTTGCCACCAGCAGGCAGTGGCTTGATGTGGGATCTCAGTTCCCAGACCAGGGATTGAACCCACTCCATGGCAGTGAAAGCAGCCAGTCCTAACCACTGGACCACCAGGGAACTCACAGAAAGTTCTCTGTAACAAAAGTAATACATGCTTATTGTTTACAAAATTAAAACAATAGAGAAGGTAAAAGTAAAAAATAAAAGCCTGCCATGACCCACTTCCGCTCCTCAGAGAAAACTGGCAATGATTACGTGGGCTGTACACTCACATTCACGGCCCATTGCCCAGCCTGGGTCACGGTGCAGCGCGGCTGTTACTTTAACCATCTCTCCAGCACCCTCATGGATGTACTGGTAAGAAGCCCAGCATCTCCCTCTTGAGGTCTCTTCCAGAATAGTCTGAGATTCCCAGGGGCTGGTTCCAACCAAAGGCCAGTTCCACTTCCCCAAGCCTGCCAGTCTGAGCGTACAGCCCTCTCGTTCACCCCGTTCACCCCGGGAGCTCAGCCCTCCCTCCCTGAAGTGGGAATGATGCCAGAAGGGGGGAGGGGAGTCAAGCCTGGGTTCCAGCCTAAGCCACACATGGCATCTACCAGCCTCACAATGCTGACCTCTGGCCCCGAGCTTGGGTCAGTTGACCGCACCCCTTTTCCCACAGAGTGAGTTCCCTCTTTTGAGTCACAGGCATCTTCTTTGCCACATGACCTTGGCCAGGGCTATCCCAGTGGCAGCTAATCTCACTGACTTGCATAAGGTAGGGCTTGGGGCCCGGAGCTCACTCCTCCTGGGGTCTCCCAGGGCAGCTACAAATTTGTCACCTAGTCCCCAGATGGAGGGGGAAAGAGTTTTGAGAGCTGGTAAAGAACATGGAGTCAGACCCCTTTGGACACGCTCCTTGCCCCTTTGTCAAAGGAAGGGAACAGCAAAAGATCCAGACGCATTAGTACCCATCAACAGAGCACTTAGCACAGCGCCGGCCACACAGCAACTGCTCCGTGAACGTGAACTACTATACCTGCATGGAGCTCCCGAAATTCCTCACTTTATAAAAATGAGATCCCCCCCTCTCCCAGGTTTCTCAGCTTGCTTTTCTGAATTGGGGTACTACGGCCGCCTCCTAAGTCTGCTTGCCCAGGCTCCTCTCCCGTGCAAGAGCTCCACGGCCTCCCAAAGACTGCGTCCACGCAGGCGATTGAATTATCTCTAAGAATCAAAACCTTCGATTGCCTTGGTGATGTCTTTGCTGCTTTGAATCTAAGGAAATTAGTGGTTCCAGTTGTGACTTAGCCGGTTAAGCACACAACTAGTGTCCGTGAGGATGTAGGTTTGATCCTTGGCTTTGCTTAGTGGGTTAAGGATCCAGCATTGCCACAAGCTGCAGCGTTGCAGATGTGACTCGGATCTGGCGTTATTGTGGCTGTGGTGTAGGCCAGCAGCTGCAGCTCTGATTCAGTCCCTAGCCTGGGAACTTCCATATGCTGCAGGTGCAGCCCTAAAAAGAAGAAAAAAAATCTTGGAAAATTAAAGTTTAGTTCGGCTGGATCAGTTAAAGTTTAACTGTGAAGCCACTACTTGCTTCTTCATTCCTTTGTCCTGGGAGTGTGTTTGTCTTTCTGTCCATCGTCTGGCTTTCAATCCACGTGGACTTGCGATTACTTTCCTAACTTGAAAGAAGTTAGGGGGAGAGGGCAGCTTCTAAAGCATGAGGATGTAAAGGATGAGGAGGGACCCGGAGAGCCGCAGCCAGGGCAGAGAGGAGAAGTCCTGCCATCGGCATCTCTGCGTCCACCACTGTCCTTGCTTCTGCTCCAGAAACCTGGGGTTTTTCTGCCTGTTCTCTTACCTCCAGAAAGGAACCTTTTAGCAAGTCCTGTGACCTTGACCTAGACTTTTTTCACATCTGTCCCTTCTTCCCATCTCCACTGCCACCTCTTTAGCCCAGGTCCCGCCCAGCTGAAACAGCCCCCAAGGGTCTCCCCACCTCCTCCTGCTCTTCCTGAATCCATCATCCTAAGCGCAGCCTGTGAGAGGCACTTGGCTCGACTGGTGGAGCTGAGGCTGCACCTATTACACCTGGACACCTTCAGTAGGAAAGTCACTGTCCTACTGTCTGGAGCAACGCTGGCTGGAAAGCAAGAAACTGGGACTAACCCAAATATCCAACCAAAACAGTCGTACATCAATACCCTAAGGCTGCTGAAACGTGTCCCAAACCGGGTGGCTTAAGACAACAAGAACTTATCACCTTACAGTTCTACAGGTCAGAAGTCCAGAGAAGGTCTCACTGAGCTAAAATCAAGGTGTCAGCCGGTGTGTGTTCTTTCTGGAGGCTCTAGGGGAGGATCTCGGGGGGGGGTGCCTTTTTTTTTTCTTTTTTAGGGCGGCACCTTCGGCATGCAGAAGTTCCCCAGCTAGAGGCTGAATTGGAGCTGCAGCTGCCAGCCTATGTCATAGCCACAGCAACGCCAGGTCCAAACTGTGTCCGCAGCCTATGCTATAGCTGTGGCAACACCAGATCCTTAACCTGCTGAGCCACCAGGGAACTTCATAATTTTGTATCTTTAAAAATATAACATCAAAAATTGTATAAAAGTCAGGTCCTAAAGAAAAACAGTATGTGCTTTGACTACTGAGCCACAGCCGCTCGCACCATGGATAACTCTCAAAAAGACATTGAGTAAAAGAAATAAGTCACAGCGGAGTTCCTGTCGTGGCTCAGCGGAAATGAATCTGACTAGTGTCCATGAGACACGGGTTCGATTCTTGGCCCCGTTCAGTGGGTTAAGGATCTGGCTTTGCCATGAGCTGTGGTGTAGGTCACAGACGCGGCTCAGATCTGGCATTGCTGTGGCTGCGGCATAGGCTAGCAGCTACAGCTCTGATTTGACCCGTAGCCAAGAAGCCTCCATATGCCGCAGGTGCGGCCCTAAAAAGGAAAAAAAAGAAAGAAGGCACAGAAAAAAATACCCATGATATGATTCCATTTGTATATGGTCCAAAACCAGGCAAAACTAAAGTATACAGCAGTGTAAAGGGTTCAATACACGTATAGGAAAACTATAAAGAAAAGCAAGAGAATTGTTTATAGAACTTTAATTTTTTTGCTTTTTTTTTAGGGCTTCACCTGCAGCATATGGAAGTTCTCAGGCTAGGGGATGGATTGGAGCTATAGCTGCCGGCCTACACCACAGCCACAGCAATGCGGGATCCAAGCCGCATCTACGACCTAAACCACAGCTCACAGTAACACCGGATCCTTAACCCACTGAGCGAGGCCAGGGATCAAACCCACATACTCATGGATACTAGCTGGGTTTGTTACCGCTGAGCCACAACAGGAACTGCTGTTTATAGAATTTTAGGTTAGAGGTCACAGAGATGTGGTCGAGGAGGGGACAGAGAGGACTTCCGCGGGACTGATGATGGGTCTCACGTGAACCCGAGCAAGGGAAAGCGCTGTCTCCGTGTGGGGTTTGAATTGTACATATGTTGCTTACTCTCTTGCACAAATGATGTACGCCGTAATTTAAATTTCTTTTTTAAAAATAAATGAATTAATTATTTTAAGGAATAAATTTTTTTTCTTTCATTTTTTTTTTTTTGTCTCGTTGTTTTAGGGCCGCACCCGCGGCATGTGGAGGTTCCCAGGCTAGGGGTCGAATTGGAGCTACAGCTGCCGGCCTACACCACAGCCACAGCAACGTGGGATCTGAGCCGCGTCTGCAACCTACACCACAGCTCACGGCAACACCCGATCCTTAACCCACCGAGCGAGGCCAGGGACCGAACCCGCAACCTCATGGTCCCTAGTGGGATTAGTTTCCGCTGAGCCACGACAGGAACTCCAAGGAACAAAATTTTAAGCTTAAAATTCTGCAGTGGCTTCTTACTATAGAACAAAACCTACGTCCCTCCCCCTGGCTTGAAGACCCACGTGCTCCAGCTGGCCCTCCACTCTGATAGCATCTCCCATCACAGTCCCCATCCAGCCGCAGGGCTCCCCTGGACTTGATCCCCTCCTCCTCTCCCAGGTCCTGGTCCTCGTCCTTATCTATACTTGACACAATCACAATTTGCAGTGATGTCAAGGCCTTCTCCCTAGTGGACTCTGAGCCCCGTGAGACCAAGCCTAGCCTGTTCTGTTCACACCTGGCACTCGGCCAGAGAGGGAGTCCTTAAACGGGGGAAGAAGGAGGCAGAAGATCTCCTTCCCTGAACTCCAGCCTCTGGATTCTTCTATTTACCTGTTTCTCAGCATCTCTAGTCACACATCTGGGAGGCATCTCCCATCTAACCCAGCCAGAACTCTCAAACCTCAGTCTTCCCCGCCTCAGTTAATTACAGCTCTGTCTTCAATCGTTCAAGTCCAAGTCCTTGGGGTCCTCCTGGGACCAGATCACTTCCCATCCCTTCCACTACTGCCACCTGGGCCAAACTGCCATGATTGCTCACCTGGATTACTGCAACAGATTCCCAACCCTGCTTCTGGCCTTGCCCTCTATAGCCTCTTCTCCACACAGCAGCCAGAGTTGACCGTGGTTGACTATTGCCTGGGGCCCATCATTTCCCTTCTCTGCTCCCATCTCACTCAGAGTAAAAGCCAAAGTCCCTACAATGACCTGTACCTCCTTACTTCCTGGCCCTCGCCTTTTAAAAATCTCATCTTCTCCTACTCTCCCCCTTCATTCAGCCACCCTGTACACTCTTGCCACAGGGCCTTTGCACTGGCTGTTCCATCTGCTTGGAAGATTCTTCCTCCAAGAATAAGAATGGCTTCTTCTCTCACCTCTTTTGAGTCTGCTCACATGTCAGCATTTTTTTTTAAATAGGTTTTTTTTTATTTTTTCTTACATTATATTACTACTTAAGAATTCCTCATAATTTGAGGAGTTCCTGTCGTGGCTCAGTGGTTAATGAATCCGACTAGAAACCGTGAGGTTGTGGGTTTGATCCCTGGCCTTGCTCAGTGGGTTAAGGATCTGGCGTTGCCATGAGCTGTGGTGTAGGTTGCAGACGCGGCTCGGATCCCACGTTGCTGTGGCTGTGGTGAAGGCCGGCGGCTACAGCTCCCGTTAGACCCCTAGCCTGGGAACCTCCATATGCCACAGGTGAGGCCCAAATAAGGCAAAAAAAAAAAAAAAGAATGCCTCATAATTTGCTAATCATGTAAGCAACTGCAATTTAAAACTTGTTTTTAGGATTAATTTTTTAAGTATTCTTGTAGCATTTTTTTACATTATTTATTTATTATTTTTTTAATGGGTAACAATTTTTCCCCCCAGAGGCAACAGTCTACAACCATTAACCCCAGACCCTTCTACCATCCCACTCCCTCCCCCACCCTCTTGGCAACCACAGGTCTGTTCTCCAAGTCCTTGATTTTCTTTTCTGTAGAAAGATTCATTTGTGCAGTATATTAAATTCCAGATATTAGTGATATCATATGGTATTTGTCTTTCTCCTTCTGACTGACTTCACTCAGTATGAGGGTCTCTAATTCCATCCATGTTGCTGCAAGTGACATTATTTTATTCTTTTTTATGGCTGAGTAGTATTCCATTGTATATCATGTCGGCTTCTTAATGAGTCCTTCTCTGACCTCCTGACTTAAAATCACAAACAGCCCCCCACCCCCAGCACTGTCGATTAGCTCTCCCTTAACATGCTCTAGTTTTGTCTTTGCATTTATGGCTTTCCAACATACTATATCATGGACTTCTTTATTTAGTCTATTGCTTATCTATTGTCTCCACTAGAATGTCAGCTACACAAGGGCAAGGATCTCTTGTCTCTTGTTCACAGCCCTACCCCAGTGCGTGGCACCTACCAAGCGAATACCTTAGAGTTCCAAAAACCAGAATGAGCAATGTCTGCAGTGGGAAAGTCATTGGCTTGGGATCTGTCACCTGTCACAGTCCCCCAGACTAACCCACCTTGGACAAGTCATTTAGCCATCTTAGATCTCCCCTCTGAAAAATGGAGATGTTACCCACAGGCTGGCACATTCACACATGCATACTGGTAAAAACATGACCCCTTGGCATTCTAGTGCGATTTACACTTTTTTATATAGGATTTCACTTCACCCTCACATGAACCTCAGAGGTAGGTAGATCTGCTTTTTGACAGGTAAAAACAATGAGGCCTTTTTTGACAAGTGAAACAACAGCCGGGAGTCCCGGATCCCTCCCTAAACGAACGGATGGGCTATGTCTGACCCCCTCCCCACACCACAGGCGGGTCACAGTGCAGGGCGGGCCACCAGGGGACTACATTTCCCAGGAGCAATTGCCCGCAGCTCCTCAGGCAATTTTAAAGGGCTCGTGTTAAATGGGACAGAGGGAGTTCTGTCATCTGCTGGCCAGTAAACGGCTCGGAGCTTGGTGGGTACCCGAGAACATCCTGGCAAGATGTGGGTAGGGCTGGCCCAAGTCAAGATGCCCCCCGTCCCCAAGCCCTGCAGTGTCAGTGAGGCAAGGTGAGCCCAAGCCAAGCTCTTCATGTCCATCCCAACTCCAGGAGAGCCCCTCCCAGCCCCCCTTCTCCTCCAAGTCTCCGGAACCGGGTGGGGAGGAGGAGGGCGGTGAATCTCGTTGTCTGGGGGAAGAAGGGCTGTCTGACAGCGATAAAGCCCAGAGACCCCGAGGCGACCCCGCCCTCCTTTTCTAGCTTCAGTTCCGGGACAGAATTCACAGGTTGCTGGGAGGGCGGGGATTCAGGATGTGAGAGCTACAAAAAGCAGCGAAGGTCTGGGGGGGCGCTGGGAGCCCCACAGTGAACCCCCACATCCATCCTTCCTAGTCCCATGACCTCCACAGTAAAATGAGGGTGGTGGGGGTACTGATCGCACTGCTGCCTCCCCAGGTGGGAGGAGCAAAGGATCAAGAAACGGAGAGTGCTGTGCAAATAAAATGATTTCCTCAACGTGCCACTGCATTCACCCAGTCCTTATTTTTTTTAGACACGTGGGGACCTGGGATTGGGGGCGGGGGTGACCTGTGTCTGGAAGCACCGTGTGGAACATCTCAGAACCTGGGGCTGTTCTTTGTGGATGCCCACGCTTCCCATCCAGGTCTTAGTGGGAACCAGAATTGCCTTTGAAAATAACCAAAACAAACCCACCAGAATGTTGTGTTTTCAAATCTGGAAACTTCGGGGTGATTGACATCATCCAAATAAGAAGGTTGACCTTTTGAACTAAACCGGCCCTTCCTGCCTTCTCTTCCCTGCCTGTGCCACCGAGATAAGCTGGGAGGTGGGGGGAGAGGACTCCCCCTCCACCCTCCCAATCATTTGGATTAATCCATCCCTTGATGTGGGGGGAACCCATTAATTTCCCTGGTCTCAGAGACTCCCAAGTCCTGAAGGGACACCCCCACACACACCCTCCAGTCCCCTCATCCAAACCCTCCAACCCTTATCCCCCCTCCACTCCTCAACAGCGGGTGTCTGCAAACAGCTCTGGGGGACTAAATCGGGAGAGAGCTGCCTTCCCCTGGTTTGACCTGCTATAAACCCCCACTACCAGGGTATTGTTTAAGTGAAGAGTGAGGGGCCTCTGTTCCAGGAATAAAAACAGGTTGTTGTGGGAAGGGGCTCAGGGAGCCAGCATGAGCATCCCAGTATCTCAACCTAGGACCCCTGCCAAGGGGGGAGCCTGCACGCAAGCAGGACATCCGTCGCAGACAAGGGGTCTCAGGAAATTGGGGGTCCCATCTGCTGGCCTCTGGACCCCTAAAGCCCCTCAGAGCCCCCCAAGACTCCTTACGAACCGTGGCACCCCTTGTTTTCCTCATCTGTACCTGCCAAGCAGCAGGGGAAAAGATGTGTACATTTTAACAAAGACACTGCATCTTCCCCGCAAAATGGCGGTGGTCCCGACCACAGCTCCCTGAACAACTGACACATTCTGAGGATTACGCAGGACTCAAGTAACAGGACCCCCTCCTCGACCTCCCTCCCTGGAGCTCCGTTTTCCCAAGCTCCCAAAGCTCTCAGGGCCTCTCCTCATCTCAGGGGCCCCCGAGACAGTCTTTAGTTAGAGCCTGCGGGGGCAGCTCCTTCACGGTGAACCGCCCCCCTCATTGCCTTCAAGGGGCCCCGGGAGGGAGCCTGGACCCCCAAGCTGGGCCCTAGGGTGGGGGCAGCGAACTTTTTCTCTTGACACCCCCAGACTCCTAGGCTGAGGGAGGA
This sequence comes from Catagonus wagneri, assembly GCA_004024745.2. NCBI lineage: Eukaryota > Metazoa > Chordata > Mammalia > Artiodactyla > Tayassuidae > Catagonus > Catagonus wagneri. Next base: position 10,736,764 of record PVHT021183646.1, read on the forward strand.
CCATGTTGAATTCCCGGTTAGGATATATGGGGGATGTGGGGGGCCTCTGAGGAGAGGGGGTGACTCGGAAGGCCCCTTCTCATTCCCTCGGGGGACCCTGGCAGCAGTGGGGGTTTGGCCTCAGGACCGAACCCCGACGCAGAGGTGGGGGGCGCCGTGGGGGAGAGGAGACCGAGGAGGGGGCAGGGACAAAGTTTGAAAGTGCCCTTCTAACTCTTCCAAGGAAAGTTTGCCTAGGGGCCCCAAGGACAGAGAGAGGGTAGAGGTGCGGGGGGGCCCGGTAGCGGGATGACCCCCGAGAGGTGATCGGACCCTGGGGGAGCGACCCCTCCCCCCTGTCCCGGCTCGGCCCGGCTGGGAGTCGCCCGGCTCGGGGCTGCGTGTGTTAGTTGGAGCCGCTTTCCGGCCGCTCCGCTGGCCTGGGGGGTCCCGCCGCGGGCCGGGAGCGGGGTCCCCGGTAGCCCCAGGGGGGGGCTTTGCAACGGGGGGTTTCCCGCGCCGGGGCTCCCCGGCACCGCAGAGCCAGCCCCCCGCAAAGGGGAAATGTGCCGGCGCGCCGGCGGTCCTCGGCGCCGTTTGGGGCGCGTGGCGGGCGCGGGGGGCGGCGGCCGGGCCGGCGGGACGCCCGGCGGGGGAGCCCAGGGAGCCAGGCAGCGGCCCTGGGCGGCGGCGGGGAGCGGGAAGGCCCGGGCCGGGGGGAAAGGTCGGATTTGCTCGGCAGAAGAAACACAGATGGCGGCTGCGCGGCGCCATTCCGGGCCGGGAGCAGGCAGCCAGCAGCCCTGTCCTCACCGCGGTCCGCCCGCCGCCGCTAAATACCCGGATGCGCCGCCCGAGCGCCAGACGCGGAGCTGGGAAAAGGGAGGCAGAGGAGGCGGAGGCGGAGGCAGAGCCCGGCGCTGAGACTGACCGACCGACAGAGCCGCGGGGCCGGGCCACGCAGAGCCGGCCCAGCGAGCCCCCCCTCCCCCCGCCGGCCCCCGCCTCTCCCCGCGACCCGAGCCAGGTCCGGGAGCCGGCCTCTGGACTGGCCTGGGAACCAGGAGCGCCCAGAGCGGATCCCGAATCGGGCTTTTTCCTCGGCCTCCGACCAGGGCTGGCCCTTTGGAAGGCGCCTTCTTCCACACAGGACCAGGCGGGCCACCATGACCGAGAACTCCACCTCCACCCCGGCGGCCAAGCCCAAGCGGGCCAAGGCCTCCAAGAAGTCCACAGACCACCCCAAGTATTCAGACATGATCGTGGCTGCTATCCAGGCAGAGAAGAACCGCGCTGGCTCCTCGCGCCAGTCCATCCAGAAGTACATCAAGAGCCACTACAAGGTGGGTGAGAACGCCGACTCCCAGATCAAGTTGTCCATCAAGCGCTTGGTCACCACCGGGGTCCTCAAGCAGACCAAAGGGGTGGGGGCCTCGGGGTCGTTCCGCCTGGCCAAGGGCGACGAGCCCAAGAGGTCAGTGGCCTTCAAGAAGACGAAGAAGGAAGTCAAGAAGGTGGCCACGCCAAAGAAGACAGCCAAGCCCAAGAAGGCGGCCTCCAAAGCCCCAAGCAAGAAGCCCAAAGCCACCCCGGTCAAGAAGGCCAAGAAGAAGCCGGCTGCCACGCCCAAGAAAGCCAAAAAACCCAAGACTGTCAAAGCCAAACCAGTCAAGGCATCCAAGCCTAAGAAGGCCAAACCAGTGAAGCCCAAAGCGAAGTCCAGTGCCAAGAGGGCCGGCAAGAAGAAGTGACAATGAGGCTTTTCTTGTGGACACTCCTGCTTGCCTCCTATTTTCTGTAAATACTTTTTTCTTGTCACTTGATCCTCATCTGCAGCCCTTTGCCCCTTTCTCGTCTGACTTTATAAAGAGACAGAATTTGGATTCCTCAGAAATTAGGGAGTAACTCATTTCTCTTGACCCAGTCATGCAAGGACAGCAACAACAAATCTCTGTAACGATGTACTTCTGTTTTGTTAATTTGTTATTAATCTACGTATGGTTTGGGGGATTTGGGTGGGTTTGTGTGTTTTGTTTAGTTGGATGGTTGATTCATTCTGAAGGTAAAAGTTGGGGGAGAATGGGCCAAGGTAGCTTGTTGTGGCAAGAAGACAGGCAGCCCAGCCATTGGTAAGGTTTGTTTGGTGTACCTATGAGGCCACGGAGCTTTCTTTAAGTTGAGCACTCCTTGTGAGTTTCAGAACCTTAGCGGAGAGAGGAGAGAGGGTGGCATCAGCGAGACAGCAAAGGAGGGAGCAGGGGAAAAAAAAAAAAAACTGTCTGGGCGGACTTGCACCTCCCAGTGGCCAGCAGTGGGGCGTCCAAGTCCAGTTCCTTCTCTCTTATGTTCCTCTGCCCCTCTGGCCTCCCTATTGTCCCAGGCCAGGGGAGGAGGTCGAAGTGACAGCTGGTCCTAGAAATTGAGGCTTCTCAGAATCAGCTGGAGACTAGCCCTCGGGGCATCTCTGTGGCTTCCTAAGGGTCTCCTGTGAAACAGCAGTGGAAACTTTGGGGGAAGGGTGGGGAGTGGGTCAGCCAAGTGCCTCAGTGTGCCCTGTTCAAACTTGTTTTTTTCCACACAATCGGATTGTACCCCAGGAGGACTTTTTTCCTTTTCCCCTGATTTTTGGTTCCTCCTGTACGAGAGGTGGCTTTGCTCGGAGGTCTGGAGGGGCTCCAGCCCTGCCACCCACCACTTAAAAACCTCCCGACCTCTTTACTTCTGAATCTTTTATAAGTAGTTGTAGATGGGGGAGGAGGGGGGCGGGGAGTGGACAGTAAGACATACTGCAGTCGACTTTGAATTGCTAAGTAGTTTTACAGAGCTAGGTCTGTGTGTATGTGTGTGTATATGTATATGTACATATCTAGGGCTAGTACTTAACGTTTCACACCCGGGAGCTGGGAGAAAAAACCTGTACAGTCTTCCCCTTTTTTGTAATAAAATGGGAAAACGCGCAGTTGCGCGTCCTCCCCACCCCCCATCCCAACCCCCTTTTACTTTTTAAACAAGTGTTATTTGTGCCGGGAAGAATTTGCTGTCTTTGTAATTTTGAAACTTTAAAATAAAATTGAAAAAAGGGAAAAAACCCGTGCAGTGTTTTTCCTAACTTCTAAGACCATCGGACGGGGAAAGCAGTGGGGAAAATCTCGGGGGCCTTTGCACCTGAGAATGGCGGAAGGTTCCAAGAGCTCGACTGAACCTGGGCAACCCTAGGGCTGGCTGGAGCGTACAGGACGTGCTTCAGCCTGCTTCCAGGCGCCTGCCTTCGGCGCCCGTAGGGCATCCCCTTAACCTTCCGAGTGGTAAGTGTGTAGGCAGGGGATGGGGTGGGGGTCTGGAGGCCCGCCCGTTCCTCCGACCCGTCGCTTCCCCTCCCCCTAGGAGGACAGCTCCAGTCTCAACTTCCAGATCGATCCACTTGCGTCCTCGGCGCTATCCCGCCAGGCCCCGCCCGCCCATCCCTGGGTCCGTCCCCCCGGCCCAGTAGCGGGGCCCCTGGCTCTGATTGGCTGCCGGAGCCCAGCCCCCCGCCACGTGATCAGGCGGTGGGCGCCGAGCATACAGCCGGCGGCGAGCAGGCGCGCTTCGGCGGCGAGGTGGGCGCGATGTGGGCTGGCCGTGTCCTCTGCGCTGCACTCTCCGGGGCCCCCATCGGCTGCCGCCCGCAGTCAGCGCTGGCTCAGCTGCGTGGCATTCTGCAGGAGGAGCTGGAAAGCATCCGTGGGGCTGGTACCTGGAAAAGCGAGCGGGTCATCACGTCCCGTCAGGGGCCGCGCATACACGTGGACGGCGTCTCCGGAGGTAACCAATCCCCCTCCTGGGAATCGTCAGACCTGGCCAGGCGTTCTAGGGCCGTTTTTAGGCTTGGGCTGGAATGGAGGTCCTGGAGGTCATGGGCGGGCAGGGCCCTTGCCCATCTATCAGGCCGACTTGTCGGCTTCCCGCGCTGGTTAGACCTGGTTAGACCCGCGGAGGGAGGTAATTTGCCCTTAAGCACCTTTTTGATTTAGAGGGCACGGCTGGCCCAAGATTCAGCCCCGTGAGAACGTGAGAAAAAAAGAGAGAGACACCAGCTGGCTCCCACTGTTCCGCTTCAAGGGAGGGTGGTGAGAAGGCGGCAGCAAGAAATCAGGCATTTCTGGAGCTGCTGCTTTGTTCAGGCTTCTGCTAATTGCTGCACTTGGACTCCTGCAAACTTCAAAACGTGGGGAATGACTAATCTCATTTACAAACGAAGACGCTGACACGAAGTGGCTGGCGGGAAAGGCCCCAGCTAGCAGCAGGCAGAGCTGGGCTTTGGTTTGGTTCTTCTGGCATATGGAACTGGCAGGTCAGCTAACTGGCCAAAATCACAGCAAAGGGCTCCAGGGCTGCTGCAGAAGTCACACCATGAACTGGCCCACCAGGCCTCTCTTGTTTCTGCCTCACACGGCACAACTTGTCTGTGCCAGGCCCCAGGTGAGGGTGCCGGTTACAGGCAGACCCCCAAACCTGCCTTCTGCCTAGGAAATAGGCATGGACTCCATGGTGCTGTTGTGCTTCTTTGTAAAACAGAGGCCTTGCGCCCAGGGAAGCTTGGAGCTGGTCAAAGATGGGAAATGAGGAGAGCCAGGCTCTCATCCTGGTTTTGCCTCTCCCGGGCTGAGTAAAACCTGGCCTCCTCTGGTTAGACTTGGTCCTCCTTCGTTCAGCTGTGTTTGCTTTGGGCTTTATAATTCAAGGGTCAGGTTCTCGTGCAGTGCTGTATTGGGCAGCAAAGTCAACTGTGTGGAGTTTGGGGACCGAGGTGGGCCTCTGATCCAGCTGTCTTTTTTTTATCCACGAGGAAACCAAGCCCCAGATGAAGGGTTGCTGGTGAACTTCAGTGACAGGAGAAGCCAGCGAGGAAGGGATGGTTCCTTTTTTGGGTGGAATGAATAAAGTCAGGGGGTTTTTTTGTTTGTTTTGTTTTTTAAGTTTTATTGAAGTATAGTTAATTTACAATGCTGTGATAATTTCTGCTGCAAAACCAGAGTTTAAACTCCTCATCCTCCAAGGTGCTGCTGTGAGAGTCCCTTCCTGTTCCTCCTTTTCCTTAACTGTTGGATTCAGTGCTTCGCTGGGGCTCCCAGCTCCCCATCCTGGTCTCTGCCCCAGGACGCATCATTGCTTTGTGCTTGTTGCCTCCTCAGAGGTGAATCATTTCCTCTCTGAGCTCCCAAGGCCTGGCACCAACATCTTTCCAGGTTCTTCTTTGTTCCGAACTGCAGTGTCTGTCCCCTGTCCTCTACCTCAGGAATCCTTAACTTCTGTGCCAACAACTACCTGGGCCTGAGCAGCCACCCCGAGGTGATCCAGGCAGGTCTGCAGGCCCTGGAGGAGTTTGGAGCCGGCCTTAGCTCTGTCCGCTTCATCTGTGGGACCCAGGTACAGAGCGGGGTGGGGCGGTGGGGATGGTCCGCAGTGTTGGGCACCGACTGCAGATGTTTGCTTCCACAGTCAGCGGGGCTGGTTTAGCCGGCTCAGCTCATGCCAGCACTCTGGGCCCACTCAGCCCCAGAGCTGTCCGCAAGAAAGGTGGGCTTCAGGTTTCTGTTTTGCTGTGAAGCCTTGGGCAAGAAACTCTCCCTCTCTGAGCATCCATGTCAGAGCACCCATCCACCTGCGGAGCTCCTTACATCTGTTTCTGTTCAGGAAAGGAAGACTAGCAGGCAGGAGCCGAGATGGTCTGGAGCTATTCTGCCTGAGTTTGGTTCCCAGAACCACCGTTTATTGGCTCTATTACTGTGGGCAAGGGTTTCCCCTCTCTGGGCATCCGTGCCTTCCTGGTAAAGTGGGGATAATAGTACTTCGTGAGATTATCCCGTAGTAAAGACTTAATATGGGTAAAAATGCTTAGAATAGTGCTTTGCACATAGTAGAGCTCAATAAATATTAGTTATTAATTTTGTTTTGTGGCATTCCCGTCGTGGCTCAGTGGAAATGAATCCAACTAGGAACCATGAGGTTGCAGTTTTGATCCCTGGCCTTGTTCAGTAGGTTAAGGATCCGGCGTTGCATTGAGCTGTGCTGTGGAATGCAGATGCAGCTTGGATCCCACGTTGCTGTGGCTGCGGTGTAGGCCGACAGCTGTAGCTCCAATTCAACCCCGAGCCTGGGAACCTCCATATGCCATGGGTGCGGCCCTAAAAAGCCAAAAAAAAAAAATTTATTTTGTAAGTGTTACAAAATGGACTTATATAAACATGAAAGTGAACGTAATTACTACATATCAGGTGCTGTTTTAAGAAATTACAAATATTAACTCATTAATGCTCATAATAATCCTCAGTGATGGGTGTTATTCTTGTCCGAGTTATAGAGCTGAGGACACTGAGGCCCAGAGAAGTTAGGTGATTTGCCCAAGGGCACACAGCCTGTTGTGCGATTTGAACCCTGAAGGCCTAGCTCAAGAGTTAGTGCTTCTGGAGTTCCCATCGTGGCTCAGTGGTTAACGAGCCTGACTGGTATCCATAAGGACACGGGTTCGAGCCTCTGGCTTCAGTCCGTGGGTTAAGGATCCAGTTTTGCTGTGAGCTGTGGTGTAGGTCACAGACGAGGCTTGGATCCTACATTGCTGTGGCTGTGGCATAGGCCTGCAGCTGCAGCTCTGATTCAACCCCTGGCCTGGGAACTTCCATATGCTGCAGGTGCGTCTGTAAAAAGAGAGAAAAAAAAAAAAAGACTGCAGGCCCAAATAAACCTAGATTTAATTTTGTAATCCTCTTTTTTGCCATTAAGCAACCAAAAACGGCACTCAGCTTGACATAGGGGAGACACAGCTTCCTTTGCCTTTAACACCCATAATTCCACCACCATCAGACCCCCAAATCAAGGACCTAACCAGAAAGAGCGGCCCCTAGTGGGCCCCAGTCCCTCGCTGGGAACCATATGTCAGATTGCTGCTGGCTCTGGGTGAACCCTGCTGGTACAGAAGGAAGGGAGAGAATCTTTGTGGCGCTCTAAGCCTCTGTTCCCAGGACTTGTCCCATGCGGCCTCACAGGCATGAATACCTCTTTCACTCGCTTCCTTCAGAGCATCCACAAGGATCTGGAGGCCAAGATAGCCCGCTTCCACCAGCGGGAGGACGCCATCCTCTACCCCAGCTGTTTTGATGCCAATGCCGGCCTCTTTGAGGTACGTGGGGCCGTGAGCGGGGCTCGGTGAGGCCTGCCAGGCCGTGGAAAGCTTGGGAGTGTTCAGTTAAAAGAACCTGGCAGGGAAGTTCTCATGTGGGACAGCAAGTTAAGGACCCAGCATTGCCACAGCCTTGGCACGGGTCAAAACTGTGGTGCCGGTTCAGTCCCTGGACCAGGAACTCCTATCTGCCATGGAAGCAGTCAAAAAAAAAAAAAAAAAGGAAGAAGAAGAGGGAGTCCCCATTGTGGCTCAAAGGGTTAAGAACCCAACTAGTGTTCATGAGGATGTGGGTTCAATCCCCGGCCTCGCTCAGTGAGTTAAGGATCTGACATTGCCTTGAGCTGTAGTGTAGGTCGCAGATGTGACTCAAATCTGGTATTGCTGTGGCTGTGGCGTAGGCTGGCAGCTGCAGTTCTGATTCAGCTCCTAGCCTGGGAACTTCCATATGCTGCAGGCACAGCCCCCCCCCCAAAAAAAATATGTATGTATATATATATTTGGCAGGATGCCAGTGCCATGCCTGGAGGTGCAAATGGCCATTTCTTATGGAGGTCAGTGTTGAGCCAGTAGGTCTCCAGGAAGAAACTGGGGCTTAGAAGGAGGCAGCTTCCCAGGCATTTGGGGTTGGGGGGTGGTTAACCTGCATCAGCTGGAAGGCCGAGGATGTTAGAGGCCAGGCAGCCACCAAACGTGTTCTCGCCTGCTTTCACTAGAGCCAGGCCCCCGATTCAGCCCAGTCCTGGGCCTCTGGGGACCCGGGTAGAGGCAGAGGGCTCCTTGCCTCTCTGAAGAATGTCCCAGCCAGGGAGTTCCCTTTGTGGCTCAGTGGTTAACAAATCCAACTAAGAACCATGAGGTTGCGGGTTCGATCC
>PVHT021183646.1:10744876-10764637 GCA_004024745.2 Catagonus wagneri
GGCAGTGAAATATTGATTGGGGGGACTCAGGAGAGAGGGAGAACCCCAAGGTGGCTGGGTGACGGCTCTGCTCCTAACCGCCTCCCTCCAGGCCCTGCTGACCCCAGAGGATGCGGTCCTGTCGGACGAGCTGAACCATGCCTCCATCATCGATGGCATCCGTCTGTGCAAGGCCCACAAGTACCGCTACCGCCACCTGGACATGGCCGATCTGGAGGCCAAGCTGCGGGAGGCCCAGGTGGGGCGAGGCCCAGCGGTTCCAGGGGCAAGGACTGGGCTTAGCCTCCGCCTGCCCGCCCTGGGGAAGGAAGCGAGGCTTGGAGCGGCTCACTCCTCCCTCACAGGCAACCAGCCCGAAAGTTCAAAAGAGCCAAAATTTGGAGTTCCTGTTGTAGCTCAGAGGGTTGAGAACCAGCTAGTATTCATGAGGATGTGGTTCTATCCCTGGCCTCGCTCAGTGGGTTAGGGACCTGGCGTGGCTGTGGCTGTGGTGTAGGCTGGCAGCTGCAGCTCCGATTCGACCCCTAGCCTGGGAACCTTCATATGTCGCAGGTATGGCCCTAAAAAGGAAAAACAAAAGGTCAGGATTTGAACCCACATCCTCAGACCTGAAGCTTTATTCCATCGCATGATGCTGCCTTGGGTTTGAATAAGCACCTGTGTGTGGAGGCCCCTGGTCGGCATCGTAAGGGTGGGATGTGTTTATGGGTGGAACTGGCCCTCTGGGAGAGGAGACTGAGCGTTCGCACTGCCCAGTGCTAAGTGTGGCTCTCGACTGCCCTGGAAGAGACGGGTAAGGCTCAGAGAGGCCCGGAGGAGGGAGAAGAGGTACCAGCCTCAAAAAGGTGGTGCTTTGTGCTCCCCTCTGTGCTGGGCACTGGGCAAGGGTGAGCCTTTAGAGCCCCGAGCAGCACAGTGAGTGAGTGGTGGCTCGCAACACCTGCCACCACCTATGTCTTCCCTGCAGAAGCATCGGCTGCGCCTAGTGGCCACTGATGGGGCCTTTTCCATGGACGGTGACATCGCACCCCTGCAGGAGATCTGCCGCCTTGCCTGTCAGTACGGTGCCTTGGTCTTTGTGGACGAATGCCACGCCACCGGCTTCCTGGGGGCCACAGGACGGTGGGAGCACGTGGCACTTGAGGCTTTGGGTTGGACTTCTCAGGGTGGGTGGGAAACCTGGAGGCCGGCCCCCAAGTCCAAGCCACGATCCTGGGCGCTCAGGTGGCCAGGAGTGGCAGTGGCGGCTTCCTTTGCAGGGGCACGGATGAGCTGCTGGGCGTGATGGACCAGGTCACCATCATCAACTCCACTCTGGGGAAGGCGCTGGGCGGAGCATCAGGTGCCGCGGGCTTGTGCCCCTGGGCTCCCCTGGTCCACATGCGGGGCCCTGGAGGGGCCACAGGGAAGGGACTGGGGGAGACCTGGGGCTGCAGGGACAAAGACAGCACGGACTGTCCTCTTAGGAGGGGTTTGGGGTAGGCTCTGGCTGCTGGTCTCTAACTGCCCCCCCAACCCCCATCCCCACCTCTGCCCTTGTTCCCAGGGGGCTACACGACGGGACCTGGGTCCCTGGTGTCCCTGCTGCGGCAGCGTGCCCGGCCCTACCTCTTCTCCAACAGCCTGCCGCCTGCTGTTGTCGGCTGTGCCTCCAAGGCCCTGGACCTCCTCATGGAGAGCAACGCCATTGTCCAGTCTATGGCAGCCAAGACCCAGAGGTGCTGTCCCTGGCGGGCTGGGGCGGGGGAGGGAGCTGGTGAGGGTCTGCCGCAGTGCGCCCACACAGGCCCGCAGGCTCTGCCTCTGCTCAGACCGTGTCCCCAGAGGGTGGCACTGGGACTCCGCCTCCCTTAGCCAAGGGCTGCCTCCTCGCTCACCTCCCTCTTTTCTGTCTCTGCCTCTTCCTTCTGTTTCCTAGTTCATTTCTCTGCAAGTGGCCCTAGGTCTCCCCTTCCTGTGCAAGCCTGTCTTTCCACCTCCCTTTATATTTTTTCCCTTTTTTTTTTTTGGCCACCCTGCAGCATATGGAGCTCCCGGTTGAGGGATCAGATCCGAGCTGCAGTTGCAGCCCACGCCACAGCTGCGACAGCACTGGATCCCCAGTTCACTGTGCCAGGCTGGGGATCGAACCCACATCCCAGTGCTCCCAAGATGCTGCTGACCCCATTGAGCCACAGTGGGAACTCCCCACCTCCCTTTTCGGTCTGCCTGGCTCCCCATCTCCCTCTCTGAGTTTGCCTCTCTGTCTTTGTCGGTCCCTCCTGAAGGCTTGGCCACAAGCCTTGGGTCACGTGCCCATCAGGAGTGGGTGTGAATGCTCCCCCCACCGCTCCCTGTGACCCCAACTTGTGCCCACAGATTCCGCAGTAAGATGGAGGCTGCTGGCTTTACCGTCTCAGGAGCCAGTCATCCCATCTGCCCCGTGATGCTGGGCGACGCGCGGCTGGCCTCTTGCATGGCAGATGACATGCTAAAGAGAGGTAAGGGGCGGCTGGGACAACGGAGGTGACTCTGGGTCCTGAAAGCAAAGGAGGGGACCCCTAGACAGTGAATACCCCCCAAACCCCCACCACTACCCCTAAGCCAGCTGTCTGTCCTAGTGTGAAAACCCCAGGCCCTGAGGCAGTGCCGCGTCTGAGACCTGGGGCAGCTCCCTGCCCTCTGTGGGCCTCAGGAAGTCAGGCCCGCATGCCATGCACCCAAGGCCTGTCTGACCCTGGGAGTCCCAGGTTGACCCTCTCTACCCTGCCAGGAATCTTTGTCATCGGCTTCAGCTACCCCGTGGTCCCCAAGGGCAAGGCCCGGATCCGGGTCCAGATCTCAGCGGTGCACAGCGAGGAGGACATCGACCGCTGCGTGGAGGCCTTCGTGGAGGTGGGGCGGCTGCACGGGGCTCTGCCCTGAGTCCTGGGGAGTGGCAAGCCTCCCAGGGACAGAGGGGCCCTTTGACCGGCTCCGAGCTCTGTCAGAGTCCTGGGGCCGGGCTGGGGTGAGGCCTGTGCTTGTGGCCACGAGTGAAGCAACAGTGTGGAAACTGTGTTGTGTTGATCTGCTTTATTTATTTTCTCTCTGATCGAAGAAGCGGGGAGGAGCTGGGGCTCTGAGGACAGGCCCCTGAGGACTGCAGTAGATCTCACAGCTGCAGAGCTAGGATGGGCCCCGGGCGGCTGGGGTGACGGAGGCGAGGGCCATCCTTTAGCTCAGTTGGATTCTGTGTGGTGACAGAGGGCAGCTGAGCGCCCTCCTGCAGGCCCCTCCCTCCCAGCCAGCCAGCTCTGCAGCCCCCAGAGTCTAGCTTTGGTGAACATGTCCTCTGCTTCGCATCCAAACAATGGCCCACAGCTGCCCAGATGACAAGGAGCTGGGCCCCCAAACCCATGTTTGGGAGAAGCAGAGGAGTCGGTCCCAGAGGAGAGAATGTCACTACTGGAGGGGCCACTGACAGTCTGGAGCCCTGTGTTCTAGCCCACTTTATCCCAGCCTCTGTGGCCTTGGACAGACCCCATCCCCTGTGTGCGCCTCAGTCCCCCCCGCAATACCAAGAGCAGACGTTCTGTTGTTATAATATACCAATGTTATTATTCATGCGGTCGTCTTCCCAGGGCCTACTGGCCTATGATCAGCCACCAGGGGGCGCAGCAACCTCAGGCTCCAGATGCTCTCGCCCACCCCCTCCAGCCTTCTGGCCTTGGACTCGCTGTTCTTGCCCCCAAAGGACTTGCTGCTCCACCACTGGAGAGGACGCTCCCCTTCCCACCATCGCAGACCCCCTGGTCCTTCTCTCGCCATTGCTCTCCCCACTCAGCCTCATGGGCACCTGGTGGGAGTAAAGGATGGGTTCTGAGTCACTGCAGCTCCAGCCTCAGCCTGGTGTGGCCGTGTGGGAAGCTCGTAGCTTGCTGGAAATAGGGCCAGGAGGATGGGAAGGCCCTTCTTCATTCACAAAGGGGACCACGTCTCTGGTGCCCCGCACCCCTGGCCCTCCCCTCAGCCTGGATGTCTAGGGATGGGCAGTTTGGGCAAGCTCTGGCCCTGTCCAGCAGGATCTTAACTCTGGGATTCTGAAAATCCTAGCCTGTGATCTCAAGGAGTTTGAGACTGGGGTCCAGGAATTCGGGGTGCTGGGGGATGCAGCCCCGGGGAAGGGGGCTGCTGTGGCCACATCAGGTGCACAAGCACATGCCACCGTCACCATGGGTAGGGCACCTGGCACCACTTGCACAGCAGGTGCACACAGTCTGGTGCCAGCCCCTGGCCAAGCCAGCAGTGCCAGGCCAGTGACTTGGTGTGCGCGGTATGCCCAGGTCAGCAGGTTACAGTGGGCAGCCCTGAGGCTCCGTGGGGTGACATGTCATAGGTGGTGAGGCCGAGATGAGACAGCCCGAGGTAAGGCCCACTAGCCACAGCGGTGTGCGCCACTCCCTCCTGCAGCTCCTGGGCGCTGGTACCAACATTACGTGACACCGTGGGCCAGCGTGTCATGGCAGGGTGCCACATCAGCAGCCGACTCTTGGCTCAGCATGTGGAACTGCACTGGCCTAGGGCCACCACAGAACAGCTCCTCTGCCACCATCCAGAGGGGTCATAGGAGGTGCCAGCAGGCACGGCAGCAGTTTTGGGTGCACATGCTTGGTCCTGGGGACATACTGGTCGTTGCCAGAGGCCAAGACAGGCTATAGGGCTGAGCGCCAGCTGCAGAGAAGCCCCACTTCCATATCCTGCAGGTCCCAGGTCTCTGGGGAAAGTTACCAGGGCGCGTTATCTGTCCTCTCTGTTGGGCCCGGGGTCCAAGGCCACAGCAGCCAGGAGCAGCAGTTGAAGAGAGGGGAGGGGAGACCCGGGGACAACTGATAGTTCTGAATACAGGTTTGAAGAGTCTAATTATGGTCCCTAATATCTTCAATCAGGTGAGTCTCTGCTTCCGAAAACTCGGCGTTGCTTGTTACCTGGGAGAGAGGACATCAGGCCTTAGAGAAGCCTGAGCACTGGCGAAAATCCCAGGGCCCTGCGGGAAGCCAGTTCTGGAGAGTCATTTCCCCGCTTCTAAGGCCTTGATTGCAAGGCCTGGCTTCATCAGCATCCCCTCAGATGATTTTCTTTCCCTTTCACAGACTTCTGTTTTGTCTTTTTTTTTTTTTTTTCCTTAACTAGGGCTGCACCCGTGGCATATGCAGGTTCCCAGGCTAGGGGTCTAACAGGAGCTGTAGCCGTCAGCCTTCACCACAGCCACAGCAACACAGGATCCAAGCCACGTCTGCAACCTACACCACAGCTCACGGCAAAGCTGGATCCTTAACCCACTGAGCAAGGCCAGGGATCGAACCCGCAACCTCACGGTTCCTAGTCGGATTCGTTAACCACTGAGCCACAAAGGGAACTCCCGTTTCACAGACTTCTTGACGTTCACTCCACCCTCCCAGCTTCTAGAAAGTCTCCACACACTACCTGCCACCTCTCCTCTCCCTCAGTTCACTGCAGACTGCCTTCTGCCCCTACCCCACACACACTTGTCCAGTTTACCAACAGCCACCTTTTTGCCAAATCCAAGGCACTTTGCCCACAGGTGCTAACCTCTAGCCCTCTGGAAACTCGTGGCCGTATGGTCCGCTCCTGCAAAACGTCTGGACCAGAGCCCCACGACGGAATCGTACAGCCGTTCCCCGGTGCCTCTTTGGCTCCTGCCTGGACAAGAGGCTCTTAAGGGGTCACTCATTAAATTGTTCCCCCTCTACCCATCCTTTTAAGCATAGACCATAATAATTGCAAAATAAATGGGCAGGCCGCATCCCTGCTCTAGAACCTTCTCTAGTTCCCCATTGCCCCCAGGCTAAAGCCAGACTCTTGTTTTTTGGCTCATCCCGCAGCATATGGAATTCCTACCACAGCCACAGCTGCAGCAAAGCCAGATCCTTTAACCCACTGTGCCAGGCCGGGTATCGAACCTGTGGCCTGGTGCTGCAGAGATACCGCCAATTCCATTGCACCACAGTGGGAACTCCTAAAGCCAGACTCTTTGGACAGGCATATAAACCTTCCAGTCTTCAGGCAGACTGAGCCCCTGGAACAAGTTTAGGGAAGCTGAGAGGTCCGGGGATTCTCAGGGTTGGGGGGAGGTGTCCTATATCTAAAGTCTGCAGAAAAGGGGCTTATTTTCTGGTTCCCTGGCATAGGACACCCAACTCCTCACTCAAAACTAGAAGTCCTTTCGGTGCTTGGATTGGAGCCCTACTTGGAGCAGGGAGGGGAGAAGATGGGACCGGGGTCATCAGGCAGGACCACTGGAGGTGAGAGTGCTGAATGAGCTGGGCCCTGGGCACAGAGGGGTTAACTGCGGAGCGAATCTCAGAGAGCGAGATCAATGGGTTCTCTGCAGAAAGAGGCAGGAGCTACGCAGAGAGGCAGAGAAGAACCAGGCAGAAGAGCATGCCACTGGGGGAAATCAGGGACTGAGGAGGAGGTGGCTATTTGGGAGGGAGCCCCCAAGTCTGGCTCGGCAGAGGAGGGGCCTTAAAGGAGAAGAAGGAGCAGTGGGAGGCCAGCCTGTACCTGCAGGGAGGCACCAAGGGGCAGCCACTGAGCCAGGAGGCAGCTTCAGCCTGGCCGGTTCACCAGGATCAAGCAGGAACCCAGTGCCCTGGGTCGAGGTGGGTGTTGCCCATTCTGGGCTTGGGGGGGGGGCCTGATGCATGCTGGGGGGGAACGCAGGTATCCCCTTCCTTCCTTCCTCCCTTCCTGGCCCCCTTGCCCTTAATTCGTCCAGCCACCCTAGAGGTCCAGGCATGGGGTGGGGACCCACAGGCAGCAGCCACCGATGTGGACCATGGCATGGGGCATAAGTAGGAGTAAGTACAGCTTGCACAGATGCTTGTATAGATGCACGCGCAGGCGCACACGCGCGCATACACACAGGTTGCTAGAGGCACCACATGTTACAGGTTCTCGGAGAAGCGCTCCAGCCTGGGAGTCGGGGTACCAGGGTGGCAATAGCCTCAGATCTGCCACTCAGAGTGTGCTATTAGCCTCCCACGTCCCTTCTCTGAGCTTCAGTTTCCTCATGTGCAAGAAAGGGACAGTGACTTACATGGTTTTCCCAGCTGAGCCACTGTGGTGCTCTCATTAAAATGGACTGCCCAGTGACTCAAGGATGTCACTGAATTGACCCATGGCCAAAAATCCTCCCTGTATTTCAGATTCCCATTGAAAATACGCCAGCTCCTGGGGTTGGCGTTGTCCCTCTGCCCACTGCCCCCATTCTCACCGACCTTGCCTGTGTCTTTATCTGCATCATTGGTTGGAGGTGTCAACAACCTAATCAGCCCTTCACCACGCTCTAGACTATGGGAGCGTTCCCTAGGAAACTGAGAAACGCCCTTAGACACCAACGTGACTCTGCCAGGAGCTTGCACAGCTACAGCAGGTCTCAATGATAACTTTTGTCTCTGTCCCCCCACTGCCAAATCCTAGCCCCCTCCCCCACAAGCTTCCAGCCTGGCCAGCCCCAGGTAGGAGAACTAGACCCGTGAGTTGGGTGACCAGAGCTGGGGGTTCCTGACTGAGGATTTCACCTTCTCTTCCTCAGGTGCACGTCTGATGGGGAGATGGCCGATGCCCAGAATGTTTCACTGGACAGCCCGGGGAATATAGGGGCTGTGGCGGTGCCTGTGGTCTTTGCCCTCATCTTTCTGCTGGGCACAGTGGGCAACGGGCTGGTGCTGGCGGTGTTGCTGCAACCTGGCCCAAGTGCTTGGCTGGAGCCAGGCAGCACTACGGATTTGTTCATCCTCAACCTGGCCGTGGCCGACCTCTGCTTCATCCTGTGCTGCGTGCCTTTCCAGGCCTCCATCTACACGCTGGATGCCTGGCTTTTTGGGGCCTTTGTTTGTAAAGCTGTGCACCTGCTCATCTACCTCACCATGTACGCCAGCAGCTTCACCCTGGCAGCTGTCTCGGTGGACAGGTGCGCTGTGCTGGGGACCTGGCTGGGTCTGGCCTGGGGAGGGACGACCTGAACAGATTCTTACTGGCCTTAGAAAGGAGAGAAGGGGGGGACCAGACAGGGAGATGGGAGGGAGAAAAGGAACAGCTCTCTGCGCCCCCACCAACCGGTCTCTGGGCACCTGCAGGACATACTCAGGGGATCATCCTCCTGCCCCCTGCGCCCAACTCCACTGGGAGCTTCCTGAGAACATCTCTGTCTCCTAAGTGTCAGCAGAGGGCCTGGCACAATAGTAGGTGCTTTATAACCGTGAAATGAGTGCCAAAAGGAACACACGAATGAATTCATTAAGTGTTTTATTACTACCTACCCTTGGCCCGGTTGTGGTCAGACCTGTTTTCATGGTTTGAAAGTTCGGGTCAAACCCAGGCTCACACTAGCGGATGACCTTGCCCGGTCACTTCTCCTTGAGCCTCCGACCCAGCCCCACTAGGTGCCAGGCGCTGCCCTGAGCGCTTTGTGCCCTAACTCCCTTCACGGTCACCGTTCCTCACAACCTCCTTGGGAGGCCGGGCGCTCCATCACCCCGAGGTTCAGACACGGGCATCCAGGCGGCCCTGGAGCTGGGGCGCGGGTGCGGGTTTCCGCCCTCCGGCCGCGCTGACGCCGCGCCCGCCCGCAGGTACCTGGCCGTGCGGCACCCGCTGCGCTCGCGGGCCTTGCGCACCCCGCGCAACGCCCGCGCCGCCGTGGGCCTGGTGTGGCTGCTGGCGGCGCTCTTCTCGGCGCCCTACCTTAGCTACTACGGCACCGTGCGCTACGGCGCGCTCGAGCTCTGCGTGCCTGCCTGGGAGGACGCGCGCCGGCGCGCCCTCGACGTGGCCACCTTCGCCGCCGGCTACCTGCTGCCCGTGGCCGTGGTGAGCCTGGCCTACGGACTCACGCTGCGCTTCCTGTGGGCCGCCGTGGGCCCCTCGGGAGCGGCGGCGGCCGAGGCCCGGCGCAGAGCCACGGGCCGCGCGGGGCGCGCGATGCTGGCGGTGGCCGCGCTCTACGCCCTCTGCTGGGGTCCGCACCACGCGCTCATCCTCTGCTTCTGGTACGGCCGCTTCGCCTTCAGCCCGGCCACCTACGCCTGCCGCCTGGCCTCGCACTGCCTGGCCTACGCCAACTCCTGCCTCAACCCGCTCGTCTACGCGCTCGCCTCGCGCCACTTCCGCGCGCGCCTCCGCCGCCTGTGGCCCTGCGCTCCCCGCCGCCCCCCGGGCGCTCGCCGCGCCCTCCGTCGCGTCCGCCCGGTGTCCTCGGGCCCCGCCGGCTGCCCCGGGGACGCCCGGCCTCGCGGGAGGCTGGCGGCGGGCGGCTGCTGGGGCGGGGAGCCGGGTCGGGAGCCCGCCCGCGGCGGAGAGCCTGGACGAGCCCTGCCTGCCCCAGGACCGGAATAAACCTTGTCGCCTCCACTCTGCTGGGTGTCAGTCCCTGAGTCTGTCATTCCCCTTCCTCCAGCGCAGGGCGGTGCTCTGAGGAGCAGGGTCTGGGCCAGTTCAGCAGACACCCCAGGGCGGTGAAAATGGCCCCCTAGCCAGGCAACCCTTAGACTAAGGCCACAGCCAGTCTGGCGGGAAGGAAGGCAGTCCCTCTGCCCCTCCCTCCAACTCGGTCAGCATCTTGTAGGCTCTGCTTCCTCCATCATTCTTTACCAAGCCCCTGCTCCCTCCTGGTGACCATCTTCGATCTAATGATCAAAACAGCTTTCACGGTAGATATAATTAGTTCCATTTTACAGATGGCAGACATCAAGAATCAGAGAGGTTTTGGAGTTCCCCTTGTGGCTCAGCGGTAAGGAGTCCGACTAGTAACCATGAGGTCTCGGGTTTGATTCCTGGCCTCGCTCAGTGGGTTAAGGCTCTGGCGTTGCAGTGAGCTGTGATGTAGGTCGCAGAAGCAGCTTGGATCCTGTGTTGTTGTGGCCGTGGCCGGCAGCTATGGCTCTGGCTCCCATTCGACCCCTAGCCTGGGAACCTCCATATGCCTCGGGTGTGGCCCTAAAAAAGCAAAAAAAAAAAAAAAGGGAATCAGAGAGATTTAGTGATTTGTCACACAGCAAGTGTTTGGATTCAAACCGACTGCTGGTTAACTTTTTCTGCTCAGTAGAACCGACTTCCCCTCTGGGGCCTCTGCTCTCAGTTCCCACGGTGTCCCAGGTTTTTCTTGGTCCCTCCTGATAATGTATCAGCCCTCTTCCCTGCAGCCCCCAATGCTCGACTGGATGCCCTTGGAAACCTCAGAGGGTTCCCAGTCCCCTTCCTTAGGAGAGTTCTGTTCAAGTACTGAGGACAGCGGGTACTGAGGACAGCGGGTACTGTTCAAGTACTGAGGATGGGCTTGCCCCAGCCATCAAGTCCTAGGCCCGTTGCCAGGATCAAACTCCTTCCATTATTCCTTTAGCCATTTGGTTCAGGGAAGTCACTGAGCCACACTCGGGCCCCAGCTGGCCCTCCAGCAGCCCTGACTGCCCTGTGGCCCCCTCCCTCCCTGTCCCTGCACACAGCTGGGGTAGTCTGTGGCTGTGGAAACCTCCTAATGAACCAATAAATCAGTCCCAGTGGAGGTGGAGCCATCCACTTCCCTCCCTCCATTCCTCCCCCCATGTCAATAATGTGTATTAGCCTCTGGCTGAGGCCTGAGACCTCTCCGCTGCAGAGACCTCATCCATGCCTGCCAGCTGCCACAGACCCAGGGGTCAGAATGATCGTCAACTTACCCAGGGGGAGACCCAGCTGGGGAGCGAGTGTCGCAAGGGGCCTGACATCCACCTGGTCCAGGGCTCTTTCTCCCACATCTCTGCCAAGAGGACCCCAGCTGACTCAGTCTGCAGCAGTGGGATTGTTTCCTGGAGGGCAAGGGGTGTGATGCCACCTGCTTGGGCAGCACCCGCTCTGGCCTCTGTCGCCCTGTGGCCCCCACTCACTTCCACTAGTTTGTGCTTCACACCAGCTCCAATTGGGATATTATCTCCAATTTCAAAGGGGGAAACTGAGGCTCAGGGAGGTGAGGTCAAGTGGCGAATTCGAGGGAGAGCTGGGGTCCTAAGTGGCACAGAGGAATGGCTCTCAGAGCAGCCCAGGCAGCATCAGAAAAACATCTAAGAGCAACACAACGGTGGGTGCCTGCGAGTAGAGGCAGGGATCAAAATTTCCCAGGGTTGGCTTACACTGTGGTTGGTCCAGCCACCTGGCTCTTCCACAGTCACCTCTGGGCATGGACAGGTGACCAACTGAACAGCCTCCATCTAGGATGGCAGGAGGTGATTATTTAGCCAGGGAGTGGCAGAACCAGAGTTGGAACCTCCATGAACCCCCCCAGGCCCAGGGGGAGGGGTCGGTCAGTGGAAGTCCTCCATAGTGGCCTGGCAGAGGGACAATGGTACAGCCCAGGCCTCTGGCTGGACCCTGAGGCCTCTTGTTTCTAAAGTGGCATCTCAGGGAGTTCCTGTCGTGACTCGGCAGGTAACGAATCTGACTAGGAACCATAAGGTTGCAGGTTCAATCCCTGGCCTTGCTCAGTGGGTTAACAATCCGGCGTTGCCGTGAGCTGTGGTGTAGGTCGCAGGCGTGGCTCGAATCTGGCATAGCTGTGGCGTAGGCTGGAGACTACAGCTCCGATTAGACCCCTAGCCTGGGAACCTCCATATGCAGCAGGTGCGGCCCTAAAAAGCAAAAACATAAAAATAAATAAATAAATAAATAAATAAATTGGTATCTCAGAATTCCCATTGTAGCTCAGAGGTAATGAACTTGACTAGTATCCATGAGGATGCGGTTCAATCCCTGTCCTTGCTTAGTAGATTAAGGATCCAGTGTTGCCGTGAGCAACACTGTGTGGTGTAGGTCACAGATGTGGCTTGGATCTGGCGTTGCTGTGACTGTGGTGTAGCCTGGCAGCTGCAGCTCCAATTGAACCCCTAGCCTGGAAACCTCCATATGCCCTGGGTGAGGCCCTAAAAAGCAAAAAAAAAAAAAAAAAAGAGAGAAAGAAAGAAAGATCCACACACTTTGAAAGGGCCCTGAGGAGGTAACTCCTGCCTTCCTGGGCAATCCAAGCAGGAGTCCCAGGGGAGGTGACATTTAATAGGCATTTTCCTGGAGAAAGGTGGGATGGGCCTGGCAGGAGGAGCAACAGCTGGTGCCAAGGCAGGTACAGGTGGGAGCAGTCAGTGCGAGGCTGAGGCAGCCCGCGGTGGGCCTGGGGAGCTGAGGTGGGTGCGGTGGCGCAGGAAGATAACGTCACCTCCCCAGCGCCGGAGGGCGGGAACTTCATCCTCAGGCGAGCTGTGACGCCATTGGAGGGCGGGAACGTCATCCTTCAGGCAAACTGTGACGCCATTGGAGGGCGGGAACTTCACCCTCAGGCGAGCTGTGACGCCATTGGAGGGCGGAACGTCATCCTTCAGGCAAACTGTGACGCCATTGGAGGGCGGGAACTGCATCCTCAGGCGAGCTGTGACGCCATTGGAGCTTTCAGGTGGAGGCCCCCCCCCCGCCCCCCGCGAGCTGTGCGGTCAGAAAGCCCCCGGGGTGGCTGTGTAGAGGCTGGACTGGAGGTGCCAGGGTGGCAGCGAGGAGCTCAATCCCTAGGCGCTGCCACCAAGAGAAGGAAAGCCACTACCAAAGGCCTGGCCTTGGACCAGGGAATCATTTTTGCCTTGAGTTTGTTAGGAAGATTGACAGCCTGCGACTGGGCTTGGACTTGGCCCTCGAGGCTCCCCTGTCGGCTTCACGAGGCTAACGAAATGCTTGGAAGAGCAGGTAGATGGTTGTAAATTGGTTAGGAGAGAGCTGAGTCCTGTAGGGCCAGAGGCAGGCAGATGGGCTGCGGTAGAGGATGAAAAAAACGCAACCCAGAAAAATCCACCTGACCTGAGCTTCCTTCCTGCAAGGTCTCAGGCCAGGCTTGGAGTAGCCTGGGGGCCCCGGGGATGACCCCCTCTTAGTTGGAGGGAAATTTGAATTCTGGAGCCCTCTCAGCCTCCTGTTTGTGTGAACCTCTTAGGGATGGGCCTGCAGCGTTCATGTGTGAGCGCCTAACGAATACAAGGTCTCCTGCAGGAAAGAAGGGCGGAAGCACGGGGCATTGTGGGAACCAGAGGAGGAGGCAGAGAAGACTTTCTGGAGGAGCCGATCCCCAAGGCAAGTTCTGAAGTGGGACTTGGGGCGGGTGGGGGAGGGAGAGATGGGAGAACACGTGGACAGGCCACTGGGGTCCTTCACCTGCATTCAGGCACAACATGACCCACCCAGGGCCTGGGACTGGGTACACAGGAGCCCCGGCAGGAGGTGATGTGGGAGAGGTGGCGGGGGGGGGGGGGGGGCAACAGCAAAGGATTCTGCAAATCCTGTCTGAAACCAAGGCTGTTCCTTGTCCTTGTTTAACAGGGGAAGGTGTTAAACAAAAGGGTGACCTGATCAGATGTACTCTTTAGGGAACTCTTTCTGGCTGCAAGGCAGGCTTTTCCTGGGCAGGTAGACCAATTAAGAGGCTATCGTGGGAATCTAGGGAGATGAAGATGCCCAAGACCGTGGCAGCAGGTGGGGAAATGTGGACAGACGAGACCAGGACTTAGAGGTACAATTGTCAGGACTAAATGGTGATGAAAAGGGGCATTCTTGTTGTGACTCAGCGGTAAGAAATCTGACTAGTATCCCTGAGGATGTGGGTTTGATCCCTGGCCTCGCTCAGTGGGTTAAGGATCCGGCATTGCCATGAGCTGTGTAGGTCACAGACGGGGCTCAGATCCTGTGTGGCTGTGGCTGTGTTTTAGACCGGCAGCTGCAGCTCTGATTCAACCCCTAACCTAGTAACTTCCATGTGCCACGGGTGCAGCCCTAAAAAGACACACACACAAAAAATTGGGTTGGCCTGATTTCAGTTCTACTGTCTTTAAGGAGGAGAAGAGGCAGGGAGGAGTTTGGGGAAGGGGAGGGAGGAATTTGAACATGCAAAGTTGATCCCCCACCCTCGGCCACCTGCCCCACGTAGCAAATGGAACCAAGGCTGAAACAGCCTGGGGGAGGGGGTGGGAGGTCAGGGCCCTGGCACAACCGTGTTAATCAGCCTGTCTCCCTGCCGCAGGCTGACAGGAACAGCGTCATCCATCACCTACGAGGTGTGTACCTGGGGACATGAGTACCAATTAACCACCCCGAGCTTTCCTATTAATGAACAGCGGTCCTCAGCCCTGATGCAGGGCTCCTTTGCTAGTCACCGGCTGGATGTAAGATGGCACGAGGCCAGAGGCACAGGCTGTGCAGGGCTGGAATTGTTTCTGGCTTAAGACGACAAGGCTGATTTATTGAGGCATCTGCTTGGTGCCACCTTTTTTAGGCACTTGAGCTCTGTGTTGGGGTGAGACTGCAACAGGAGCAAGAGTGGTGAGGAAGGGTTGGGGGTGCTGGCCTGGAGTTCCTGGGGGTGCTCGGGATGGCTGTGGTGCTGGGGAGGGTGGTGGGCCTGCCAGGTCAACTCAGAGAGGTGGCAGAGTGCAAGGGTCAAGGCACGGGCCATGGAGTTCCCATCATGGTACGGTAGAAAGGAACTCAACTAGTGTCCCTGAGGATGCGGGTTTGATTCCCGGCCCTGCTTAGTGGGTTAAGGATCTGGCATTGCCGTGAGCTGTGGTGTAAGTTGCAGATGAGGCTTGGATCCCGCGTGGCTGTGGCTGTGGCTGTGGCTGTGGCTGTGGCTGGCAGCTGCAGCTCCAGTTTGACCCCTAGCCTGGGAACCTCCATACTTCCATATGCGCACCTGCGGCCCTTAAAAAAAATTAAAAAAGGCGTGAATGATGAGGTTTGAATCCTGGCTTCTGCATTTTGGAGCTGATCTCTCTGCTCCCCGGAACCCATGGAACTGAGCTGTCTGAGCCCGGTTCCTTCCCAGGCACACCGACCTCCTCAAGCTGCTCACTGGCTGCCAGCTCTATGCGAGGGTTCAAGGGCTCTCCCAGGCAGACCCTCATCTCCATCAAAACCCTCACAATCCAGCTGGGGAGGCGCGATTCACCCACCCCTGCCCCACTGGGCGTGCTGACCACCAAATCCTTCTGTAACACATACTATCCTCCCTGGATTCGCAGCTGGAGAAAGTCACCAGGCTGGGATGGGCCGGTCATAGAGACAAGGGAGCACTCTGGCCCCTAGTGTGGGGCTTCAGGCAAGACTCTTTTGCTTCCCTGAGCCTGTCTTTTTCAACTGTAAAGTGAATTGACCACATCCCGTGCAGGCATTGAGGCCTGGGTGTTAGCGCAAGCACCAGCAGCAGAGGGTCTGGGCTCTAATTCACTTTGGGCCCTATGGCCGGGGGGAACCAGGGACTTTGCTGGGGTTACCCAGGCATCGGCCCAGCCTCCTGACCCTGGCTTAGGGCTCGGTATCTGAAACAGTCTGGGGAGCTGGCAGGGCTTTTGCCCAGAGCTCGTGGTGCCTGCTCTGGGTAAGGATGCAACTGTCTCCAGAGTGGAAGTGACAGCCCGCCTCACCTGCTTTCTGTCACCAGGATAAATGTGAAATCTCAGGATCTCTGAAGCCTCATCTCACCTCCCTCTCTGGCCAGCCTCCCATACTCCTGGGCCCAGCAGCCAGCTTGTGCCTGTCCTGCATCTGCCAGGCCTGGCTCCTGCTGCTCCCTCCACCCGCCCAGCTCTCTGACCCCTCACCGTGGGCAGCCACCAGCATTTGCAAAGACCACTTCAGACCCAGCTCAGCCCCATCACCTCGAACTGTCCTTTCTCCCCCAGGTGACCAGGTGCACACCTTACCCACCCAGCACGCTGTACCACATGCTCTGCCAGGAAAGGGCCACCCCTCCCTGCACCGGGACTGGGCGCAGAGACCAGAGACGTTCACTCAGCAAAGTCTATTCGTTTTACCGACTGTGTCTTAGGAGCGCTGGGGACATTGGTGCTTTGGGGACCTTGGCAGAGATTCCTGGGCTGGGTCCTGAGCTGCTGTCTGACCTCAAGCAAGTTACCCTCTCTGAGCCTCAGTCTTCGGGTCAATAAAATAGTGGGAGCAGGAACGCTGGCTACCTCCTTTGTAAACACTAACTGCAAGGGCTTGTATGAGGGCCCGCTGGCACACAGCAGTCACCAAATGTCACCTCCATCTCAGGAGACTATGCTTCTGAGAAAGCTGTAATTTCAGCTCTAAAACAGCATGAGCTTTGGGGGTGCGTCCAGGTTCCAGCCCAGCTGGCTGGTCAAGTCGCCCTGGCAAACCTTTTTCTCATCTATCCAAACAGCAGCGAGGCCGGTTATCTCATAGGTTGGTTGTGAGAATTTGTGAATATTATTCCCTAAACGCTACCACCATTTGCCATGGGTAGTGGTAGGGGTGTTGCTTTTTTTTTTTTGTTCCCTGCTGTGTTGCCACTTGGAACATTGCCTGAGAATACAGCAATGCTGCTAGGTCTTTCCTTCTTTTTCTTTCTCTCTCTCTCTCTCTTTTTTTGTCTTTTTAGGGCTGCACCCGGAGCATATGGAGGTTCCCAGACTAGGGGTCAAATCAGAGCTGTAACCGCCTGCCTACGCCACAGCCACAGCAACGTGGGATCCGAGCCACGTCTCTGACCTATACCACAGCTCACAGCAATGCTGGATCCTTAACCCACTGAGCAAAGCCAGGGATCAAACCTGTGTCCTCATGGATTCTAGTTGTGTTCAATAACTCCTGAGCCACGACGGGAATTTTTTTTTTTTAACGGCCACACCCATGGCATATGGAAATTCCCAGGCTAGGGGTTGAATTGGAGCTCTAGCCACTGGCCTATACCACAGCCACAGCCACAGCAGATCAGAGACACATCTGCAGCCTATGCCCCACCTTGTGGCAACGACAGATCCTTAACTTACTGAGCGAGGCCAGGGATTGAACCCACATCCTCATGGATATTAGTTGGGTTCTTAACCCACTGAGCCACAACGAGATAGCCTAGGTATTTCTAACATGAATGAAATGGGTATAAGGCAAAGGGCCCTACCTGGAAGGTGAAATTAACAAGCAGGATTTCTTCCCCCCCGTCACACCCCCACGTCCCGCTCCCTGCTTCCCCCACCAACTGGGTAACTCCCAGGGCAGCTAGGAGCAGAACTCACTCCTGCGTCGGCAGCCTCCACTGAGTTCTGCATTCTGCCCAGCCTGGCCTGCTCAGTGCCCACGTGGTTCCTGACTCATCTCAATATCTGAGGCTGACTTTAACTGGCTGGCTCCTCAGAGAAATTTGAGGTTGCAGGGAAAATCTTGGCTGGAAATGGGGTGAGGCAGATTGGCTGGCTGGGAAATGTTTGATAACTGACCTATAAGCCGCCTTCATCTGCTATGCCCTTCGTTCACTATAGTCAGAGAGGGGGCTGATGGTAGCCTCTTCATTTGCCCCAAAGGCTACAGGGCCAGCGATGGGGGGCGGGGCGGCCCCCATCCAGTGGCATGTGGAAGTTCCCAGGCTAGGGGTCAAACTGGAGCTATAGCTGCCAGCCTACACCACAGCCACAGCCACAGCAACTTGGGATCCGAGCCATGTCTGCAACCTACATTCATGGCAACGCCAGATCCTAACCCACTGAGCGAGGCCAGGGCTCAAACCTGCAACCTCATGGTTCCTAGTTTGGTTCATTAACCACTGAGCCACGAAGGAAACTCCTGGAAGGTCTGTCTTTACTGTAGTCAATGCTTCCTCAGAGAGAGCTGGCCCCGGGTGTGCCTTCCCTTCAGGCGTCCCGCTGTGGCAGGCCCCTGCCAGGAGGGGGCGCTGCATTTTGCTTGTCTGAGCCCCAGGGGGAAGGTCTGCTTCTTTGAGGGTTAGGAGTGGGGGGGGCGGGGGCTCCTTGGCAGTGAGTTTGTGTGTCTTTGGTTTTTTTTTCTTGGCTGTGCCAGCAGCATGAAGAAGTCCCCAGGCCAAAGACTGAACTCGCACCGCAGCAGTGACCTGAGCCACAGCAGTGACAATGCCAGACCCTTAACCTACTGTGCCACCAGGGAACTCCCACAGTGAATTTTAGAGCCTTCACTAGCATGTTAGTTTCCTGTTGCTACTGCAACAAATTACTAGACATTTAGTGGCTTAAAACAACACAAATTTATTCTCTTGCAGTTCTGGTAATCAGACTAAAATCCGTCTCACTGGGCTAAAGTCAAGGTGTCAGCAGGCTGGTTCCTTCTGGAAGCTCTGAAGGGAGAATCCATTTTCTTGCCTCTTCCAGCGTCTGGAGGCTGCCTGCATTTCTTGGCCTGTGAGCCCTTCATCGCATTAATCCAGCTCCTTACTTCCGTCATCACCACCACCTACCTCCTCTCTGATCTGCTTTCCTCTAATAAGGATCCTGTGATTATATCAGGCCTGCCTAGATAATCCAGGATAATCACCTTGTCTAAAGACCCTTAATTACATCTGCAAAGTCCCTTTTGTCATCTAAGGTAATGTCCACAGCTTCCTGGGATTCAAACATGGCCATCCTGGGGGCCGCTCCTCAGCCTACAATAACGAGGCTGCCGAACGACTATGCTCTTCTGGGGTTTCAGTGACTGGGGGTTTTCTTCTTTGGTTCAGTCGGGTCCTTGCTAGCCTTGTATTTCTAAGGTCTAGGCTCCACCAACCTGCCCCTTCCAACTCACTGCCACGTTTCCTGGCAAGTCAGGCGGCCAGGCTAAATCTAACTGCTGGTGACAAGTGCAGGGCTGGCCAAGAGGCCCCCTGGGCCACAGGGTGTCTGCCCGAAGCCCAATCTTGCTGGCTGCAACCAGGGGACACAGAGAAGGGTCTGGGGCCTGCTGGGGGAGGCGAGGGGGGCCAGCTAGGACAGCGCATGTCGGCCAGAGCGGAGGTGTGGCTGCAGAGCCGAGGGAGCCGAAGAAGGAAGCTGGGGCTGTGGTCCCGGCCCGCAGAGATGATACAGACCACGGCTGGGAGTGGTCCCAGCATCTGGGGCGAGGCCTCAGCAGACAAGTCCCAGGCACCGGGCTTTTCCCTTGTGACGGAGAGCGGGGTGGGGCGGCGGCGCAGCGAAAGGCAGGGAGCCTGTCCTGCTACCTCTTCTCCAGGTCCTGCATCTGCAGGCTGAGGGAGGTGAAGCTGGCCAGGAGGTCGGTCACTTCATCCACCTGAGGGGCAAAACCGAGGCTCTGTTACGGGGTGTCCCCAAGTCTCCCCCACAGTTCCACAGGCAGGGAAGGCGGGCGCTATCTCTCTTCCCAGGGCCTGTGGTGGCTTCACTGTGACTGCGGAAGAGCTCTGCAGGGTGAATCCTTGATGCCAGCTAGTCTCAGATCGTCCGAGGGAAGGGCCACGAGCAGCCTCAAAGGAAGCGGACAGACGCAGCCCTTGCCCTGCGCTCCTGCCAGGCGCCGGGTCCGGGCCTGCAGCTGCGGCTCACCTGCTCTTTGGTGCTCGTCATCTGGAGGCGGGTGCAGAGGTCATCTAGCCGCTCCCGCTGCTCATGCCGCCCCAGGCGCTCCAGGTACTCCCTCAGCATCTGGATGATCTAGAACGAGAGGGTGGTGAGTGTGTGCAAGGAGGAGGCATAGAGAGGCCTGATGCTGCTGCCAAGGGGCTGGCTGGGGTCTGTGTGAAGCCCCCCGGGGGGCCCTGTTGGGGGTTCAGGCAGCACCTGTCCAGGGCTCGCTCCATGCTGCTCTCAGCTGAGAGGGGCGCTCACCTGCTTCACCTCGAGCCGCACAGCTTCTAGGCACTGGGAATGGCCTTCCTGCAGGATGTTGAGCTTTGACTTGGCCAGATGCAGGGGTGTGCGGCCAGCCCGGTCCAGGGCATCTACACGG
>PVHT021183646.1:10765637-10798065 GCA_004024745.2 Catagonus wagneri
AGCGTGCTGGGCGGGGATGGCGGGGGTAGGGCGGAGAAGGAGCGGGGACCACATACCTCCTCGTAGCAGTGTGGTGATGACAGGGACGTGGTTGGTGCAGGCCGCTGAGAAAGAAGAGCAGGGACTGAGTCCAGACCCCCGGGGCTTGGCCCTGGGTGCCGGCCGGAGGGAGCAGGACTGCGTCTCCAGGTGTCCCTGCGCCAGGTCAGCCCCCTGAGAAGGCCTCACCAAGACAGCAACCGGGCGGAACTCAGCGGTCAAATCCCATGCCCTCCCTGGAGAGCGGGGGAAACTGAGGCTTGGAGCCCCAATGCCTGGCCAGGAGCCACAGCGTGAGTCAGCCGCAGGGCGGGCACCTCCCCAGCAGAGCGACTGCTGAGCCAGTTCAGGTTGTGTAATGAGCTCTGCTCAGGGCACAGCCAGCTAGTGAAGGATGGGGATGGCCGTGGGACACAGCGGGGGTGTGGGCAGGTGGCCCTGGGGCCTCAGGCTCTCCCCCCCGTGATAGGAGAGCCTGCAGGACCCCAGTCTCTCCGTCAAAGGAGCCCGTCTGTGCTGCAGAGAGGGCCATCTTGGCAGCTTAAGCAGACACTTACCCAGGTGCAGGGGCGTGTTCCCCAGCCCATCTCGCTGGTTGGGGTCAGCTCCGTGGTCCAGGAGCAGCTGCACTGGAAACGGGAAGACCCAAGAGGAGCTGCTGGGGGCTTCTACAAGCATCACCTTAAGCACACCTGTCACCTAGCTAAGGAGGCTCGCTCAAAGTGGGGAACACTGAGCGCCAACACAGTTCCCTACCTTGTTTTACTCGCTCGCCTGCTCGCTCACTCATAAGGCTCACAGGGCACCAAGGGCCAGGAACTGGGGATTCTGGGAGGGTCCCCTGGCCTATGCAGGGATTATGGGACTGAGATTTCAGGGGTTAAAGAAAGTTCTTCCAACAGCAGTGGCTGCTAGTGAAGTTCTCCAGGGCATTTTCTGCTCCTTCCACAGCCAAGCACCGTAGTGGGAATTAGGCCAATAGAAGATACTGAGCACCCCGTTCTGAAGAGTCTCTGGGCCACCTCGGGGTGGGGGCTGCGGTCTCACCAGGCTCACCAATTACCCAGACAGGTGTGCAGGCAGACTAGCTCATACGAGGAGGCTGGCCTGGGCCTCGCAACCTGTACAGAAACCAATTTGAGAGGGACCATGGGCCTAAATGTCAAAACGAAAACAGGGTTGTAGAAAACAGGAGAATATCTTCACAACCTTGGGACGGGCAAAGATTTCTTAAATAGGGCACAAAAATACTAACATAAAAAAGGATTGATAAATGAGAATCATTAAAATTAAGAACTTGTGTTTATCAAATGACAACGTTCAGAGAACAAAAAGACAAGTTCAGAAAGAGAATTTATATTTAATAAGTGACATCTAGAACATGTAAAGAATTTCTACAAATCAGTAAGAAAAAGATCGGCAACTTGTTTTAAAAAATGGACAAAAGACTTGAATGGATGTTTCACAAAAAAAAAAGGATGTAAATAAACATGGTCAGTAAATAAATGAACATGTGCTCAACATTACTGGCCATCAGAGAAAATGCAAATTAAACCACAATGAGATACCACTATACCAGAAGGGCTCAAGTTTAGAAGAGATAATACTGGAGTTCCTGTCATGGCTCAGCGATAATGAACCCAACTAGTATCCATGAGGATGTGGGTTCAATCCCTGGCCTTGCTCAGTGAGTTAAAGATCTGGTGCTGCTGTGAGCTGTGGTGTAGGTTGCAGATGCAGCTCAGATCCTGCGTTGCTGAGGCTGTGGTGCAGGCTGGCAGCTGTAGCTCTGATTCAACACCTAGTGTGGGAACCTCCATATGCCGCGGGTGTGGCCCTAGGGGGGAAAAAAAACAGCAAAAAAATAAATAAAAATTAAAAAATAAAAGAGATAATACTGATGGAGTTCCCACTGTGGCAGCAACGGATCGATGGTGTCTCTGCAGTGGCAGGAATGTGGGTTCCATCCTGGCCCGGGGAACTCCATGTGCCTTGGGACGGCCAAAAAAGAAAAAAGAAAAGAGACAGTACCAGGCATTGGCAAGGATGTGAGGAAACGTGGAATTCTTACATTGTCCATAGCAATGTATACTGGTAGAACCGCCTTGGGGAAAACTCGGTAGGACCCACTAGCTAAACGGGTGCCCCTCAATTTCACTCCTGTGTTGACATCTAACATAGGGAAGTGCTTATGTCCATCAAGTCAGAGGTACTGGCAGCTTGACTTATACAGCCCAAACCCGGAAACAACACAAACGCCTACCAATGGTGGAATGGGTGAACTGTGGCCCCTCCCACAATGAAACACCACCCAGCAACACAAAAGAACGGACCACTGTTACTCACAGCCTTTGGGACGAGTCTCAAGGACATCATTTTCAGTTAAAGAATTCAAGATACAAAGGAGTGCATGCTCTGTGCTTGCATTAACGTGAAACTTGAAAACAGGCAAATCTATGGTGAGCAAGACCCTCATGGGGTTAAGGACTGGAAGGGGCATGAGGCAGGCTGCTGGGTGCTGAAAATATTCTCTATTTTGATCCATGAGGTGGTTACCCCCGTGTGTATATACAGAAAATATCACATCCTAAAAAGAACTCTTAAAAAAAACAACAACAAAAAACTGGCGGGGGGGCAGGGCGATGTCCCATGGCTGCCCCGAGCACTAGGCAAATGTCGCCTGAATGTCTCCAAGGACTGGCCTGACCTCAGAGTCGTCATGTTCTTTCCCCACGCGGACCCCTTCCCCAGTCTGCAGCTCCAGTTCTACAGACTAAGGAGGAAGGGGGCAGGTCTTCCTTGTATCTGGCACCCCGGCTTGCCCAGCCCCGCTCCCACCCCCCAGGACTCACCGATCTGGTCATTGCCGTTGCAGGAGGCAAAGTGGAGAGCTGTGCGGCCCTTGTCATCAGCTGCACAGGGATCCACGCCATCTTCCAGCAGCTGCTGCACTGACACCACCAAGGCAGAGGGAGCAAGTGGAGAGCGGGGCAGCGTTAGCCACACTGTGGCCCCCAGGGGGCAGAGAGGGGTGCTCAGGGGTCCTCTGGGCAAGGCATCGACAATGTGTGGGAGAGCCAGTGCCTCCTGGATGCTGGCCCCAGTTGGAGGGGCTGACTGAGGTCCACGGATTCTGGGAGCCCCCCAACTCCACGTCTCGGAACCGAACATCACAGAAGGATCTTGGCCCTCGGGGTCAGGAGTTTTGGTCTTGGAAACCCCCAGCACAGACTTTGGCCTCACCCCTCTACCCGAGTTTACACACATCCACTCTAGGCGGACACGGCCGCTAAGCCATGGGCTGATGTTTACTTTGCTCCCCGGAGGCAGCCCTCTCGAGGGGACAGAGCACAGGCTCGGCCACGCAGACCGAGTACCAGGTTAAGCTAAGCAAAGAAGAAAGGAGTTCATTACCAACAGCACGGGGCAGTGGGAAGAGCTGAGCTGGGAGCCGGAAGGCCTACATTTGGGCTCCAATTAACCAGCAAATGAGAATAATCTCTGCCCTGCAGACCTCCAGAGCTGCTGTGATGAGAACAATGGATATGATAGTCCTTCCTTGAAAAGTACCAAGCCATTATAAAATGTGAGGCACTATGCATTACATGCCTGTGTCCAACCGAAATGCAGAAATGGCTGCCACACATCATTTTAGAGCAACATTTTAGTCTTTCTCTTTTTTTTTTTAAGGTATAGCATCAGTTTTCAGTGCTGTCATGCTGCACATGGACAGGTCACGTGCTTTGGTCTTATGCTGGCAGTGGCAACTTAAAACGAATTAAAGGTCTAAGCACTAGCCTGGCCTGCAGGAACACATACTGTTCTAACTCCACTCCCAAGGGACCCTCTGAATTCCATCAACGGCCACAGACATGGAGTAGCAGTTGCTGTGCATTGGTTTCGTCTGACTTCACACCAGCTTTACACAGAATTATAAAAACATATTTACAGGAGTTCCCCAGTGGCCTAGTGGGTTAAGAATCAAGCACTGTCACTGCTGTGTCAGGGTTTGACCCCTGGCCAGGGAACTTCCACCTGCTGTGGGCAAAGCTGGGGGAAAATAAAAGGAGAAAACCTCTCAAGGGCTTGAGTCCTTCCGGATGAAGCCCAAATATCTCCTGCTCCACGAATCTCCCATCTCCTCAAGCTGAGTGAGCCACCTCCTCTCCCAGAGCTCCGCAGCGGCCTGTGTTGTGCTCTTTTCCAGTGACTGTACACTGAGCACCAGCCAGGCCTCAGACACCTGACTGCCAAGCCCCCTGACCACCCAGCAGAGTATCAAGTCCATGGCTACGACGGACCCGAGACAGACTCCAGCCCAAGCTAACAGGAGGCCAAGTTGGGCTAGAAACCCAGGTAACTCCGGTTCCTGGTTCAAGAACATACACCTCTCCAGTTAAATGTGTGACCTCGGTTTTTCGGGGGCGGGGGTTGTTTTAGAAATTGTGTCGCTTTATACTCGTCTTCTCCAACTATACTGTAGGTTTTTCATTTTGTTCATCTTAATATCTTGGACCAAGATATGACTTGTTCTGCTCCAGGAATGCTGCTGACTAACTTGATAAATGAAAGTGTTGGAGGAGAAGAAAGAGCTTCAGGCCACCTCTGTGTTCATCAGTACAAAGACAGCCAATATCCAAGTTAAAACAGTCAGTTCAATTTTGTGATTTGTGCAGGTACAATATTTTTGGAGAGCGCTTTAGCGCCACCTGTCAGAAGTCATCAAGATAACCCTTTGATGCAATAACACATGCCTGGAAAATTATCTCAAAAAAAAAGAAAAAGAAAAACCAAGTTGCGAATATATGACTAAATAACTTACTTTGTTCCTTTGAAGGCATTGTGTGCATCCATTACAAACTATGATTATAACTGGGAGATGGAATTATGTTACTTTTGCTTTTTTTTCTTTTTCAGCCCCCGCCCCCACAAAGGCACATGGAAGTTCCCAGGCCAGGGACAGAATCCGAGCTGCAGCTGCGACCTGTGCCACAGCTGTGGCAATGCTGGATCCTTAACTCACTGTTCTGGGCTGAGAATTGAACCAGTGCCTCCACAGCGGCAAGCCAGATCATTAACCCACTGCATCACAGCAGAGGCTCCAATTTTTGTTTTTTACTTTATAAGCTTTAAAAAAATTGCATGGCCACATATTCATTCTATAAATAGGGAAAAAATGATGACTTCCATTTTGAAAAAAATAGATGGTACAAAAACAATGAAAAATGTTTATGATGCACAAAACATAATGTGAGCTACAAAACTGTGTATACAGCACAGTTTGCAAGCCTATAAAAAATTCTTCTGCACAGGAAAAAGGACAGGAAGGATGTTCACCAAAATAATAGAGATTAGTTGCTCTGCTGACATTAAGGAGGTTTTTCCCATATATTTTTCTAATTTCCAAAACACTTGAAAGGCTCTGGGGTTTTTTTTTGGCCACACTCCCAGCATGAAGAAGTTCCCAGGCCAAGGACTGAACCTGTGCCACCGCAGTGAAACATCAGGTCCATAACGACCGTGGAGCTCCCCAAAACATTTTAAATGAATATATTATTTTCACATTTAACACTTTTTTTCCTTTTTTGGCCATACCTGGAGTATATGAAAGTTCCCAGGTCAGGGATCGAATATGAGCCAGAGCTGTGACCTGTGCCACAGCTGCAGCAATGCCAGATCCTCAGTCCACTGGGCTGGGCAGGGGATCAAACTGGCACCTCCACAAAGAGAAGCTGGATCATTTACACACTGCACCATAGTGGGAACTCCTGAAATATTTTAAATAGGCCTTCCCTGATGGCCTAGCAGGTTAAGGATCCAGCACTGTCACTCTGTGGCTTGGGTCACTGGTGTGGGCATGGCCAAATAAGTAAATAAATATTTTAAATGATTATGGAGTTCCCGTCGTAGCACAGTACCTAACGAATCCGACTAGGAACCATGAGGTTGTGGGTTCGACCCCTGGCCTTGCTCAGTGGGTTGACGATTTGGCGTTGCCATGAGCTGTGGTGCAGGTTGCAGATGTGGCTCGGATCTGGCATTGCTGTGGCTATGGCCGGCAGCTATAGCTCCGATTCAACTCCTAGCCTGGGAACCTCCATATGCCGCAGGTGCAGCCCTAAAAACCCAAAAGACAAAAAAAAAAAAAAAAAAAAAGGAAAGAAAGAAAATCTCAGAAAGCATTGCAGTAAGTGTTGGCTTATGACACGTTCATTTCTTTGCTTTTTAGGGCCACAGCTGCAGCATATGGAGGTTTCCAGGCTAGGGGTCAGACTGGAGCTGTAAATGCCGGCCTACACCACAGCCACAGCAACGTGGGATCTGAGCCATGTCTGCGACCCACACACAGCTCAGGGCAACGCCAGATCCTTAACCCACTGAGCAAGGCCAGAGATTGAACCTGGGTCCTTATGGATGCTAGTCAAATTCATTAACCACTAAGCCACGACAGGAACTCCTACAAGGAGTTCCTGACATGGGAATATTGATGATATCTTATAATAACTATAAATGGAATATAACCCGTAAAAATTGTGAACCACTATACTGTACACTTGTTAACTGTATAATATATAAACTATATAATAACCATAGTTATAGCTATTACAACTATATAATACATCAACTATACTTCAATAAGAAAAGAAAAAAGAATAAATCCATTTTAAAAAGATAGAGTAGACTTTCCATGGAAGGAGAATATAATTAAAATATTCTCAGGTAGGAGTTCCCATTGTGGCTCAGCATGTTAAGAATCTGACTAATATCCATGAGGATGTGGGGTCAATCCCTGGCCTCGCTCAGTGGGTTAAGGATCTGGCGTTGCCATGAACTGTGGTGTAGGTTGTAGACGTGGCTCAGATTCTGCGTTGCTGTAGCTGTGGTGTAGGCTGGCAGCTGTAGCTCCGGATTAGACCCCCTAGCCTGGGAACCTCCATATGCCGCGGGTGCGGCCCTAAAAAGAAAACAAACTAAAATATTCTCAGGGAGTTATAAGGCCTAGTGTTTAGGGCTGCACCCTGAGCTCAATCCCTGGTCTAGGAACTGAGATCCCATATCAAGCTGCTGCAAGCCATGGCCAAAAAAAGAGATTTGATGAAATGATGATAAAGCATATAATCATTAAAAAAAAAAAAAAGTGCTTTGACTACACACTAGAGATATTTTAAAAAGAACACAGGGAGTTCGCATCATGGCTCATTGGTTAACGAATCCGACTAGGAACCGTGAGGTTGCAGGTTCAATCCCTGGCATCACTTCGTGGGTTAAGGATCCGGCGTTGCCCTGAGCTGTGGTGTAGGCTGCAGATGCAGCTGGGAAGCCACATGGCTGTGGCTGTGGCGTAGGCTGGCGGCTACAGCTCCGATTAGACCCCTAGCCTGGGAACCTCCACATGCCGCGGGTACGGCCCTACAAAGCAAAAAGAAATGTTTTAAATAAAAATAAATAAATAAATAAACAAGTATAAATTAAAAAATAAAAGAGAACACATTATTTTTCCTTGAAAAGCTGTATAGGTTGTTACCCAGATATTCCAAAACATTAAAGTTCATGGAAAAGAGATGGGAGTGGAGGACGTGAGGAGCCCCAGTTCCCTGCTCACTGAGCTTGGCCAGGGGTAAGGGAGCCACTCCAAGGCCTGCAGTGTCAGCCCGGCCCCTGGGGGAAATGCCCTCCTCTCCACGCCTGCTGGAACCGGGCACTCCCAGCCCAGGGCCTTCAATCCATGCTCACATTTTATCTGCTGATCACAGCATCCCATCCCCCCAAAAGAATGCTGGCCACTTGAGGCAGGCAGAGTGAGAGCCCCCAGAGATGTGCCCCCCCAAGGCCCCCAGGATGTATGACATGCTACCTTTCATGGCAGAAGGGACTTCACAGATGTGATGAAGGTTAGTGACCTCGGCTAGAAGATTACCCTGGACTATGCAACCTAATCACCTGGGGCTTTAATATCAGACAGCCTTTCCCTGTCATGAGAACCAGAGTGACGGCAGCGTGAGGACTCAGTCCACTACTGCTGACTCTGAAGCCGCATCTGGGGCAATGCCGGATCCTTAACCTGCTGAGCTGAGCGAGGCCAGGGATCAAACCTGCCTCCTCACGGACACTGTGTCAGGTTCTTAACCCACTGAGCCACAATGGGAACTCTTAAACTTGTATTGTTTTACACAACTATGTTTGTGGTAATTTTTTTTTTTGGCTGCTCCCACAGCATGTGGAAGTTCCTAGGCCAGAGATCAAACCCATACCACAGTAGGGACCCGAGGCACTACAGTGTCAATGGGGATCCTTAACCTACTGTACCACAAGGGAAATCCAGTTTGTGGTCATTTTTTGTTGTTTTCTTTTTTTAGGGCCACACCTGAGGCATATGGAAGTTCTCAGGCTAGGGGTTGAATTGGAGCTGTAGCCGCTGGCCACAGCAACTTGGGATCTGAGTTCTATCTGCAACCTACACCACAGCTCATGGCAAGGCTGGATCCTTAACCCACTGAGTGAGGCCAGGGATTGAACCCTTGTCGTCATGGATATTAGTCAGGTTCATTACCACTGAGCCACAACGGGAACTCCAAGTTTGTGATAATTTTTTTACAGCAGCCATAGAAAACCAGTATAACACTTTTCCCTGATTCACAGAAAGAATTAAATTGGTGGATAAAATTTAAAAATATTTTTCCCGTGACTTGTCTTGTACCTTTGGTGCTGGTACTGCCCTGCCAGATAGTGAACCATGAAGAGCAACAATGACATAAAAAAACAGCAGTGTCCTGCTAGGAGCCCCTGCATGCCTTTGAGATGTTCTGTCAACTTAAGAACCACTGAGCCAACTACCTCAAAGCCCCAGTGAGCAGTCGAAGGTGGTGGTTTGTACAGACGGTGCCTCTTACGGGACTTCCAGTTGACTACTCATTCCCATTAACCAGAAGTTCAGCAAAGCTCCTACTCTGTGGTGGGTGCCCGGGATACAAAAGCAGACATGGTCCCTACCACCAGGGGGTCCCTGGGGTAACAAACACTAGGAAGTACAGGGTGACAGGAAAGCATGACCTGTCATCTGCAAGATGACTGCAGTCAGGGGTTCCCTGGTGGCTCAGCACATTAAAGATCTGACATTGTCACTGCTGTGGCTCTGGCTAGAGCTGTGGCGCTGGTTCATTCCCTGGCCTGGGAACTTCTGCATGCTGCAGGAGTGGCCAAAAAAAAAAAAAAGGTCTGCAGCTATATGATAAATACAATGAGACTGGTGCAAGGGGGGAGCCGGCAGAATTCAAGCACTGTCTTCTCAGGTATTGATTACCAGGAGTTTTCCTTCCCCGACCAGACCATGGAGCTGGACTCACTCTGCACACTCACCTGTTTCCATGTCGTTGGCATTGGCAGAGTCCCTCAGCCTCTTCAGAGCTGTGAAGAGAACAAGAGTGCCAGTTAAAAACAAAACTCAAAAGCCAGCAATGGCCACGATGAAGCCAAAAGTGATGGTTTCCTAGTTACCCACCATTCAGCCACCAGAGCATCGAAAGAGAAAGAAAGGTGCCAGGATACAAGAGACACTACCCTGGGAACAAGGAGAAACTTGCAATGTGACACAGCTGGTGCCACATTTTGTAGCAAATCCTCCAAGGCCTTTGGAGCCAGATCTTTTTTTTTTTTTTTAGCCGCACCTGTGGCATGTGGAAGTTCCCAGGTCAGGGACTGAACCACGGCAGTGACCACCACCAAATCAGCAGTGACAACGCCGGGTCCTTAACCCACTATACCACAAGGGAACTCCCTGGAGCCAGATCTTGGCACTGCCACTTGGCATACACAGGTGACCTTGAAAAAGTTAGTTAAGCCTCTTGGGACTTAGGTCTACCCTTTGCAAAACAAGGTTGAGCTCTGGCCCGAAAGCCCTGAGTTGTTTCAAAAACCAAATGAGGTGATTTCCATGGAAGTGCTTTATGAGCTGGTTACACTCATTTAAAACGGGCCACTCCCAAAGGACTTACTTCAGTTTGGGAATTCCTACCCAGAA
This sequence comes from Catagonus wagneri, assembly GCA_004024745.2. Taxonomy (NCBI): domain Eukaryota; kingdom Metazoa; phylum Chordata; class Mammalia; order Artiodactyla; family Tayassuidae; genus Catagonus; species Catagonus wagneri. The sequence goes on from PVHT021183646.1 coordinate 10,775,695, forward strand.
ACTTTTTTTCCCACAATGATACTACCTCTATATTAGAGGCTAATAGAAACCAATGCCTTGGGAGTTCCTGTTGTGGCTCAGTGGAAATGAACCGACTAGTATCTATAAAGATGCAGGTTTGATCCTGCTGACCCTGCTCAACAGATTAAGGATCCGGTGTTGACCTGAGCTGCAGTGCAGGCCGCAGATGCAGCTCGGATCCCGCGTTGCTGTGGCTGTGGTGCAGGCTGGCAGCTGTAACTCTGATTCGACCCCTAGCCTGGGAACCTCCATATGCCTTGAGTGTGGTCCTAAAAAAGAGCAAAAAAAAAGCAAAAAGACCAAAAACAAACAAAACTGCGATTCAGATACATAACAATTCCTTACATTCATATAGCACTTAATGGCTTATCCAGCACTTTCAAATTCGCATTTAATCTTCATAACACTGCTAAGATATGAGTAGTTCCTAGAGGGACTAGACACGCAACAGAGGCAGAGTAACAGCTATACATTCTTTTCCTTAGTTAACTCTGGTAACACCCCTGTTAAGCATATCACACCCATTCTACAGATGAGAAAACTAAGGCTGAAAGCTTCTATAGTTTCCCTAAGACATAAATGAGATAGAAAAATACAATCCGAGTCTATGCATTTAAAGAGGTTGATAGGACTTGGCTATAGGCTCTGGTCTCCCCTTTCTGATGTGAACATATTCTCCAGTACCCCATTTATTGTCTACAAATAAACACCTGGAGTCAGGAAAAGTTTCTATTCAGGAATTACCAAATGTGCAAAGCCTCTCGAGGGCTGGTTCTGAGCAGGAAGACTACTGTTATTTACATTCACGGCCCTTAGCAGCTGTAATACCACTATTAGTACTAAAAGGAGACTCAGGGGTCACTCCGGGTCCATAGCTTGGCCGTCGGAGGACTCCATCCTGGGCGGGCTGGGGAGGTCAGGGCCCGGTTCTCAGCCCAGGGCCAACCCCGCCTCCTGCCGCTCTCCTCACCGTGCACCTCCTTGCCCGTGGGCCCGAGCCGGCGATGGGGCCTGGCGGCGCGCCTCAGCCGGCCGGCGGGGATCTTACAGCGCAGCTCATCGCGAGGCTCCGCGTCCTGCTGCCACAGGACATGGAGGTATCTCAGCGGGGACTGGGCCCCGCCGGACGCCCGGCCCGGGAGGCCTGTGCCGCCGCCCAGCGCAGACCCGAAGTCGGCGAAGGAGAAGAGGCCCTCGGGACCGGTCAGAGGCTCCGGCGCCACCGCGCACTCGCCATCCGAGCTCGAACGGCCGGAGCAAGGTTCGTCGTCTGCGCCTCCAGCGGCAGCTGCCATGGCAACGGCTCAGCGCTGGCCCTGCCGCGGGAGCCCAGTTCCCGCGGTACCGACGGACCCGCTTTCCTCGGCCCTAAGCCTCGCTGTCAGCGGGCTAGCGGGCGGGCCGGGTTTGCAACCACGGCAACCGAGCGGAGGGCGGGCTCGGCCTCAAACTGGACTTTTCCGGACCAATGAAAACCCTTCCATTGTAACCCACCCCACCCACACACGTGCACAACCAACCGGGCGTAAGAAGGCCATAGAGTTGGTTTCCGGCAACATGACTGATGGACATAAGAGCCAATCATACATTTGAGGACCTATACCCTAGCTGTACGTCCCTACCGGAGCCAATGAAATAGTTGCGTTTAAGACATTTCCTTCCCCGTTTCTTCCATGGGATCATGGGAAAGATAACGGGCAGTTCCCCTAACCAATCACTTTAAGATGAGTTGCATCCAATCACAAAGGCAAGTGAAGAAGCCAAAGAAAAGGTGAGACGTAAGAAAAATTTTAAATCAATGAACGTAAAAAAAAAAGGTTCCCACAAATGCTTAGTGTAAGTAGAAAAATGAGGATATGTGCAAACGCAGGGCTAGCACTACGAACTGTGGATTAATAACTTCTAAATGCGATTGTAACAAACCTCTAAATTCTAACTTCTAAGAACTAAATCCCTTTCGCTCTCTGGGTAACAACCTTGGCGTTGATCCCCGGTTTACGAGTAATTCTATAATTCAATGTAATTACACCACGGCGACGCTTGAGTCCGAGAGCCAGTCACTGAGCGAGTTCTCTGTGCCACGTCCTGCATATATTCTTTTTTATATTCTTTTCCACTGTGGTTTATCACAGGATATTGAAGGCTGATGATTTTTTTTGACAAATTGTACACTCAAGTGACCACCACCCACACCCAATCAAGATACACAGCGTGACAATTACGTTTTTAACAATTTGAGGAGTTCCCGTCTTGGCGCAGTGGTTAACGAATCCGACTAGGAACCATGAGGTTGCGGGTTCGATCCCTGGCCTTGCTCAGTGGGTTAAGGATCCGGCGTTGCCGTGAGCTGTGGTGTAGGTTGCAGACGCGGCTCGGATCCCGCGTTGCTGTGGCTGTGGCGAAGGCCGGCGGCTACAGCTCCTGTTAGACCCCTAGCCTGGGAACCTCCACATGCCGTGGGTGCAGCCCTAAAATGGCAAAAGGCAAAAAAAAAAAAAAAAAAAAAAAAATTGAGAATTGATCTTTTAGACTGCAGAGAGGGTTCTGTGCTTTCAGAAAAGTAAGTGAATATTTATCTGTCGGCAAGAACAATAGTCTTCAAAGATTTCAAGCAAGAAGGCTGCAACTTAACATGCATTCGGAAAACAGCCTGTAACTTCCTGGTGGTTGTTGTTTTTTCCTATCTGATGGACTCCTGTACCAGATTTGTTCCTAAAGCTACTTCTAGTTCTGATTCATAAAGACTCATCTACTGGGGAGTTCCCGTTGTGGCGCAGCAGAAACGAACCCGACCAGCAGGTTTGATCCCTGGCCCCGCTCATTGGGTTAAGGGTCCGGTGTTGCTGAGGCTGTGGTGTGTGTAGGCCAGCAGCTGCCACTCCAATTCAACCCCTAGCCTGGGAACTGCTGCAGGTGCAGCCCTAAAAAACAAAACAAAACAAAACAAAACAAAAAAAGGCTCAGCTACTGGCCCCTGAAGGCCTCCCTACTCCTGCAGCAGGGGCTTCTGAGATCACCTCATCTCCGGAGAGGGAGAGAAAACAATAAGTGAACTACAAACAAACTAAAGATTCTTGGGAACTGAGATGTGAAATGAACACGGCTGAAGGCCCAGGATGACTGTAAAACATAACTAATGGCTTTTCCGAGTCAGAATTTCCTGCCTCACACCCCAAGCAGAAGAAGGTCAAGTAAAATAGGGTGGCTTTTCAGCTGCTAGATCCTTTCAGCAACTCTCCCGGGTAAAATTTTTCCAGGAGCTTTGTTCTGCTCACAGTTTTTTTCCCTTTGAAGTACTGGTTTTCCATTAACAAGAGAGCCTGGCAGAATCAAAGACTCCGTGATCAGACATTTCGTAGTCTACCAGGGGGGTCCAGGTGCTTTCAGGTCAAGGTTGGATTTCTAAGCAGACTTCACGTGCTGCCAAGCAATGTCCTAAGTTTCCATTCAAACCCAATTCTACAAATAGGGAGAACGGGAAGCAGGAAGGGTGTGGAGGCTACTACAATTGAAACGGGATGATGGTGGCTCAGACTGGAATGATAGAGGCAAGGTGGTGAGAATTGAGTGTCTGAATATTTTGAAGGTAGAGCCAAGCAAAGGTAAATGGTGCTGGATGCGTGGTCTGAGGAAGACTCAAGTCAAGGGTGGTTCTGAGGTTTTGACCTGAGGCACTGAAAGAATGGAGTTGCCCTTAGCAAAGATGGGGGAGAACTGGGAGAGGAACAAGGCTGAGGCAGAAAATCAGAAGCTTGTTTGGCAGCGTTAAGTATGAGGCGCTAAGTAGACATCCAGGTACACGTGGGCCATGAGTCCATTTCACGAGTGGGGTCTGGGATGGAGAAAGAAATTCAGGGAGTCAACAGCATATGGAGGATGTTAAACCTATTGGACTGGATAAGCCACCCAGCAAGCAAAGGCAGACAGAGACCCAAGGACCCAGCCCTGGGAGGAGGACCAGTCCACCACTTAGTGACTGGAGAAAAGAGGAGGAATCAACAGAGGAAAGTAGAGTTCCTGCTGTGGTGCAGCAGGGTCAGCAGCATCTCTGCAATGCCAGGATGCAGGTTTGAGATCCCTGGCCCCACACAGTGGGTGAAAGGATGCAGCGTTGCTGCAGCTGCCGAGGAGGTTGCAACCTCGGTTCAAATTCGATCCCTGGCCCAGGAATTCCATAAGATATGCCACGGGGTGGCCAAAAAAAAGGCGGGATGAAACCAAAAACGTAGGAAATAAAGAGTAGCCACTGAAGAAGTTCCTTTCAGAGCCTTTACTGTTCTCTTAAGTTAGGTTACGCATTCTGGAAAAGGTAGAAAGTCCTAAATAAATAAATAAAATATATGTTAGATGGGTATAAACAAGGGATCCATGTTTCTGGGAACTGAAGCTTACATGAAGGATAAAGAACAGGAAATTACAAAACCAAAACTAGGTTAGGAGGGCGAATAATTAGAACAAGAAATCCTAACACACTGTGGGAGAAATCTTGCAATTACAAATTGCAATTTGTAATTTTTTTTTTTTTTTTCTTTTCTGGCCACGCCTGCAGCATGTGGAAGTTCCCTGGTCAGGGAGGGAACCGGGGCCACAGCAGCGACCTGAGCCACAGCAGTCACAATGATGTATGCTCTACATACTGCACCACAAGGGAACGCCTGCAGTTTTAAAAAGCTGGCAATACAAACATCACAAAATCCAGAAATGCATTTATTAATTTTCTTAAACATCTCCATATTCTTTCATTTTAAGGTTGGATAAACTCTGACCACCTCTTAATATAACAATAATTTTGTATCATTTTCCGCAGCAAGAACGGAAAGAAAATTTAATCTTTCCTTTAGCATTTCAGATTTATTTATTTATTTATTTTTGTCCTTCTAGGGCCACGCCCTGCATATGGAAGTTCCCAGGCTATGGGTTGAATCAGAGCTACAGCCACCAGCCTATACCACAGCTCGCAGCAATGCCGGATCCTTAATTCACTGAGTGAGGCAAGGGATCGAACCCACGACCTCAGGGTTGATTAACCTCTGAGCCACGACAGGAACTCCAAATATTTATTACTCAACAAATTCTATTACATTTATAGTTGTGTAATGATCAACACAACCCAGTTTTATAGCATTTCCATCCCAAACCCCCAGGGCGTCCCCCACCCCTCAACCTGTCTCATTTGGAAAATCTAAGTTTTTATTTCTTTTCTTTTTTAGAGAATTTTTATTTATTTATTTATTTATTTATTTATTTATTTATTTATTTATTGTCTTTTCTAGGGCCACACCTGCAGCATACGGAGGTTCCCAGGCTAGGGGTCTAATCGGAGCTGTAGCCCTTGGCCAATGCCACAGCCACAGCAACGCCAGATCTGAGCCACACCTGCAACCTACACTGCAGCTCATGGCAACGCCAGATCCTTAACCACTGAGCGAGGCCAGGGATCAAACCCGCAAGCTCATGATTCCTGGTCAGATTCATTTCTGCTGCGCCAGGATGGGAACTCCCATTGTGTCCTTTTTTTAGATTCCACATGTAAGTGATAGCATATGGTGTTAGTGTCTCACCATCTAACTTCACTTAGCGTAATTTCTAGATCCATCCATGTTGCTTCAAATGCCATTATTTCTTTCCTTTTAATGGCTGAGTAATATTCCCTTGTGTATATGTACCACATCTTTATCTACTCCTCTGTCGATGGACATTTAGGTTGCTTCCATGTCTTCGCTATTGTATATTGTGCTGCAATGAACATTGGAGTACATGTATCTTTTCCAGTCATGGGAGTGAAATTGCTGGATTAAATGGTAATTCTATTTTTAGTTTTCTGAGGAATCTCCCTACTGTTTTCCACAGTGGTTGTACCAATTTACATTCCCAGAAAATTTTTTTATTATTGGTAATTTGGAAAAATTTCTCCTGACTTCACAATTTTTTAATAACGCCATGAACATTTTGAGAGTTGTCAAAGTTGAGGGCAACCAGTATCAAATTTTTGTCATATATTAACTGTAAATTTTCATCTAATTCCAAGTTTTCTAGTGCCCTAGATTAAACTTAAATACGTATTTCATTGAGGACACCCACTGACCACAGCCGGTGGTAGCTGTACCTTATACATGGAAGGCAGTAACTATTCACAGAAGAGTATCATATAAGCATATCTTACTAAACTCAAGTGTTCCTGATACTGGAAAGATGATACTGGAATCTTGGTTCTTGTTCACAGTGGTCGAAGAATGAACTCCACGAACACATAGGCAGCAAGCAAGCAAAGTTTTTATTAAAGGAAAGCAAAAATTTCCCAGGGCTGCTAGGAGGGGGGAGAAGAGCTCCCTTCGCTATTGTCCTATAGGGACTTTTATCTCTTAAAGGTGGGGAGGGGCATCAAGTGGGGTCCAGAAAAATGTGGTTTTCTCCCATTGGCCTTGTTCAAGTACCTTGTCCAATCAGTTTTAGGGTTGGAAATGTCCCGTAAATTTTTTGGTTTCTTTGTCCTTTTCTTTCCTTAGATTAAGTCACTATTCTTCTCCTTTCTTTTCTATCAGTTGAGGAGTGGGCTGGAGATTTGCATTTCCCATGGTAAACAAAGTATGTGGGGAACATGCATTTCCTATAATAAAACAAGGCCTGTGGAGGTGTTACTCCCTGGAGCCCTTAAGCCATAAATGTTAATCGGAAGAAGGCATTGAACCCCATGCTCCTACACTGACCACCCGAGTTATTATTCTGCCTCATTCCCAACAAGAGTTTCTCTGGAATCCCAAACGCCACTAGACACAGGGAAGTGAGACAGGAGAAACTGAGGTAGAGAGCAGTTCCAAGGGATTGCAATAGAAATATTGTTTTTGCAAATTTTACAAAAGACCTATGACTATAGGAGCACGTTTCCGGACACTTGAGCCAACAAAGAGTCTCACGGACTCAATGGTTCCTGAAGCTTAGTTCTATGGTGGTACCACCGCTCGGTTTACAGACAACGGGGTGAACACAAAGCAAAAATGCCACATGAGAAGCTGGGGAGAGGCACTGCCATTGTAAATGGCTAATTTGAGGCCGCTGACCCACATATTAGTTTAGGGTCGGATTTATAGCCCCGTCCCTAACTTCAGGGCTTCCCCCGGAGTCCAACCCACGCCACTGCTCTATTCCCAGCTCCACCCACAGCGTGAGAGTTTATGCTGTCCGCGTGGGTAGGTCCCACGACAGCGGCCTCCCACCGCAGCTGGCTTCAACTTTGCCTGTTCCAACCTTAATGTCCAAAGTTGGGAAGCGCCTTTTCTCAACGCCTTCACTGCACTGGACCAAGTCTCAACTTTTACACTCAAAAACTTATATTTTTGAGGTCGGAACTTTTGAAGACATTTTTCGTCGCAGGCAAACCGCTTAACAGCTACATCCACATTCAGGCCCCCCCATATCGGAATTTCCTTCACGCGAGAGGTCGGCCAGTGGTAGCTGTCAGCCATTTTTTGTGTGGCATTATTTTGTGGCTTCTTTTACTTTACCCAACCTTTATTACGCCGAAATATTTCATGTCCTTATTTCTGAATGTTTGCAAGTTCCACAGGCTCACCTTCTTTGTAGAGCCTCTATTTCAAGAAGGAAGAATAATGTGGGTGTTGATCGCGTTCGCCCTTCCCAGCATGGCTGCCTCAGGTTGCCCACGACCCCGGAAGAGCTTCCGGTTTCTCAGCGGACTCGAGATGGGTTGGACTTCCGGCCTCAACTCGCAGGCGAGGGCCGCTCTCTCCGCTCTTTTCTCCTGGGCTTCGGAGAGCTGCAGCCATGTCTTATCCCGCTGATGATTATGAGTCGGAGGTAAGCTGACTCTAAGCGTGTTCTTGGCTCCGCGACATGGACAGGGCTCTTTGGGTGCTGGGTTCCGCGGGGGGACAGTGTCTGGGTCTCTAGGAGCCTCCGAGGGCCGCGACCAGCCCCAGCCGGCTTCTCTGCCAGCACTACCCTCGCTGCTGCCACCCTCAGCTCCGGGCACCTCATCAGCCTGGTCTCAGCCTGCCCATCTCGCGTGTCTCGTTCCCTGTTCCACTTCTTTCCCAAGCCCAAGAACGGAGGCTGGTTATAGGATTCTGTGTTTCTGTAGTTGAGCTCTGACGTCGTAGGCCCTGGCCTCAGTCCTGCCACACCTTGCTGATTCTTACAGCCCCTTGTGCTTCGCTCTATCTTATTACAGCCGCAACGCGGTATTGTCGTTGTCTTTTTATTCGCCCTTTTGTCATAGGAATGTGAGTTTCTCCAAGGCAGGGACCGCGTCTTACCCACCTTTGTATTCTTAGAACCTAGGAGGAGCATTTTGGATTCACAAATTGGTGACTGTCATGTCTGTCTCTTTCGTTAATAGACTGCTTATGATCCCTATGCTTATCCGGGCGACTATGATATGCACACAGGTGAGTCTACCGGTTTGTCTGGCTAGCTAAGTACTTCTAGGGATTGGCACCTTTTTGTTTTTATTGTTTTTTGTTTTTGTCTTTTTGCCTTTTTATATAGAGCCGCACCCGCGGCATATGGAGGTTCCCAGGCTAGGGGTCTAACAGGAGCTGTAGCTGCCGGCCTTCACCACAGCCACAGCAACGCGGATCCTTAACCCACTGAGCGAGGCCAGGGATCGAACGCGCAACCTCATGGTTCTTAGTCGGTTTCGTTAACCACTGAGCCACGAAGGGAACTCCTGGCACCTTTTTGAATGTCTCAGAACAGCTTTGGTGGGCACCTGTTTAAAGGCTGCCTCTTGATGGTCCAGGTTTGGAGTCAGTTATTAACTTTCAACGGGAGGGTGGTATAGAGTCTATTAAACCAGGCCTTTTTCCCGGTCCATCTCAAAGTCTCAGAAGGAAAGGATTACTGTCTTGGCTGTTTAAACTATTAGCTAAAGAAGAAAATCCTTTTTTTTTTTTGGCTGCCCCTGTGGCATGTGGGGGTTACTGGATCAGGAACTGAACCCTCACCACAGCAGTGACCTGAGCCGCTGCAGTGATGATGTCAGGTCCTTAACCCACTGAAACGCAAGGGAACTCCAGAAGAAGAAAATCTTGTGAGAAGTTAAAGATGCCGACAAAGTCCAGATGAAGTCTTTTTGGAAGGTTTTTGAGGCTTCATGAATTGTTATGATGACTCGGTTTGATTTAGCCCTTAGTACGTGCCATGTGTTGTCCAGGGTACTTTGTGTGAAATATTTCGTTTAGTCCTTATAGCAGTTCCATAAATGCATAAGTTAATGTTGTCTCCGTTTACAGGTGGAAAAACAGTACAGAGAAGTTTAGTTACTTGCATCAATCCATATAGGTAGAAAATGGCAGTCATTCCTTCAAAAAATATTAAGTGACTACTATTAACACCTCCTTTTCACAGTTTCCCCCCTACTTCCCACACTGACATAACTCTTACTCGTCTAGAGGCTACACTTGGGTACAAGACAGACAAGGTTCGTGCTCTTAGAGGCTTTAGGTTCTAGTGGGGGGAAATAATAAGTAAATAAATAACTTTAAGTAGTGGAAAAGGTTCTGAAGAAACAGGCCAGAGGGGATTGAGAATGACATAAAGTGGATTTATATATTTGGGTGTTTAAAAGGGAATAGGAGTTCCCTTGTGGCTCAGTGGGTTAAGAATCTGACGTCTGCTGTGGCTCTGGTCATTGGGTTACTATGGGAACTTCTGCGGGTCCCAGGCATGCCCCCTCCCCTCTGCAGAAGGAATAATACCCAGTTTTATTTTAGTTTAGGGGGTGGCCTTGCCCTTTTGTTATACATGTGGATTTGAAATATTTGATCCAACCCTAGGCGATCCAAAGCAGGATCTGGCTTATGAACGTCAGTATGAACAGCAGACCTATCAGGTGATCCCTGAAGTCATCAAAAACTTCATCCAGTATTTCCACAAAACCGTATCGGACCTGATTGACCAGAAGGTGTATGAGCTGCAGGCCAGTCGCGTGTCCAGCGATGTCATCGACCAGAAGGTATATGAGATCCAGGACATCTACGAGAACAGGTACGGGTGACCCACTGAAACAACCTCTTCCTGGGTGGGAGCGGCTGGGTGCTGCAGTCCCTGAGAAGGGGTGATGTTTAGTCGTTTTGTCTGTAAAGAGTGTGCCCAAGGGGTTTCTGTGATTCTTAGGGGCTAGGGACGTGTTATTTTGTTGGACTTTATCCCCAGAACTTACAAAACCTAAAATAATAACATCGCTGTCGATTGTAATTAAAGTAGCAACCAGATGTAGGATCGGTGTTTACGCTTCACAGTAGCCCCGTGAAGTAGGTTCTGTTGTTTTCCTCATTGTCCAGGTGAGGAAACAGCACAGGAGGGATAAGTCCCAAAGCCTGGCTGAGTGCACGTGCTCAGTGTCGAGCCCGCACAGCCTGTCACCAGAGCCTGACCTCACTAACCTGTGCCATACAACTGCTCAGTGCGTAACAGGGTGAGCCCCGAGTGCTTGCTTCTGGTTTTGAGGGGCCTGCCCTTGTACAATCAGCCTGGGAAGGGAGCCGGGTCAGTCAGGATTAGAGGGTCAGTAAAAGGCCTCCCCAAGGAAACGGGGTGCTGAGCGTCTTGGGCAGCACTGTCTGAGTTGGATGCTCTGGGGCTCTTGTGGCGTCAGCCTGCAACAGATGCTGATCTGCTTCTGTGTTTGGAGAAGGGCGAGGAGCCGGCGCTCCAGGACTGGAAAGGGAGGTGAAAAGTTAAGGGAGGGGGCGGGATGGCTAAAAAGTAATTCTCAAACCAGAGAAGCAGTGAGGTAGGACTAGAGTTCCTGATGGGGAGGCAGGAGAGGATCCTGAAGGTTTGGCGGGTGCCTGACTGATAGGATGTGAAACAAGTGTTTCACTGGTTGAAGGAAAGCTGGCAGGGCCTCCTCGCCTGCCCGCTTGCATCTCTCACAGGCCTCCTATCCTAATAAACCTATTTCTTGCCTATCAAAAAGAAGAAAAGTTGTCTGAGGAATTCCCTTGTGGCTCAGTGGAGTAAGGATCCAGCATTATCACCGCTGTGGGAAGGGTTTGACCCCTGGCCTGGGAACGTCTGCATGCTGCGGGCCTGGCTGAAAAAAAAAAGTTTGTCTGGGGTGTAGGGTTTGATTGAGGAAAGTTGTAGACTTGGAGGTGCTGGCCGTGGCTCTGTTTCTGTGACTTCTTCCCCATTCTGAGTTTGGGTCCTTATCAGTAAAATGCGAGGTCTGTCTCTTCTCAAGTCCTTTCCTGTGTTGAAGTTCTAGAATATTCTGTTTGGTTTTCAGCTGGACCAAGCTGACTGAAAGATTCTTCAAGAATACACCTTGGCCTGAGGCTGAAACCATCGCTCCACAGGTCGGCAACGGTAGGTGTGAGCGCTTTGTGTCCCGTGTGCTGGGTGGCATCCTGTGACTTGCGTCATTAGAAAGCTCAGGAGAGTGTGCATCTGTTTTTCACACCATTTTATTTCTCTAGATTTTGGTACATAGTAGGTGCTTAGCAAATAACTTGTTGAATGAAAACTGAATAAACGAAGAGGGGACAGAGACCTTCACATGAGATGCTAGCGGCAGTTTTTGTCATGACTGCTTTCCTTTTCCCTCTGTAATTTTTGGGGTCATTATAGTCACTCCAAAATGGGCTCCTTGGCCTCCTCTCATGTTTCCCTTTTTTTTCTTTTTACGGCCACACTGGTGGCCTATGGAAGTTCCCAGTATTTACCCTTCACAGTAACCCCAAGAAGTAGGTTCTGTTGTTTTCCTTAGTCGAATCAGAGCTGCAGCTCCCAGCCTGCGCCACAGCCGCAATGATGCAGGATCCGAGCCATGTCTGCGACCTGCACCACGGCTCATGGCAGCACTGGATCCTTAATTCTCTGAGCGAGCCCAGGAATCAAACCCGCATCGTCATGGAGGGTATTAGTTGGATTCTTTACCACTGAGCTACGACAGAATTCCTGTCATTTTTCACCTTTTTTTCCCCTTCCTTCCTTCTTGCTTTTTAGGGCCACAAATGCGGTATGTGGAAGTCTAGGGGTCAAATCGGAGCTGTAGCTGGTCAAATTCCCAGGCTAAGGGCCGAATCAGGGCTGAAACTGTCGGCCTACACCACAGCCACAGCAACTTGGGATCCAAGCTGTGTCTACGACCTACACCATAGCTCATGGCAACACTGGATCCTTAACCCACTGAGCGAGGCCAGAGATTGAACCTGCATCCTCATGGTTCCTAGTCGGGTTCAGTAACCACTAAGCCACAAAGGGAACTCCCATGTTTTACTTTCTGATGATGTCTTGTGGTGTGAAGTAGGAAGAGCCAGCTTCTTCTTTTTTTTTTTTTTTTTGGTCTTTTTAGGGCCACACCCGCGGCACCTGGAGGTTCCCAGGGTAGGGGTTGAATCAGAGCTATGGCTGCCAGCCTACACCACAGCCACAGCAATGCCAGATCCGAGCCGCGTCTGTGACCTGCACCACAGCTTATGGCAACACCGGATCCTTAACCTACTGAACAAGGCCAGGGATCAGACCTGCGTCCTCATGGATACTAGTCAGCTTCGTTTCCGCTGAGCCACGAGGGGAACTCTGCCAACTTCATTCTTTTGCATGTAGATATCCAGCTGTCTCAGTATCAAGTTTGAGTAAGACCATTCTTTTTTTACTGAATTGTCTGGCAACCCTTGTCAGAAATTGGTTATCATGTAAATGTCGAGGTTTATCTCTGGACTCTCAGTTTGTCTCCATTAATGTATGTGTATTCTTTTGCTTGACCAACCACACTGTCTTGATTGTAGCTTTGAAGTAAAGTTTTGAAATTGATTGAGAAGTGTGAGTCCTCCAACTTTATTGTCCTTTTTCAAAAGTGCTGTGTATCTTCTGAGTCCCTTAAATTTCCATATGAATATTAGGATCAGCCTGTCATTTTCTACAAAAAAAACCAGCTTTGATTTTGAAAGAGATCATGTTATTGGAGTTCCCGTCGTGGCTCGTGGTTAACAAATCTGACTAGGAGCCATGAGGTTGCAGGTTTGATCCCTGGCCTCACTCAGTGGGTTAAGGATCCAGCGTTGCCGTGAGCTGTGGTGAAGGTCGCAGACGCAGCTCGGAACTGGCATTGCTGTGGCTGTGGTGTAGGCCGATAGCTGCAACTCCGATTAGACCCCTAGCTTGGGAACCTCCATATGCTGCGGGTGCAGCACTAGAAAAGACATACATACATACATACGTATGTACATACATACATACATAAAATGATAGAGATCATGTTGGATCAGAAGATCAATTTGGGAGAGCACTGCAATTTTAACAGTATTAAGTTCTCTAATCCATGGACATGGAATGCCTTTTCATTTATTTAGGTCTTTAAGTTTTTTCAACAATGTTTTATTTAGGTCTTTAATTTTTTTCAACAATGTTTTATAGCCTTAAATGTATAAAGGTTTAAAGGTTTTTGTTTCTTTTGCCATAACTAGTCAGGTTTAGAACATTTTTTTTTTTTTTAATTGTCCATGCCTGTGCCATGTGGAAATTCCCAGGCCAGGGAGGAACTCACTCCTAAAGAAATGTTTGTTGCCACATTGCTCAGGCCTTATGCTCTGTTTAGTATTTTGCCCATAAAGAAAGATGTGTACGTTATGATGGTAGGAGTCCCGTAGTAACCTATTGTGTGTGTGACCTTGCCTGTGACATGCGGGCTGTGGATCAGACCTGTGCCACTGCACTAACCTGAGCCATTGCAGTGACAACACTGGATCCTTAACCTGCTGCACCGTAAGGGGGGTCCTTGTAATAACTATTTTTAAGCAAGTAAGAATCCCAGGATTCATAGTATAAAAGATTTGGTATAGGAGTTTACTGGTGGCTCAGTGGGTTAAGGATCCAGCATTGTCACTTGTGTGGCTCAGTTTAATGCTGTGGTGTGGATTTGATCCCTGGCCTGGGAACTTCTGTATGCTATGGGCATGCCAAAAAAAAAAAAATTTGTTAAAAAAAGTTCTTCTCCCATTTCTGTCCCAAGTCTTGTTTTTTCTTTCTGGAGCTGTCTAGTGTTAACCGTTTTCTTATTTATACTTCTTGTGATACTTTTTGCATATGTAAGCAAATAGGAATAACTTGTTCCTTTTTTTTACAAAGACTAAATGTTTTTTTTTCCTTTTGCTTTTTAGGGCCATACCTGTGGCATGTGGAAGTTACCAGTCAAGGGGTTGAATCAGAGCTGCAGCTGTCAGCCTACAACCACAGCCACAGCCACACCAGAACTGAGCCTCGTCTATGACCTAACACCACAGCTCATGGCAACGCCAGATCCTTAACCCACTGAGCAAGGCCAGGAATCGAACCCTCATCCTCACTGATACTGGTTGTGTTCACTCCTGGTGAGCCACAACGGGAACTCCGCATTTGTCAGTTTTATCATATCTTTGGAGAGTAGATGCACCTCCAGGATTCCCAAGACCACCTCCAGGTTCGGTGACATGCCGGGAGAACTCATAGGACTCACTCATACCCACAGCTGTGAGGCTTTACAGCCAGAGGATACAGAGCCTAATCAACAAGGGGAAAAAGCACAGGAGGTGAAGTCCAGCGGAAACCAGGCATGAGTGTCTAACAGGCCTTCCTCTCCCGTGGAATCACAGGGAATGAACTGCATTGCTTGAGCAGGGAACTGTGACAGCATGTGTGAAGAGCTGTCTCCCAGAGCAGCTCGTCACAGATTCAGTGTCCAGTGTCCAGATTGTGGAGGCACATCTCCTGCCCTGCAGGTGCCAGAATCCCAGACTCCCAGGAGGAGAGCCAGTGTTCAGTATACAGCATGTTGTTGCCACAGCTTGGGATGGCAGCCCGTCCTTAGGAGGTGGGTGAGAGCCCCCCGAGATCAGATGCCAGCCAAGGACCAACTTTACTGGCAGGTCTTTCTGAGGATAACAGCCTCAGACCCATATTTTAACCTCTGCACAACATCAGTTATCGAAAGAGCTTTTTTTTTTATTTTAATGATCGTATCATATCAGTAGAAGGACGTCCTTAAAGTAGAATGTCTAATCAAAGGTATTTGTGTATTTGCAGTTTTGATAGTGTCACATCTCCTTCCATGGAGCCATTATTATTTATGTCTTGGTTAAGCAATTGGATGGCAAAAATATCTAAATAGTGAAGAGAAATGGGCCTGAGTGAGGTTAAGATGAGGTTGGATGAGTTAAAATGAGAAATAAATTTTCTTGTATGTATTCTTGGGGTGTGAGTGTTAGAGTTTAGATGTTGTTTAGTCTCTGAAATCACTTTTACCCCTTTGCTCCCCCCCAAGGGCCGGCACTGCCAGATGGCCTCGGTGGTTTGGTGGATTACTAAGGCACCCCTCTGTCGTCTCTTTCAGATGCCGTCTTCCTGATTTTGTACAAAGAATTATACTACAGGCACATATATGCCAAAGTCAGCGTGAGTATCTAAATCTTCTGGCAGTGTTTACTCTGTGCTATTTTTGTCCCTAGAACACAGTTGCTAGCTTGTATTGGCTCAGGGCCCAGGAGTGGTTGGCATGTTTTGTGAGCACCCTTTTAAGAAATGATGGAGGGAGTGTTGAGACCCAGAAAGCTGGGGATCTGTTCGGGACAAAGGGTGACACTGTGTAGCCTGTCCATCCTCTTTAATGTCTCCATCCCTGCGGTTCTCCATGACTGAGGCCTCATCATGTGCGCTCGGTTGCAGGATGTTCCCCTGTAGTGTGTTCCCAGGCTCCTTCTGATGGAACCTGCTTTTTCCCTTCGGTGCATTGCCACTGAGCCTCCTGCCCTCTTGAGGAGTACAGAAACTGTCCCTGCGGTGCCAGGCACAGTTCTAGGCACTTGGCGCACATCCGCCTGTCTCTTATCCCCACAGTGATGCTGCAAAGTAGGCAGAGGGGTTGCTTTTGAGTGTCCTTTCTCTTAAACTACCATCTGTACTGTTTACAGGCAGACTCGGAGATACTGTAGGTTTGGTTCCAGACCACTGCAGCAAAGCACGTATTGCAGTAAAGCAAGTCCCAGGAGTTTTTGGTTTCCCAGTACATATAAAAGTTATGCTGGTGTTCCCGTCGTGGCTCAGCAGAAATGAATCTGACTAGTATCCATGAAGATGCGGGTTCAATCCCTGGCTTCACTTAGTGGGATAAGGATCCAGCGTTGCTACAGCTTTGATTAGACCCCTAGCCTGGGATCTTCCTGTGGGTGCATCCCTAAGAGAAAAAAAAAGTTATGCTGCACCTGTACTGACTGCAGTCTGTGGTGTGCACGTGGCATTGTGCCTTTATGGCTCTGAACTTTTATGGTTTTGTTTGTTTTTGCTGCACCTGTGGCTTAGGAAAGTTTCTGGGCCAGGAATCAAACCCGTACCACAGCACTGACCTGAACCCGAGCAGTGACAACACTGGATCCTTAACCCAGTGAGCCACCAGGGAACTCCAGCATCGTGTCTTTAAAAATGCACATACCTACCCTCGTTGAAGGCGTCATCCTCTCTCGCCGGATGACTGCGCAGCTGACCTGGTGTCAATTTCCACTCCTGCCCACTTAGTTTGTTCTTAACCCAGTAACCAGCCTGAGCCTTTTGAAACAGAGTCTTAAGTCACCTCCTTCCCCACAGCCCTACCATGACGTCTCATCATGCTCAGAACAAAGTTCCAAGGCTTAGTCACCGTCCTGCTTGATCTGGCCCCTGACCTGCCAGCCTCATTTCCTGCATCTTTTCCCTCCCTCCCATGGCTGCTAGCGGCGCTCCGAGGCATATCAGGGTCAGCAGCCTACCGTGTACAGGGCCAGCTAGGAAGCATTCCAGGCTTTGAGGGCTGTGATGGTCTCTGTCACATCTCTTCTGCTTTGTAGCAGCTGTGGACAGTAAGTACTCTTGGCTGAGTTCCCATAGAGCTGCTTTTTTATGAAAACAGGTGATGGATTTGCTGACCCCTTTGGCTTAATTCTGGTTTGGCACTGAAAGCCTTCTGCATTTCAGGCCCGATGCAGCCCGGTGTAGCGTTATCTGCCTTATTCCCCAACCTTCAAGCATTACAGTTTTACCTTCGTTAATCCTTTTTTTCCTGAAGCACCTTCCCCTCACTCTTCTGTTTTGGCAGATATGCGTGCCTGCTATTTAACAGTCCATTATGGTTGTTAGCATAAAACTTGACCTTGGGCCCTTTGAACTGCGGTAGCACTTGCTGTCTCTCCCATCACTTGAGTGCGCTTTACATGCTAACAAGGGGAGAGCAAACAGCAGTTCTCATGTACACCTGACCCTCAAACAGCACAGGTTGGGACTGCGCAGGTCGGTTTATCTGTGGGTTTTTTCCGTGACTAATTACCGTGCTACGGGATCCATTGTTGGCTGAATCCGCAGATGTGGAGGAGCCGAGTATATGGAGGGTCAACTCTAAATTACACACAGATTTTTGACCCTGGGGAGCTGGTGCCCCAGCCCCTGTGTTTTCAAGGGTCAGCTGTATTTGTTGTCCACTGTCAGTGGTGGGCCTAGACTGGACTGCATTTAAATATGTGTTCCAATGTCTCTGTTTTCTTTACAGGGGGGACCCTCCTTGGAGCAGAGGTTTGAATCCTATTACAACTACTGCAACCTCTTCAACTACATCCTCAGTGAGTCTGACGTTATGAGGAGATCTAGTATTGGCCGTCAGCCCTTTTTGGGAGGATTTTAAAGGGCAGGTGGAGTGGTGAGGGGAGGTCTCGTGATTCATAGTCCTTTTAAGAGAGAAATTACAGGGGAGTTCCCATCGTGGCACAGTGGTTAACGAATCTGACTAGGAACCATGAGGTTGCGGGTTCGATCCCTGGCCTCGCTCAGCGGGTTAAGGGTCCGGCGTTGCCGTGAGCTGTGGTGTAGGTCGCAGACGCGGCTCGGATCCCGCGTTGCTGTGGCTGTGGTGTAGGCCGGCGGCTACAGCTCCTGTTAGACCCCTAGCCTGGGAACCTCCATATGCCGCGGGTGCGGCCCTAAAATGACAAATGCCAAAAAAAAAAAAAAAAATTACAAAATGCGTCCACAGCCTTATCAAATGGCATAGTCTGATTTGAGCCTCACTTTTCTTTGGTCTCCTGCGCAGATGCTGATGGTCCTGCTCCCCTTGAACTACCCAACCAGTGGCTCTGGGATATCATAGATGAGTTCATCTACCAGGTATCTGGTCGGCCTTGGCCTAATCTGAAAGAACTGGTCCAGCAACGGGCAGCTGTTGCCTTTGTTTGTGTTGTTTAAAAAGATACATTTTAGAAAGTAGTCCCAGGGCAGTGTGAGCGCAGTGCCTGTCACAGCGAGTGACCCCGTGGCCGGGGACTCCCGCGTCGTGGTTTTCTGAAGGGTTAGTGAGTTCTGAGAGCTCCAGATCTGAACTCAGAAGTGGGAAGAGTTAAGCTCCTGACCTTTGCTAAGTTCTTACCTGACCTTGAGAGGCTGTCTGGTGGGAAGAACACTGGCCTCCCAGGCTTCAGCTCAGCTAAAAGCAGGTACCCGTCTGGGGCTGCCACCTAGTGGCTCTTCAGTGCTTACATGTTACTGAAACTCTGAGCCTTGCTCTCCTCGCCTACAAAGCGGGAAGGTTCTGTGTCTTGGCGGTGGTGGTGATGAGAGTGGGGGCTGGATCCGCGTGAGACAGAGAGCGTTCTCACACTGGAAATGTTACTTATCTCAGTGCTGTCACTGAGTTTCCACTGAGGGCTGAGCCCGATGTCAAGTGCAGCAGCTGTGTGGCCTGGGCTGAAAGTTCTAGGCTTCCACTTTACTAGCCCTGCACCCTGGGCAGGTTACTCTGCCCCGCTGTGCCTTGGTTTCTCTAAAATGAGTGGTTGGGGAGGTTGCTGGGGCTCTTCATATAAAGTGCTTCATGCAGTGTCTGTCCCAGCGTAATTACTCAGGAAGTGCTGCCTGGTTGTTCTTATAATCAAAATCGTTTTTCTTCTCCAATTTTTTTTGGGGGGAGGGGCGTTTGTATGGCACGCGGAAGTTCCCGGCAAGGGCTTGAACCCAAGTCACAGCTGTAATCAGAGTCACAGAGTGACAATGCCAGGTCCTTAACCTGTTGAGCCATGAGGAAACTCCTCCATCTTTTTAAGCCCAGTTTTATTCTTTTTTTCGCTTTTTTTTGCTTTTTTTTAAGGGCCGCACTTGCAGCATGTGGAAGTTCGCAGGCTAGGGGTTGAATGAGAGCTGCCGCTGCCGGCCTACACCACAGCCACAGCAATGCCAGATCCAAACCATATCTGTGACACGCAAAGCAGCTCACGGCAGTTAAGCCGTGGGTTAAGCTCACCAGATCCTTAACCCATTTAGTGAGGCGGGGGATCGAACTCACGTCCTCGTAGATACTAGTCAGGGTCATTACATCTGAGCCATGCCAGGAACCCTGAGAGATCACTTTCTTAATAAAGCTCTTATTTGAGCTCCATGGATCAAAGTCATTATGAATAGAAGGTGCTGGTAAGCGTGGTTGGTGAGCTGAGGACATCTTCCAGGGCTCTTTGAGAGAGAGGGGCTTCCTGCTCAAGACAGGCTGTGGTTGTAGCGCCTCTGCTGTGACGACCACAGACTGTACTGGCCTTCTTTGCCCACTCTGGCTCCTTGGCTTTTCATTTGGCTTGTCACTTGGAACTTTGGCCATCTTCTTGTCTCACAGCAAGTCAGAGAGTATCAGCCATGCTAAGGTTCTTCATCCCTCTTTGGATAAGCCTGAGTCCCTGGGCCTAACGGGTGTTCTCTTAAAGGGTTTAAGTGCTCTGGGTTCTCACGAAGGCTGCAGGGCCGGGGGGGTTTCTCCCAGCCAGTCTTCCTGAGCAGTGCGGGCACATTAAGCCGATTAAGAAGAAAATACTGGGTGTTCGTTGTGGCTCAGCGGGTTAAGAGCCCAATGTATGTCTGAGGATGCAGGTACCGTCCCTGAGGATGCAGGTTCCGTCCTCGCTCAGTGTGTTAAGGATTCAGTGTTGCCATGAGCTCTGGTGTAGGTCACAGATTGCAGCTCGAAACTGATGTTGCCATGGCTGTGGTGTAGGCCTGCAGCTATGATTTGACTCCTAGCTCAGAAACTTCCGTATGCCACAGGTGCGGCCTGCAAAGGGGAAAAAAGAAAGGAAGAAGAAAACACCAGGAGTTCCCTGGTGACTCAGTGACTTAAGGATCTGGTGTTGCCACTGCTGTGGCTTAGGTTCGATTCTTCTCTACCACACTTTTTTTTTTTTTTTTAATTTTCGTTTTTTTTTTTTTTTTTTGACTGTTTTACTTTTTTAGGGCTGCACCTGCAGCATACAGAGGTTCCCAGGCTAGGGGTCAAATCAGAGCTGTAGCTGCTGGCTTACACCACAGCCACAGCAATGCAGGTTCTGAACCTCGTCTGCAGCCTACACCACGGCTCACGGCAGCGCCAGATCCTTAACCCACTGAGTGAGGCCAGGGATGGAACCTTCATCCTTACGGATACTAGTTGGGTTGGTTATCCACTGAGCCAGATGGGAACCTCCTGGTTTCCTTCCTTCCTTCCTCCCTTGCTTCTTTCCTTCCTTCCTTCCTCTCCTTTTTGTCTCTTTATTCCCCACCAATCTCTTTTATTTGCTTGTAGTGAGACAGTAATAAACGTGTTACTGCTGAGGATTTTTTAACTGCAGATAAAATGAACATGTCTCCCCTCTTTGCCTTTGCAGAGGCATCAATTACTGTCTGGAAAGATAGGCATCATATAGGGACCTGCCTTGTTCTTAGGTGTTGGGTACACGATGGCCCACTCTTCTGGTGCATGTGTTACACATGAGTCCTGTCTCCAGGGATCACTAGAAATAGAGTTGTTGGCTGAAGGATATTTACTTTTCCATTTTTTTCAAATTGGGTTTATAGAATCATAATTTGCATGCAGTAAAATGTATCGGCTTTAAGTTGTATGTGTAGTTGGTGAGATTTGACAAATGCATACACCACCACAATTGAGAAATAGAATATTTCCATCACTCTGTTTTTCTTTCTTTTAATTTTTTTATTATAGTTGATTTACAGTGTTCTGTCAATTTCTGCTGTACAGCAAAGTAACCCAGTTATACATATATATGTGTGTGTATATGTGTATATATATATATTTTCTCACATTATTCTCCATCGTGTTCCATCATTAGTGACTAGATATAGTTCCCTGTGCATCTCATTGTCTATCAGTTTGAATTTTAATAAATACTAATTGCGCCCTCCCAAAAGGCCGTGTCAAATTACACCACTACCAGCCTCTTTTGAGAGCAAGATTTTGTACTGGGTATAATCAGTCTGGTTTTTGATGAGAAAGAAGTGGTAATGACCTTAATTTACATTTCTCAGGTAACTAAAGAGCATTTTGCCTACTAATGGGCCAGTCCTGTTTTTCTTTGAAGTGATCATCGTATCTTTTGCCCATTTTTCTGTTGGGTTATCTTGTTCTTTTGGCTTATGCAGATTCCTTCTGTGTTCTGGGTACTGTTCTTTGTTGTTGTAAATCCGGGACCGTTTTCTCCTGCACTGGTAGAGGGAGGTGATGCTTTAGTGTGCAAGAGGAATCTGAGGCCATCTGGAGCCTGGGTTCCAGGTCCCTGATTTCTAAGCCCGTATGTGCAGCAGAATCTACCAGGGAGCTTTCAGTTCTGGCAGAAAAAGTAGGTCTCTTGTGCTAGTCTCTGGGTGAAAGGTGGAGCCAGCCCAGTGCTGGTCCCAGGTAGGGCCGCTACCCCAAACAGCCATAGTACGTACCCTCTGTGTGCCTTAGGCTTGGCCAGGTTCTGTAGTAGGGACAGAGCTGACTCATGAGTGGTGGATTCCTGTCGCAGGTGAATGGCGGTCAGCTCTGGAAGAGAAACACATGTGTGCAGATAGCTGCCCCCTCTCTGCCATCATGAATAGATCTGTCATAAGCCACCTGGTTCCGGAGGCCAGGCTGACTGCGTTGTGAAGCCCAGAGACATTAAGTAACTTTAGGCTGTATTTAACTCCCAGTTGAATGTTTTTTCCCCGCAAACTACCTCTCATGGTAGAGACTTTTACTTAGCTATGGAGTAAGTAATAGAGTCGTTAGTGAACAGAAGTCACAGCTTAATCCAAGACGGCTGTGAAAGAACTGGGAGTCACAGGTTGACGCAGCAGGAGGAGTGGTGGCAGTAACTGCGTGCACTTGGACTCTCCCTTGGGGTTCACGCCATTGCTCCTTCTTCCCTTCTTCCTCAATAGTTTCAGTCGTTTAGTCAGTACCGCTGCAAGACCGCCAAGAAGTCGGAGGAAGAGATCGACTTCCTTCGCTCCAATCCCAAAATCTGGAACGTTCACAGTGTCCTCAACGTCCTTCACTCCCTAGTGGACAAGTCCAACATCAACCGGCAGCTGGAGGTGTACACGAGCGGAGGT
>PVHT021183646.1:10805856-10827483 GCA_004024745.2 Catagonus wagneri
AGTCGGATTCGTTAACCACTGCGCCGTGACGGGAACTCTGCACCACATCTTCTTAATTAGTTGGTGGACAGTTGAGTTGTTTTCACTTTTTGGCCCTTATGGATAGCACTGCTGTGAATTTTTGGGTACAAGTTTTTGTGTGAACATATTCTCTTGGGTTTATACACCTAGTCATGGAAATTGCTTAGTCAGTTTGTGTAATTTGTTTTTGGAAGCTCCTCTTGCTAAGCCAGACTGATTCAGAGTTTATGGCTCTCGAAGGCTTGGTGTTCAGCAGAACTTGGCTGTCCCTGCCATGAACAGACTCACCCAAAGTAGAAACACGTCAGTAGTGGAAGTTTTTCAATGCTGTTTTAAGTCTTAAGAATCAAAAATCATCTATTCCCTGCAGTGTCACAACAACTACCTAAAATCCCTTTCAAATATATTCCCAATGCCTGATACAGACGTGTTTGCTGACAGTTCAGGTGACCTGCTGTGATCCTCTTAGTGACTCTGCTGAACTAGTCCCAGCTCTCCGGATGGTCTTTAATAAAATGCCTCTCCTGGAGTTCCCTTTGTGGCTCAGTGGTAAACGAATCCGACTAAGAACCATGAGGTTGAGGGGTCGATCCCTGGCCTCGCTCAGTGGGTTAAGGATCCCGCGTTGCCGTGAGCTGTGGTGTAGGTCGCAGACACGGCTCGGATCCCGCATTGCTGTGGCTGTGGCGAAGGCCGGTGGCTACAGCTCCTGTTAGACCCCTAGCCTGGGAACCTCCATATGCCGTGGGTGCGGCCCTAGAAAAGGCAAATAGACAAAAATAAACAAACAAGTAAAAATAAAATGCTTCTCCCAAAAGTTAGCAACTTGGTTATTACAAATAAATTTTTGCTGTGAGGTTATATTCAGGTAAGGTTAATGATATGACTTAAAGTCCCTACAGGAAAAAGTTTTTAATTGTGAGTTTTTGTTTTCATTATTGTTTCTCTTACTGGTTCAGGTTTGACTTTGGCAAGATGCTGCTTTTTTTCCCCTCTTTCCTTTTTTTTTTCATTCTTGACTTTAAAAAGTCCCATCAAAGAGATTCAGAAAATTCTTAGGTCTTAACCTAGATTATGTAGGAACTTACAAGTAAAATCTTGTTAAGCAAAATATTTGGAGCTAATGAACAATTTTAAATTTAGACTGATTTACAGCCTTATACCCATAAACAGTATATGAGAATAAAATGCTGTCTTAAATGTTATTATCACCAGAAGATTCAGGTTTATTAAAAAGACTAGAAAATAAAAATAACTCATTTTTTAAAATTTATTTAACAAGAAGAATGCAAATCCGACATCTAGAAAGAGGGCTGGGTGTCAGATTGGAGCTGTAGCTGCCAGCCTGCCAGGAAGGACAACAGCAATGCAGGATCCGAGCCATGTCTGCGACCTACACCGCAGCTGACGGCAGTGCTGGATCCTTTACCCACTTATCGATACCAGGGATCGAACCTGCATCCTCATGCAGGTACTAGTTGGGTTCATTAACCACAGAGCCATGACAGGAACTCCCCCCCTTTGCTTTTGGAAAGCACCATAGGAGTTTATCTAGCACTTGGCCTCACTGGTCTTTGCAGGCCCATGAGTGGCTCTGCCTCACTGCTCTTCTCCATTTCCCGTAGGACATGATCCACATCGCAGACACCAAGGTTGCCAGGCGTTACGGGGACTTCTTCATCCGACAGATTCACAAATTTGAAGAGGTGAGAGGTCTGAGAGAGAGGTGTGAGCTGGGGACACACCCAGTTTAGGAACTGGGTGGGGAGTTCTAAGTTTTTTATTTCTCGTTTCTATTTTCAAGAAAACCTGGAATTGGCCCTTTAAATTTCTGAGCTCGGCTGGCGGCCGCGTAGGGTTTGGGCCTGTAGGCGTTGCTGTGTCAGCCTTCTCTGGACCGTCTCTTTTGCGGGTGGCCGGCTCTCCTTTCCCTCCCAGCAATTTCCTAATATGGGTGGGTTCGCCGCCTGCTCTTAGCCACCCTCCCCGTTTGGCAGTTCTTCTCCCGCTTTGACTGGTCTGGCCAGTGTGTGCAGGCAGAGACCAGCCAGGGAGCTCTGTTTTGACAGACCTGCCTGGTGAATTCCACCTCTTGCCTCGAGATCTTGCGAGATCTTGCGGGTGACTTTCTGTGGCCCTAGCTAGAGGCCCCGTGACCTGGTGTTTGAGTCCTCCAGCAGAGGTCGCTGCTGTGCTGTGGTCCTTGCTGCCCGACGACTCAGTAGGACAGCAGTGCAGCCGGGGCGGCCCCGCCACCTGGGTCCCTTTCCTGTCTGGAAAATGGGCTGAGCAGTATCGGGCGTGCGGAGGGCAGGTAGGAGAGTGCGTGAGAACGGTGCGGGATTTACACTCACGGAGGATTTACACCAACGCAGGAGAGGTGGCCTGGGAGTCTGACCGGGCGACCGTGTGCAGGACAGGTGTGGGGACACCCCCGTGTCTGACCTGCCTTTTCTTTCTCTCCCAGCTCAATCGAACCCTGAAGAAGATGGGACAGAGACCCTGAGGACATTCACACCTGCGTCACCCAGGAACCCAACCTGATGTCATCGTAGCTGGGAGTGTTTTTGCTACCACGAAGCCTTTACCTAGCTCAGCCGTCGGCCAGTCAACTGAGTTGAAGTTTATTTGAGTCACAGACTGAAATGTTTTGAATAGATCCCAATAAAGGATCTTCTTTGGAGTCATTTGGCACCTCATCATTGTTGGGGGAGCATCTGTGGACAGTGGGCAAGGGCAGCACATGTAATTTCCCACGTATCGTGAGATACTTTTTCCTGATTCATCAGTTATTGGTGATTGTTTGGTTTTGTTTTCTTGGCCACGCCCGTGGCTTGCAGAAGTTCCTGGGGCCGGCATCACATCTGCGCCACAGTAGTGTCAGTGCCAGATCCTAAACCGCTGAGCCCCCACGGAGCCCCACTTATTAATGTTTAAATTGAATAACTTAATCCCTGTATTCATAAAGCATTATCCAGTATACGGGACATTTTCACATTCGGTATCTTTTTTGCCTCTCAGGAATCCCATGAGCATGAATGCCCTGCCATCATGTACAGGCGTGTTTGTGGAGGTGCTGGGTTTTAGGAGGGAACTGGGAACACCTCCTGCTGCCAGGACTGCTGAGCGGAATCCATGTACATTGCCTACACTTTAAGCGGAGGTTTAGTAGTCGTGTCCCATTTGGTCGATGAGGAAATAGACTTGGGGGGTTAAGTGAAAGGTCACTCAATTATTTAGAAAAAAGTGCTGAAGAGTTCCTGTCATGGTTCAGCGGAAACGAATCTGGCTAGCATCCAGAGGACGCAGGTTCAATCCCTGGCCTCGTTTAATGGGTTAAAGATCCAGCGTTGCTGTGAGCTCTGATGTAGGTCACAGAGCCAGCTTGGATCCTGCATTGCTGTGATGTAGGCCAGCAGCTGCTGCTCCGACCCCTAACCTGGGAACCTCCATAGGCCTTAGGTAGGAACCTAAAAAAAAGAAAAAAAAGCTGAGTTGGCTCCAAACTCTACCGTTCTCTTCTGCCAAGTTCTTCTGGTGCTTCACACCGAACACTTTGGTTTCTGCTGTGGGCCGCCTCTCCTACCTGCAGGGAGTCTGGTGCTACTGCTTGTCTGCTGGAATCTCTTAACAGCCAGTCACCCCTGAGTTGTGTCTGCTTCTCGCTCTTCTGCCATCCATCCCTTAAACCACCATATGGGATCTGCCTTCCTGGGAACTTCTTTGAGATGGCACCTTCTGTATCTCAAAACTCAGAAGCCCATACTATCATCAGAGCCAGTGGAGTTCCCTGGTGACACAGCAGGTTAAGGATCCAGCATTGTCACTGCTGTGGCCCGGGCTTGATCCCTGGGCTGGGCTTTCACGTACTGCAGGTGCAGCCAGAAAACCAATTTCTAATCTTTTCTAACAGAGCACAGATCACACAGATGTATGATCATTGCTAACTTCATTGAAACTGGTTGTCTCAACATCTAACCCGTCAAAGATCAAATGTTCCTGGAGCTGTAGAAACACCTGTACACTGTTTATGTGTTGTCTCACTCGAGACAGGCTCAGAATCCTGATTTTACTGAGAACGAAAGTGAGGCTTCCAATAATTAAATAGCTTGTCCAAGGTCAAGATAGGTAGTAAAGACAGGTCTTCTGTTTCCAAAACTTGCGTTTGTGTGTGTGTGTCTATTTAGGGCTGCACCCACGGCATATGGAAGTTCCTAGGCTAGAGGTTGAATCTGAGCTGTAGCTGCCGTCCTTTACCACAGCCACAGCAATGCCAGATCCAAGCCAGATTTGCGACCTACGTTACAGCTCGACACTGGATCCTTAACCCACTGAGTGAGGCCAGTGTCTGAACCCACGTCCTGATGGATACTAGTTGGGTTCGTTACTGCTGAGCCATGATGGGAACTCACAAATCTTGTGTTTTTGCTTTAGAAAGTTCTAAGATTGGCAGCAAGAGGTGAAACAGTGATAGGTAACCCATCAAAATCTGCATGTATTTGCTCCAATGCAAGGGGGTTTTTCCTGGAACCTGGAAGAGTGAGGCTGGTGGGGCGGCTCCCTGCCTCCCAGTGACAGGGTTGCTGTGGATTCCCAAGCTAAGCTTTATGCTTGCCTGGTAGCTGGCTCGTTCCTTTTGAGTTTTCTGGTCATAAGGGAGCTTGAGGACATGTAAAGAGCCACTGATATGGCGGGTTGGCCCCTGGATTCAAGTCTGAATTGTGTCACTAAATATGCCGGGTGACTTCTGGGCCGGTAGCCTTGTCTGAAAATGAAGATCTGTTTCCCCAGGTTGAGAATGAAACCCATGAAATCACCGTGTCGCCCACGGCTGTGCAGTGCAGGGTCCTTAGAGCACCTGTGGCCTTGCAGGACAGGGCCTGTCCCGGGGCTCAGGGTGGGGACTTTGATGATCAGCAGTGGTTGGAGCTGGACGAAATGGCTTCCTCCTCCGGGGTGCTACCTGTCACCCCGAAGTGGGCACCGGTATGGCTCTTGAGGTGGAAGCTCCTGCTTGCCGGTCATTTCACTGCTGAGCTCTGTTCTGTGCCTGTAACGAGGATAGTAGTGCCGTCCTGGGCACTTGTGAAAAAGAAATGATACACTCATTATTTCCCTCCCACCCTTGGGATTCATAAGCTCTTCAGTATCATTGTTCCCTATTATACGGTAGTTACTGAATGCAGGTCCCCAAAAAGAGATGTCCAGGACCTATCGGTGTGACATCTGGGAAAAGATCTGCACAGATGGGAGTTAAGGATCTCCAGATGGAGTTCCCATTGTGGCTCAGCAATAATGAACCCAACTAGTAACTTGAGGGTGTGGGTTCGACCCCCGGCCTCGCGCAGTGGGTTAAGGATCTGGCATTGCCCTGAGCTGTGGCGTAGATCGCAGACAAGGCTCGGATCCCATGTCGCTGTGGCTGTGGCGTGGGCCAGCAGCTGCAGCTCCGATTAGACCTCTATCCTGGGAACCTCCATATGTTGCAGGTGTGGCCCTAAAAGACAGGAGACGGGGCGTTTCAGGAGCCCAAGGTCCCTCAGAGCCGGTGTGTGAGCACCAGCCTTGGGCCGTTTCCCAGTGTCTTGGCCCACATCCAGCGGCAGTGCTGGCGCCGGCAGCGCTTCTGAGGGGGCAGGCACCGCAGTCCTCTGCCTGGTACCGCCTGAGGAATGCAGGCCATTAGGCAGCTGCAGCCCGCTTGCAGGACTTTTATTCCATCTTGCCTGAAAGAAGTAGGGTCGTAATCCTCCCGTGCACAAATCGAGTGAGGGTTGTATTAGCAGGGGAGCTCCAGGGTGGGGCCAGTTACCAAAAGTTCCTGCACTGGCAAGAAAAGACAGCATAGTGGAGTGCGCGGGCTTCGGCTTGGTCAGACCTGGTTTGAGTCCTGACTCCGTATACTTGCTGTGTAATCACTGGCCAACTTATTGTGTCTCGATGCCACATTGTCTTCATCTGTAATAAAGGGAAAGCGTCTTTGGTTTAGGCCATGAGGTTCACAGGCCAGGGATGGAATCTGTGCCACAGCAGTGACAACACCGAATCCGTACCTGCTAGGCCACCAAGGAGCTCCATTGTTCTCCTGATTAAATTATGTGAAGTACCTAGCATACCACCTGTCCACAGCGTGTAATTAGGGAACGAAGGCCTTTTTTTTTTTTTTGGCTTTTTAGGGCTGCCCCCGCAGCATATGGAGGTTCCTAGGTTAGGGGTCAAATCGCTGGATCCTTAACCCGCTATGCGAGGCCAGGGATCAAACCCGCAACCTCGTGGTTCCCAGTCGGACAAGGCTCGGATCCCGTGTTGCTGTGGCTGTGGCGTGGGCCAGCAGCTACTGCTCCGATTGGACCTCTAGCCTGGGAACCTCCATATGTTGCAGTTGTGGTCCTAAAAAGACAGGAGACGGGGCGTTTCTGCTGCACCATGACGGGAACTCCTGAAGGCCATTATTAGCTGGCTAGGACCTTGGAAATCAGAGTTGTAATTAAATGCGTGGATCAGGAGTTCCTGCTGGAGCTCAGTCGGTTAAGAACCTGACTAGTATCTATGAGGATGTGTGTTCGATCCCTGGCTTCACTCAGTAGGTTAAGGATCTGGTGTTGTCACAGGCTCTGGTGTAGGTCACAGATGCAGCTTGGATCCGATGTTGCCATGGCTGTGGTGTAGCCCACAGCTACAGCTCTGATTTGACCCCTAGCCTGGGAACCTCCACAGGCCGCAGGTTCTGCCCTAAAAAGAAAAAGAAAGAAAAAAAAAGTGTGAATCAGCATGGCTGCCTGATGGTAGAGCCAGGACTCACAGCCTGCAGGCTCCCCCAGGCACTTTCTCTACTTCCTCTTCCTCGGTGGACCCAAGTCTGTAGAGACACTGTAGAGGCCAGTTCGCGGAGAGGCCAAGGCACCTGTTGAGAGCAAGCCAGCTGTGGAGCAGCCAGGGCTTCTGCAGAGTGGTGGCAGCAGGCATGGAGAGAGGCTGGAGAATTCAAGTGCCATTTGGGAGGTTACAGAAGACAGGACTTGGCCTTTGGCCAGATGTGCAGTTGGTCGGGGAGGAGGCAGGAGATGCCAGGCCTCTGGCTTTTGCAGCTGCGGGGACAATGGAACCACACTTGAGATGGGGGTGGGTGAAGCAGGCTTGAAACAGGAAGCTTGGGCAGGTGGGTAGAGACCTGGCTTCGCACGTGAGTTCAAGGCCATCCAGATGGAGATGCCTAGAACATAAGAACTTGGACAGAGGCAGTGAGCAGCCGGGGCTGGAACCCTGATCTTCAGAGCCCCAGGCTAGAGCTGGTTCCCTGCTACACCAACCACCCTCTGGCGGCTTTGGCTTCCTTTCCACAGTATGTACTGGACTGCAAGCCCAGGATGGGATTTCTCTTCCTGGAACGAACGGCATTGGCCTTGAGTGGATACCGGCCACCTTCTCATCTGCAAAGTGAAGCAGTGGGACGAGTTGTTGTCCAAAGGCTGCAGTTCTAGAATTCTGAGTAACATCCTAGGATCTAAAAGGGCCAGGGGCCCCATGAATACCTGAGAAAAAGGAGGCAGAGGTTAGAAGCCATGGCCTTTGCAGTAAAGAGAATGCTCTGAATGAATGAATGATGAAGGCACAAGGAAGTGAGTGAATGGGGATCATCAAATGAAACAATGTAAATCCATCAGTAAATCCTTAAATTCTTTCTAGAATGCAGAAGCGGGCGATGAACAAAGGATGGATGTTTTCTCTAGGAAAGGTGTGGGTGGGTCTGCACTGGCTCTCCCTAACAATGGCCTTTCAGCCCCACCCCAGCCTGCCCGCCCCTTAGACTGGAGATGGGCTGCCTGCAGGTTCCGGAGCCGGCCTCGGAGCGTGGGGGAGGGGCATCAGAAAGCGGCTGAGAGGCAAGAAGGGGCCGCCACTTTTCTGATGTTTTCCAGAAGGAGGTGGGGAACGGAAGCAGCCAGCATCCCGGTTCCTGTGGCTCCGCGTTCCTGTCAAGCCTGCACCTGAAGGACCTAGTTTTCCATATTTCTGGCCCCACCTAGCCACTCGCTTCAGGTCAGAGTACCTCCCACCTGTCTGCGCTGCGTATCTCTAGTGGACCTGGAGGGTGGAATTCTCCGCTCTCTGGTCAGGGCTGAGAAGTGGCAGGGGGCCTGGACTCCAGTCCCAAAGCTGCCCACTTACAAGCTGGGAGATTTCAGGCACCTTGCTTAACGACCCTGAGCCTCTGCTCCCTCATCGGTCAAGTAGAGGATGTGGTTTTCCCCCATCCGCCTCCCTGAGCCCTTCTAAGTCTCAGTGTATCAGTCTGGAGAGTTAGGACACAAGTGTTTGCTGTCACTCTTTATTTTTTTACGGCTGCCCCGGGGCCTATGAAAGTTCCCAGGCTAGGAGTCAAATTGGAGCCGTAGCCGCCAGCCCACACCACAGCCACAGCCACACGAGATCCCAGCTGCACCTGCCACCTACACCACAGTTCACAGCAACGCTGGATCCTTAACCCACCGAGCGAGGCCAGGGATGGAATCCACATTCTCATGGACACTAGGTCAGGTCCTTAACCCACTAAGCCACAATGGGAACTCCTGCTGTCACTCTTATCTGTCCCAGTCGAGTTGTATTGTGTCACCTGGGAATGAGGTGTGCCCTTGCAAACCCCTGTTCTATTTACAGAAAAAACAACTCACTCAGAGCTTCTAGAGAAAAGTCTCACTTTCTGTTTCAGACAGGTAGAGCTGTCTTGCTCACGGTTCCGTGTAGACAGTCAGGTAAGTGGGACACAAACAATCCTCTTCTCACGTGGGACAGCCTTGTCGGGTGGTATGAGCTTCTGGCTGAATGAAAGCTCTCCAGCCTGACAGCCCCTTCCTTGTCACTCGGTGCTCAGAGGAGAGGTGACCTGCCTGGGTCAGGAAGGCTCAGAAACCATTCCCACCCTGCCTGCTTTTGACTCCCGGAGCTGGCCGGGTTGATACCGAAGGGTAGTTGGGGGCCGGGCGCCAGGCCCTGTGACCTCTACCTTAAACCCCCAGTTACCTGGAAAGAGTCCACGCATAAACGGGGGCTGACTTTGCAGATTCAAGTCAGGCCCTCTGGCCTCTCTCCCCCTCCTTCCTGCCAGATTTCTGCCCCTGATCCCCAACTGTGGCCCCATTAGGTCTCCGACTATTAGGACCTTGAATAGCAGCCAAGAACCAACCCTGAGAGCCTTCGAGAAGAGTCCGCTTACTGTGGTCAGCAGTGAGCTGGGGCCATTGCCGGCCACGGCCGTAGTGACGCTCTCTGCTCTGCAGGGTTTAGTTGGAGGTAGTTTCATCTGAGGGTAAGGATGCAAACCTACTTGCTTGCCCAGGCCCGGATGAATTTTCCAGAATGTGTATGTGGTGGGAGCAGTAGGGTCTGCGGAGAATGGCTTAGAATAGCCGCCTATCCTCAGAGATTGCTGGGATTCCAGGGAATCCCAGGCCTCAGTTGGGACAGGGACACCGGGCACTATCCTGGCGTGCTCAGGGCCTGCCTCTGGCCCAGCGAGGACCAAGGAGAGCTGGGGAGCATCTGTCATTCCTGACGCTCGAGCCTCCCACAGGCCTCCTGCTGACCCAGGCGCTGGCTTCCAAGGTCCCACAAAGCTTCTATTGTCCACAGCTCTGCCAGGCTGCCCCCCCATCCCCACGCCAACCAAAGCAGGAGCAGCTCAGAGCCCTGCTGCCCGGGGCACAGCCTGGATCGAAAAGCACAGGGGTCAGACCCCCATGACGCTTGGCACGAGAGAAGCTCAGAAGAATGCAATCCTAGAATTAGAAGCCCACAGGTGCTGGGGCTCCAGGCTGTCTGGACTGCCCTGTTCCCAAAGTTCCACTCCCTCATCTGTTACTTTTTTCCTTATGAAGTCACGCTTGATCTCCCTGTCTCACACGCATTTGTCATCTTTCATTGATCTGCTGTGGCCCTGGCGCTGGGTAGGCAAATCCCCTCTTGCTCACCCGGCACCCGTTTGGTTTTAAAATTAGAGCCTGATTTGCTTCTAGCACAGTTAATTCAAGTGCGAACAGTGTTGTGTTGGTATGAGAAAGTTAAATTTGTTTTTTCAAGTGACTGGTTAAGATGACGAGGGCAAGAGTCTAAAAATTAATCAGCGACAAATATTGGGGATGCTTCCATTTATATGAGGAGCAGTGGCTGCCAGGGGCTCGGGGGGGAAGGGGCACTGGGAGCGAGTGCTCACATTGGGTACAGAGTTTGGGGGTGAATGAAAGTATTCTAAACGAAGTAACTTAACGGGGATGACCGCACGACCCCGTAAATATGCTAAACTCCGCTGGAGCGTACACTTCACAAGAGAGAATTCTGGAGTTCCCGTTGTGGTGCAGCGGAAACGAATCTGACGAGGAAATGTGAGGTTGCGGGTTCGATCCCTGGCCTTGCTCAGGGGGTTGCGGATCTGGCGATGCCAGGGCTCAAATGGGACCTGTGGTGTATGTGGCAGACGTGGCTCAGATCCCACGTTGCTGTGGCTGTGGCGTAGGCCGGCAGCTGTCGCTCTGATTTGATCCCTAGCCTGGGAAGCTCCGTATGCAGCGAGTGTGGTCCTAAAAAGCAAAAAAAAAAAAAAAAAAAGTGTGCATTTTTTATGGTACGTGAATTATATTCCAAATCTGTTATTTTACAATTATGCCTGCTGTTGTCACAAATTCAAGTCATAATGACTTGTCAAAAGTGAGTCAGCCACACCCCCACTTCACTCCCAAGTGCAGTACTGCCAGTATTTGGGCAGGTTTTTTCCTTAAATTCTATATATCTCACATGTAAATCTTTTTCTACATGAGTATATGTGAAATATATATATATACACACACACACACACGCGTTTTGTTTTGCAAAACCAGGATCCTGATATCTATTATTCTGCAAATTGTGTTTTCACTTCTTTTGAGGGTGGAGTTTCATGACACACTTTTTTTTCAAATTCCTTTTTTTTCAAATGCTTTCCTTTCTTTTTATGGTCGCACCCTTGGCATATGGAAGATCCCAGGCTAGGGGTTGAATCTGAGCCACAGCTGCCACCTATGCCACTGCTGTGGCAACGCCAGATCCTTAACCCACTGCATTGGGCTGGGGATTAAACCCTCACTGCCACAGATAACGACAGATCCTTAACCACTGTGCCACAATGGAAATTCCTCAATTTTTTTTTTTTTACTTTTTAGGGCTGTACCTGCGGCATATGGAGGTTCCCAGGCCAGGGCTCAAATGGGAGCTGCAGCTGCTGACCTACACCACAGCCACAGCAATGCAGGATCCAAACTGCATCTGCAACCACAGCTCATGGCAACGCCAGATCCCTAACCCACTGAG
This sequence comes from Catagonus wagneri, assembly GCA_004024745.2. Taxonomy (NCBI): domain Eukaryota; kingdom Metazoa; phylum Chordata; class Mammalia; order Artiodactyla; family Tayassuidae; genus Catagonus; species Catagonus wagneri. The sequence continues at coordinate 10,817,218 of PVHT021183646.1, forward strand.
CGAAGCCAGGGATCAAACCAGCATCCTCATGGATACTAGTCGGTTTCGTTAACCACTGAGTCACGAGGGGAACCCCTCAAATTCTTTTTAAAAATTATTTTATTTTATTATCAAAGTATAGTTGATTTACAATGTCCTGATAGATTCAGGTGTACAGCACAGGGATTCACTTATAGTCCTTTTCAGATTCTTTTCCCTTATAGGTCACTACAAAATACCGCATCTAGTTCCCTGTGCTATACAGTAGGCCCTTGTTGGTTCCATGATCCTTTTTTTAACAGCTGGGTGGTTTTCTGTTTTCCAACCGTGGTGAAACATAATTACGCGCTCCTTCATTAATGACCATTTAGGTGGTTCCCGGCGATTTGCTGTTAGTGAACAATGACCATCTTTGTACGTATATCTTGGGGTCCCTGGGCTAGTATTTCTAGAGGATAGAATCCCAGAAACAGGCCTGTTACATCATATGGTGGGCAAATCCTCACCTTTTAGATATTGACATGGAACCCCCCCCTTTTTTTTTTGGCTGCACCTGAAGCATGGAGAAGTTCCCTGGCCAGGGGTTGAACCCATCCCACAGCAGCGACCCAGACCACAGCAGTGACAGTGCCGGATCCTTAACCCGCTGAGCCACCAGAGAACTCTGACATGTAGCTTTCAACAGGTGACTGTTTTTCTATTTTTATTTTTTTTAGGGCCACACCTGCAGCATGTGGAAGTTCCCAGGCCAGGAGTCCAGTCGGAGCCACAGCTGCCGGCCTAGGCCCCAGCCACAGCATCGCCAGATCTGAGCCTCGTCTGTGACTTAACACAGCGGCTCATGGCAACATCGGATCCTTAACCCACTGAGCGAGGTCAGGGATCAAACCTGCAACCTCATGGTTCCTAGTCAGATTAGTTTCCGCAGCGCCACAGGGGGAACTCCTTTACAGGTGACATATTTCTTCGGGAACTCCGAGCAAGTCAGTGACAAAGAGAGTACGCAGTCGGTATGATGGGGCCATCCAGGCATGGCCTTCCACCCCCAGGAAGACACAGACACCTATCACACTGAACTCTGGCTCTGAGAGAGAAGCACCCCTCCCCCACCCCAGCCTCTGAGCAGGTGCAGAATCAGACGGACTCACCAGCCAGAGGGGTTCCCAGACCTTCTTTCTACACTCAGCCTCTCCAAGTCCCCTCCCTGGCCATTCTTCTCCCTTTCATCTTTCCGAAATCTACATAGAGATCTGTGTGGGAAAATATATGTAAGCTGCAGGTCCTGGTCATTCATTTACTCAGCCTTTTTCCACCAGTGCTCTTTCTGCGTTATCTTCTCCCACCCTCGTGGGTATTTTTTTTTCCTCCTGCCTTCGTACCTCCCTCCGTCAGAGCTCCCCTGCCAAGCAGGACGGCAGGAAGAACGGTACGTGGAAAGCCTGGGGCCCTCTCCCAGGACTAACAGGCCCTCTCCTGGATGCCTTATTCCTTGGGCTTCCTTTTCTCTTGCCCCTTATCATGCTGGACAAAGAATAACCATTTCTCTGTCACACACACCGTCCCAGCCAGCACTTCCCTGCAGGCATGCTGCCATGCGCTGTCACTGGGAATAAATTAGGATTCAGACTCTACCTGCAATGACATCGCTCACTGGCTTGCATCCGCTTTGCTTTCTTGGGGGATGAGTGTCTCTCAGCTCAAATGTCCCCACCACAAAGAGGCCTTCCCTGGTGGCCCCTTCTGTTCCCATGGTTCCCTGTCTTTAACGTCTTGCTTCATTTTTTCTCAGCACCTTTCACTATCTGACACGATCGCTGTTGACTGGTTTATTTCTTCCCTGCCTGTCTTTGCCACCAGAACACTGGTTCCGTGAGGGCAGGGACTCTTGTCTTGCTCACTCCGATCTCCCAGTGAGCTCCCCAGAGAGTGTTTGGTAACATTTGTTGAATCCATGTTTGAATATGAATGCATTCGCTAGGTCTGGAAAGCTCAGCTTCAAACTGACTACTGTAGCTACTTCTTTTTTTTTCTTGGTCATTTTAGGGCTACACCCATGGCATATGGAGGTTCCCAGGCTAGGGGTCAAATTGGAGCTGCAGCCGCGGGCCTTCGCCACAGCCACAGCAACGCGGGATCTGAGCCCCGTCTGCGACCTATACCACAACCCAGGACGATGCTGGATCCTCAACCTACTGAGGGAGGCCAGGGATCGAACTTGTGTCCTCATGGGTACTAGTCAGGTTCACTTCTACTGAATCAGGACGGAAAGTCCCTGTGGTTACTTCTTAGGAGGGGACTGGGATTGAGAGAAACAGCCACGTAGGAACTTTAGCTTTATTTTATTTTTATTTATTTATTATTTTGGCGGCACTGGAGGCATATGGACGTTCCTGGGCCAGGGATCAAACCTGTGCCTCAGCAGTGACCCAAGCCCCTGTAGTGACAGCGTTGGATCCTTGACCCTCTGTGCCACAGGAGAAATCATTTACTTCTTAACTATAGTTAAAAAATAAAGGAAAACACCAAATGATGGACCCGAATCCCTCAGTCCCAATCCTGAAATTACAGCATGACTTTGGGCCAGTGACCTGACTTGTCTACCTGTCTATGGCTTCTGAGCTCACCTGTAAACACAGGCCCACCTCCCACCCGAACCCTGGATTTACTGTCTGCGCAGCATTTTTCCATTCCTTATCTCACCTGACTGCCCACAACCTTGGGACGCAGGCAAGGTAAAGGTTATTATCCCATTTTTATAGGGTAAGAAACTGGGGTTCATAGCGGTGAGTCTCCGGGCCTGCGGTTACCCAGCTGTGGTCACGCATTCCCTTACTTCCTGTCGCGGTGCGCTGACTCAGGGAGATTACGGAGCCCACGCGTGGCTAACCGGGGCCTTGCAGTTAGGCCGGGTAAGCTATTATTTGGCAACGGGATCAAGGTCAGAGCTGAAGCGGTCTCGGGACCTAAGGGAGCCCCTGAGGCTGGTGAGGACAGGAAGGCGATCTCTCCTGGTGGTCTCTGACGGTCAAGGTGGGTGCTGAGCCCAAGTCCCTGATTTAATGAGAACACCTGGAAACCTCCTTTCTTAGAGTTGCTGTCCCACAGGGACAGGGCAGGAGGCGGCAGTCAAGGCCTAGTGAGGGGCCGACAGAGCTGGCCAGGCAGCCCTTTCCCGGGTAGCCTGGGACTCCACATTCAGGGCCAAGACAGCGGCCTTCCAGCCCTGCACAGCTCCAGGGTGACAGGCTGACCCAGGCTGGCAAGCTGGGGTCCCCAACCCGGCCCTGATCATATTCTGAGCTGGGACTTGGTGAACCTTTGAGGAGGAAGGATTCCCCAAGTCAGCCTCTTTCCTTAATAATTTACTCAAAAAACTTCCATGGGGAGTTCCCATTGTGGCTCAGTGGCTAAGCAACTTGACTAGCATCCATGAGGATGGAGGTTCGATTTGATCTTTGGTCGCTCCCTCAGTGGGTTAAGGATCCGGTGTGGACGTGAGCTGTGGTGTATGTAGGTCACAGACACAGCTCGGATCCCGTGTTGCTGTGGCTGTGGTGTAGGCCAGCAGCTATAGCTCCGATTGGACCCCTGGCCTGGGAACCTCTGTATGTCGCAGGTGAGGCCCTAAAAAAAAAGAAAGAAAAGTTTAGGGGACAGGCTAGTGACAAAACGTTTTCTATTTTACCACATGTTATCAGGAACCAGGTATCAATAGTTAGAATTTATTGAGTGATGACCAGTGGTGAGGCACATCTTACTCTTCTCGCCCACTTTGTAAAGCAGGAATTATCCCCTTCTTAAGATGTGGATGGAGCTCCCTGGTGGCTTAGCAGATTAAGGATCTGGTGTTGTCACTGCTGTGGTGAGGATTTGATGCCTGGCCCTGGAAATTCTGCATGCCATGGGTGAGGCCAAAAAAAAAAAAAAAGGAAATTTACAAGATTCACAATAACTACTTTTTTTTTTCCCCCTTTTGTCATTTTAGGCCAGGGGTCCAATCGGAGCTGTGGCCACCGGCCTTCGCCACAGCCACAGCAACCTGGGATCCGAGCCACGTCTGCAACCTACACCACAGCTCACGGCAACGCCGGATCCTTAACCCACTGAGCAAGGCCAGGGATCGAACCCGCAACCTCATGGCTCCTAGTCGGATTACATTAACCACTGCGCCACGACGGGAACTCCCATTAAAGGCATTTTTTGTTGTTGTTGTTGTTGTTGTCTTTTTAGGGCTGCACCCTCGGCATACAGAGGTTCCCAGGCTAGGGGCTGAATCGGAGCTATAGGCACTGACCTATGCCACAGCCAAAGCAACACCAGATCTGAGCCGTGTCTGCGATCTACACCACAGCTCATGGCAACACCGGATCTTTAACCCACTGAGCGAGGCCAGGGATCAAACTTGCGTCCTCATGGATACTAGTCAGATTCGTTTCTGCTGAGCCAGGATGGGAACTCCTAAACTCATCTATTTTTTGTCGTTTTTGTTGCTGTTTTTTGGCAATGAGACTTCATTTCAGATGTGAAAGATGGTATATAATTTTTCACTATAGGTTTGATCTTATTGAGGGCCTTCCAAAAAGACCGTGACGAAATGGAAGGAGATTATTCACAGGAATGATTACTTATAAAAGACTGACCCAATGGTCCGTGCTGGTAGATTCCTAGACTCACATGCCTTTAAGATTGAAGAACTAAAACATTTTGTCCCGGCCACAACCACAGCCAGAGGTAACAGACAGAGGAAGTCTCAGCTGACTCAGAACTAGGCACTTCGGAAATGTCTACTATGCTAATAAGAGCCTTTGTGGTACAGAACAGATGAAAATATAGGAGCAGGATGCCTTGATGTCCTAAATCATGTTGGAAAAACTGGGGCATGTTTGTAAAGATAGCAACAGAAGTAATGTAAGTCTTTCATAACATAGGAATGCAACTAGCAGCGACTAACGTCTTGTGGTTCTTTCTAGGATAATAAAGTGTAATGTCTTTGGAGTTTGGCCCAAAAATGATTTTGGCCATTTCAGGAACACAGTCTTGGACAGTCTGTTGACACCTTGGCAAAAGAACGGTTATTCTCAAATCAGTCAATCTGTCTTCAGAAAGTAAAGAATCCTGATTTTATGAAATAAAGACCGCATCAGAGATAGGAGCAGAACTTAAGCCTGAACAAGAGGAAGAAATAAAAGGCAAGATTTGAAGGCTAGGATTTTGAAAGGAGGTCGTGAAGAAATTTTGTAATTGGAAAAATCCTCATTTGTCGGGTGGAACTGGAATATGCAGTTTCATTTTGAATTCTTGGGATGATCTAAAATGTCTCCTCCTGAATTTGCCTTTTTCCACACTTCTCTTTGGGGCTCACACACTATCTCAGAAGAAGTGTTGGTGGCAGAGGGGTCATTTAGAAGTCCTACACCTCTGAAATTTATGGGATGAAAATTCTCCTTTCCTTTAGCAAGGCTTAGAGTCCCTTTAACCCAAGAACAATGTTGGATATGGGTGGAATCCTTAGAAATTATTTGATTCATAGACTAGGGCAGTTTATGCACCCCAAAATCATGGAATTCCTAGGTTCTGTGGATGAGAAATAACTATATCAGAGACACAATAGAAAGGAATCTATTTTTTTAAATGCAAAGCCTAAACTACTTGAAATTCTTAAAGTGTCAGGATATATATATATATATATATATATATATATATATATATATATATATATACACACACACATACATACCTGTATATATATATATGTATATATAATTTCAAAGGGAATGAAAATTGAAAGTTATCATGTATTTGCATTTTTTAAAAAACATTTATAGTCTCCCAGTGATATTTTGTTAGGAGTCATTTGATCAGACTATCTCCAATTTAGTGCACTGGCAATGTCTTTAGATGTCAGCAGGACTCAGAAGTAACGTCTTTGTGTTAATCTCAGAACCACTGAACCACGAATAGCCCTCTGGTCAGCCATCATTTTTATCTTTTGACAGAGTGGATCTTCAATTTAGCCTGGATCTGTTTTGAGTTAATTTTCAGTGAAGTACAGGCTACATTAACTATTAGTCTTATTTAGAGCAAAGGCCTACCAGGAAAAAAAAAGTGAGATGTAATTAATATTATATAGAAATGCTACAGTTTTATTAAAGTCATCTAATCTCTTGGTAAAGAATGAAGAATCCAATTTAAGTACTGGTCTTCAACAGATGGAGGAGTTGCTACAAAAAACCCAACAAACACAAGTCACAGCAAGTAACCAAAATTAGCAAGTTAGCTCTCTAAGAAAGCTAACTAAACAAACCACTGGCCAGCATGTATTTTAGTGCTAATACATGCTCAGATTTCTTGTTTCCTACCTAGATTACTGTCCTTTGTTTATTATTTTCCATGATATCTCTAAAATATAACAACAGCAACAACTCGAACACAAATTATCAAAAGTGAGCTCTTCCTCAAAAGTCATATGTATACATACCATTTGTTGACGGTATTAGAGGGCATTTAGGAAATTTTCAGTTTGTTCAGGCCAATGATTCTCCAAGGCACAGTATTTCTCTATTTATTCACTTATGCTACAAATGTGTATTTCACATATATTTCACAAATAGAACAATACAGTAAATCTAAACAAATAGATTAAAAATGAAGTGCCTACAATGTGAAAGTTATCAAGGAGGGTCCTGCAAAGATAGCTAATTGTCACTATCTGAGATCAAGTTCCTTATGATTTAATAAAGCTGTTAATATAATATTTGCTATCCCAGGTAGCAAAGGGTTAGTGCCATAAAGAAAGATGAACAAAAAAGGGGATATTTCAACATGGCACTGACCAACGAGCAAGATTTCAGTGGATAGTGAAAGCATTCTGGACGGGACACACTCTGAGCAATCAGGTAGAAGCAGGAAAGTATACAGCATACTTTGAGATCAGCAAGGAAAGTTCACATTGGTTTCTATAGGAAAGTAACAAGAAATAAGCTAGGGACATGGATCGGTTGGCATCTATTTTGTCGAAAAAGGAATACCATTCAACTACTGGTTACCAGAGGAATAGAAAATATATAAACTACTGTGATGGATTACATATGAGGATTTGTTCTGGACAAAACTTCAGATAATATTTGTCTTTGGTTCGCCCATTCTGCCCTCTTCAGTGTTCTAATCCTTTCCTTCATCCTCTTTAAAATCTGCTTGTAGCTCCTCACTTCATATGTAATTGCAAAATTCTGGTTAACCTCTTTAACTGCTACCTCAGAGATTTTATAGTTCTGTATAAAATAATAATTAAAGAGTTAAAATAATTTAAGAGTTATTAAGAATGAAACAGGAAATTCAAGCATGAATCAGTAGATGAAGAAGAATTAGAGAGGGTATTAATAAGCCTTCTCAGATTCCTAAACTAAGTCACCAGATGTCGAGTTAAGGTTTGCGCTTACCTGGGACCTCGACCTTTTGGGAAGAATTTTCTTACACATCTACATAAATCTTCCTGGAAGTAACATTCTGAGTAGAAGATGGAAAACCTCATTAAGGAAGACGTTCTCGGAGTTCCCGTCGTGGAGCAGGGGTTAATGAATCTGACTAGGAACCATGAGGTTGCGAGTTCGATCCCTGCCCTTGCTCAGTGGGTTAACGATCCGGCGTTGCCGTGAGCTGTGGTGTAGGTTGCGGACGCGGCACGGATCCTGCGTTGCTGTGGCTGCAGCGCAGGCCAGTGGCTACAGCTCCGATTAGACCCCTAGCCTGGGAACCTCCACATGCCGCGGACGCGGCCATAAAATGACAAAAGGCAAAAAAAAAAAAAAGGAAGACGTTCTCAAGTATCTGGCTAGGGATCTGGGAACAATGATTGCTGGATGGTTTGGCTGGTTAGCTCACATCCACTATGAACTAGACTTTTCCCTTCCATAGACGCTAGAGCATGTAAACTGGTTTACCCTGCTTGCCTTCCCATGTCACACTCTTCTGGCCAAAGAAACTGAAGCTGAAGTACAGGGGAATACCTGTGAAATTTTGCTCCATTGAAAAGGAGACACGGATAGTTGGCAATGCCACTTCATGACCTGAACATGACCCTGATGCCTAGAGCAGTGACAGCTGCTCCATGAAAATAAAGATAAGATTAAGAGCACTTCAGAAATGCCAGATCTGATGTCTTTGAGTTCCTGAACCAAGGCCAGCTGACACATTTCTTGATATATGAGAAAACACAGTCTTGTTACTCAAGCCGTTGTTAGCTGAATTTTCTGTTATTTGCAGCTGAAAGTACTCCTAACAACACAAGGCTGGCATCAGAATCAACTGAGAATTTTTCTTTATATACACTTATCTCAGGAGGGAGTGGGAGTGAAGTGAATTACAGAAACCAATGAATATGCAATTCCAGTTGCTACCGTTGGAAACTTAACCTCCTTCCTTCTATCTGAACTCACTTTAGGCCTGGATAGGAGCCTCACGGTTCTCACCAGAATGTTGAGAAATTAAAGCTTCACATTCTAAGTTATCCAGACCACCTGAGAAATATTCACAATGAACCACATTTATAATCATCATTAACAAGAAAAATTCGAAGAGGGTCAAATAATTATTATTATCATTTTTTTTTGTCTTTTTGCCTTATCTAGGGCCGCACCCGCAGGACATGGAGGTTCCCAGGCTAGGGGTCTAACAGGAGCTGTAGCCGCCGGCCTACACCACAGCCACAGCAACGCGGGATCCGAGCCGCGTCTGCAACCTACACCACAGCTCACGGCAACGCCGGATCCTTAACCCACTGAGCAAGGCCAGGGATTGAACCTGCAACCTCATGGTTCTTAGTCGGATTCATTAACCACTGAGCCACGAAGAGAACTCCAGGGACAAATAATTATTGAGCACTTTCTACAAACATAGATTTTGCCATTAATTTTACATATATTATCTCATAAATTTTATATAGCTTTTTTTTTCTTTTTGGGGTCGCACCCATGACATATGGAGGTTCCCAGGCTAGGGGTCCAATAGGAGCTGTAGCTGTCAGCCTACACTGCAGCCATGGCAACGTGGGCTCATCTGAACCACATCTGCAACTTACACCACAGCTCATGGCAATGCCAGATCCTTAATCCACTGAGCAAGGCCAGGGATTGAACCCAAGTCCTCATAGATGCTAGTCAGGTTCATTAACTGCTGAGTCACGATAGGAACTCCCAATTTTATATGCGTTTAAGAAATAGCTGGGGGGGTGCTTTTTTTGTTTTCTTTAATCTTCACCAGACTTTCTTATTTCTGTTCTGATGAAGAATCTGAGGGCCAAAGAGTTCCAGTTGTGGCACACTGGGTTAAAAATCTAACTGCAGCAACTCAGGTCACTGAAGACCCCCAGGTTCAAGCCCAGCCTGGTTCAGTGGGTTAAAGGATTTTATGTTGCTGCAGATGTGACATAGGTCACAGCTGTGGCTCAGAATCAATCCCTGGCCCAGAAACTCCCATATTCCTGGGATGTGGCCATTGAAAAAAAGAAAAGAAAAGAAAAAAAGAAAAGTAAAGAAAAGAAAAGAAATCTGAGGGTCAAGAAGTAAATGATTTGTTCTTACTTCACAGAACCAAGATTCAGACTCAGATATGTTTATGCTCCTTTCATTACTATAATGTCTCCTTAATAATTTTAAACCTCTTGGTGAGTGGTGGTGGAACTGAGCAGAGCAGAAAGGGCCAGGGCCCAGGATGGCCAGGTGGACAGTGACCCACTAAGATAGACGTCACCATCAGAGAATCTCCTAGAGGCTCTCAAAGGGCAGAGAGAGGACACGAGTGCACAGTTAGAAAAGGCCGAGCCTGAGATATTGGATTAAGACGGAGGAATAGAAGGACTGGAGCTCAACTTTTCTCCCGAAAAACAGCAAAACTACAACCAAATGCTGAGCAGCCTTCAACCAAATGGACAGGAAACTTCCAAAAAAGATATTCTACTCCAGAAGACAAAGAGGAGACCACATCAAGAGGAAAACAAAGATACAGAATAGTCTTCAAAACATCCTACCTCAAGATTGGATTAAGATGGTGGAATAGAAGGACTGGAGCTCAACTTCTCTCCCGAAAAACAGCAAAACAACAACCAAATGCCGAGCAGCCTTCAACCAACTGGACTGTAAACTTCCAAAAAAGATACTCTGCTCCAGAAGACAAAGAGGAGACCATATCAAGAGGTAGGAGGGGCGATTACGCGATAGAAGCAACCCCATACCTCCCAGGTAGAGACTCAGCTACAGGACTGAGAGTTCTGAGCCTCACGTCAAAACCCCA
>PVHT021183646.1:10828483-10869358 GCA_004024745.2 Catagonus wagneri
ATGCAGGTCACTGGAGACGCACGTGCAATTAAGAAACCAACAACTTCAAACAATCTCAGTTGTATATAGACTCCTATATCAAAACTTCAGGGTAAAAAAAAAAAGCAACAAAAACCCAAACAGTTAATACAATGGCAATAAGAACATATATACCAGTAATTACCTGAAATGTTAATGGACTGAATGCCCCAACCAAAAGACATAGACTAGCTGAATGGATAAAAAAACAAGAAAACAACCAATGGATCACTGAAGAAATCAAAGAGGATATTAAAAAATACCTAGAAGCAAATGACAACAAAGACATGACACTCCAAAACCTCTGGGATTCAGCAAAAGCAGCGCTAAGAGGAAAGTATATAGTAATACAAGCCATCCTCGGGAAACAAGAAAAAGCTCAAATAAACAACCTAACTTTACATCCAAAGCAGCTGGAGAGGGAAGAAGCCAGGTCGTGGAAACAACCTAAATGCCCATCGACAGAGGAGTGGATAGGGAAAATATGGTACATACACGTAATGGAATATTACTCAGCCATTAAAAGGAACAGAATAACATTTATAGCAACATAGATGAACCTAGAAATTATCATACGAAGTGGAACCAGTCAGACAATTAGACAGCAACACCCAATGCTACCGCTTCCATGTGGAAACTAAAGAGACACAATGAACATCTTTGAAGAACAGACAATGACTCACAGATTTTGGAAAACCTTGGTTTTTCAAATAAGACAATCTGGGGGGTGGGGAGATGCACTGTGGGTTTGGGACACAAAATCTATCGTATTGACTTATGATCTTTGTACACCTATAACTGAAATAAAATTCATTGTTAATATGAAAAATAAATAAATAAATAAATAAAAATCCTACCTCAAAAAAAATAATTTTAAACCTCTTGATGCTTTAATACTTCATATTTATTTAATTATAAAGTAGTAGAAATTTTAAAATTATGTCTATCACAGATCTTTAAAGAAGAAAATGAAGATGGAATATCACATAAACTCAGTTTCCAAATTTCAGCTATTCTTTCTCCAAGTTTTCTTACACAAAAGTTAATATGCTAGTAGACTTGTTTTCTAATATAATTATATGCTAGTAGACTTATTTTCCAGTATAATTAATATTTCCATTCAGCTTTTGATATTTCAAAAATGGTTCATTAGTTAATTCAATAAAAATTTATGGAACATGGATATCTGTATTTGACAGTGAAATGTATGACTATGTTAGAGCTTAATTTTGAGATGGGGAAACTGAGTTCCAGAGGGTTTTTGTGAATAGCTTCAGGCCCCATAATTGAGTCATAATAAAACCAGGTTATAACAAGTTCTTGGCATCTAGAGTAGTACTGTTTTTGTTATATTGTAATTCTGGATCTTCTACTGGCTGGCTGTGTACATTTGGAAAGCAACTTAACCTCTTAAACTATTATTACCCTTCTGTCAAAAGGATGATTTTAATAATATCTTTTGTGGTGTGTGTTGTAAGAACTAATCCTTCTCCATCTCCAAAAATCCTCTGATTTTTATTGGAGAGTCACCCCTTTTCACACAACTTTCATAGCAGTCCCTCTTTCAGTAGAGTATACTCAGTAGTCTAAGTCAAACCAAGGAAATCATCCCTTTGTCAGGAGATGAGATGGGGTGATCGTAGGATCTAATTCTGACAATTGATATTTGGGAGTATATGTACTGAGGGAAAATAAAATCTATCAGTAAATCTTAGCACAACTTAAAAAGAGATTACTGAAAATGTGAGGAAGAGAATACAGGATAATATACCTCCTTAATAGAGACACAAAATTTCTTAACAAAATGGCTCACAAGCAAATCCAGCAGTATAGAAGGAGTAATGCAAAATGTCTTAGTGGGGTTTATCCCAGGAATGTAAGATTGGTTGAATCTCTGAAAGTCAATCAGTGGAATTCACCATATTAACAAAATAAAGGAATTAAAAACTATCATGATTTCAGTAGCCACAGAAATATCATTTAATAAATTCAGCAGCTACTTATGAAAAAAAGCTCTCAACAAATAAGTACGCAAATGAAACTCCTCAATCTAATGAAAGACAGCTACAAAAACTGTAAAACTAACATTAAATATAATCAGAAAGTTAATTTGTTCCCCCAAGACTGTATATCCTCTCTATCACCATTCATTGAGTATTTACTGTAATGCAATTCTGAAATTACAGTAGGAGAAGAATAAGAAAAAACAGACATATAGATTGGAAAGAAAGAAGAAGCAAAACTGATGCTATTTTCAGATGGCATCATTAGGTATACGGTAAATCCTAAGGAGTCTACAAAACAATTTCTACAACTAATAAATACATTTGGAAAGGTGGTAGAATACAATATTAAAATATGAAAAATCAATTTAATGTTGATATCCCAAGAGAAAATAATTGAAAATTAAATTAATGTATTATTTAAAATAGCATTAAATAACATAAAGCATTTAGGAATAAATTTAACAAAATAAGTAGAGAACATGTTATTTGTGAACATAAAATATTGCTGAAATAATATGAAGAAGACAAAAATAAATGCATATGTATGGTGTTCATAGATTAGAATACTCAATATCATGAAGATATTAATTCTCTTCAAATTAATCTATGAATTCACCACAGTCCCAGTCAAAATTTCAGGAGATTTTTTGTAGATACTTAAAAGCTAGTTATAAAGCATATATGAAATTGCAAAGGACCTAAACTGTTCAAACAAGCCTGAAAAAGAAGAACATAATTGTAAGATTTATATTATCTGAATACAAGTGTTACTACAAATGTGCAGTAAAAAAAAAAAGGTATATAGCAGGATGTAGATGGCAGAGGAGTAAGATGTGGTGTATACCTTCTCCCACAAACACATCAAAAAAAAAAAAAAAAACTAAACAAAACACATCTGCATGTAGAACAACTGGCACAGAACGTCTACTGAACAATGGAAGAAGACTTTAAATTTCAAAAAGGAGAAAGAGGCCTTCACATAACTGGGTAGAACAAAAGAAAGAAAGAAAAAAAATAGAGAGAAGAAAAAGAAAAAAACAAACGAACAAGAAATCAAGATGGGACTAGCACTTCGGAGAGGGAGCTGTGAAAGAGGAAAAGGAATCCACACCCTGGGAGGCCACCTAACTGACAGGGAGATCAGCCAGGACAGGGAAGGATCCTTAAAGCCTTGGAGAAAATCACAGCAGCTGGACTGAGGAGGGCAAAGCGGAGTGAGAGCCTTCACAGACAACTGGTACCACTGCCCCAGACACCACAGCCTGAGACACTCAGGCAGGACTGGGTGCTGAGATTCAGGCTTCAGAGGTCAGTTCAAGGGAGAGAACTAAATAGTTGCATGGAGATAGCCTGAGGGGCTGGGGAGTAGAGTACCACAGCAATCGAATGAAGAGGGAGGCCTGGACCTGCAGGAGAAGCAAGGTGCCATTGTTGGGGGTGGCAAGAGGAGGTGGGGAGGGACTGCCATAGGAATATCTTTCTTTGCACATGTGTGGGCTCTCAGGGGGTGGTGTACCTCTTATGTGGGCTACAGGCTGCAAGGGCAAACCACTGCATCCATCTCAGACTCCAGAGGTGGGCGTGGCTCACCAACATGAGGGGTCCATGAACAGGAACAACCTATGTCCCCAGTCCCTTCAGGAGTCTCTGCAGAGGAGGGCACAGCAACCAAGCACCACCCATTGCCCTCACTCCCCTGGGAACACATACCCTGCTGGTACTGTCAAAGGCTCTGGGCCTTACTTACACCTCCCTGAGGGTCACTGTCATTTCCCAGGTCCCTGCAAACAGGAGCAGCCTGTACCACCTCCCTGCAGGTTCTTGACACTGGCTATAGGCAATCAGGCCCTGGCTACAGGTCCTGCTCATTGCCTCCATATCCCTGGAAGCAAGCATAGGCCATACACAAGCACAGCCACTATCAAGGGGCTAGCAGCCTACATACACTGAGGAAAGAGAGAGCAAGTATCCTAATCAAAAGTAAACTTCATGCCAAAAAAAAAAAAAAAAAGTAAGCCCTCACAAACTACCCAGGGGCACTCTGGCATATAAATGGCCTTCTGAGACTAGACTAGTTGTTTTCACATAATAAGAAAACTATAAGCAAAATGAAGAAGCCCAGGAATAATTTCCAGTAAAGAGAAGAGGAGAATTCCCACCCAAAGGAGTAAACAAGGAAACAGACCTCTACAGTCAGACACCAAGTTCAAAAGGAGATAGTGAAAATACTGAAGGATTTAAGAGCGGATATGAACAGTAATGCAGATTACATTAGAAAGGAAACAGAAAATATAAGCAAGAGCCAAGAAAAATTAGAAAATTCATTTGCAAAGACGCAAACTGAGTTAAAGGTATAAAGAGCAGAATGAATAATGAGGAGGAACAAATAAGTGACTTGGAAGATAGAATAATGGAAATCACCCAATCAGGACAGAAGACAGAAAATCAAGTGAGAAAACATGAAAGCAGTGTAAGAGATCTACGGGATAATATAAAATGGGCCAATTTACTCATAATAAGAATTCCAGAAGGAGAAGAAAAAGAAAAGGGGATTGAAAATATACCAGAAGAAATTGCATATGAAAACTTTCCCAGTCTAAAGGAAACTGATATCAAGGTACAGGAAGCACAGAGGGCCTCAAACAAGTTGAGCCCAAACAGACCCCCACCAAGACATATTATAATAAAAACAGCAAAAGTTAAATATTAAGGAAAGGATTCTAAAGGCAGCAAGAAGAAAACAAAGAATTAATTACAAGGGACTCTCCATAAGGCTACCAGCTGAATTCTCTAGAGAAACACTACAGGCCAGACAAGGGTGGCAAGATATATTCAAAGTTCTAAAAGGGAAAAATGTGCAGCCTAGAATACTCTACCCAGCAAGAATATCTTAAAACAGAAGGAGAAATAAAGAATTTCTCTAACAAACAAAAACTAAAGGAAATACTAAACCCATTCTAAAAGAAATACTGAACGGTATCCTCTAAATAGGAAAAAAGTAAGATATAGGATGGAAGAAATGATAACAGGAAAGAAAACACAAATAAAATAGTATAAAGATCTAAGAGAAAAAAAATCTATTTGTAAAAGTGACAATAAACAAAAGGAACAGTAAAAAGATAAACATGAGTATGCAAAAAAGGACATAGGAATCTAGATTCCCTTTTTTTTTTTTTAGATTGTATTTGAGCCTATATGACTATCAGACTAAAGAAAGCAGATATAAGAAGGGGCTAACATACTTGAAAACCAGGGCAACCGCAAATCAAAACCAAACATTACATTCACTAAAACTAAAAAGAAAAGTACATAAGCATAAAATAAAAGGAAATCATCTAATCAAAAAAAAAAAAAAAGAAAGAAAAGAAACAAAGGAGAAGCAAAAACTCCACTGGAAAGCAAGGTTTAAAATGACAATAAATATGTACTTATGAATAATTACCTTAAATATCAATGAAGTGAATGCTCCAATTAAAAGACATAGAGTGGAAGACTGGATATAAAAACAAGACCCTATGATATGCTGCCTACAAGAGACTTACCTTAGGGCAAAGGGCACGTATAAATTGAAAGTGAGGGGATAGAAAAAGACATTTCTTGTGAACAGAAAAGGCAGGAAAGCAGGAATTGCAAAACTCTTATCAGACAAAAAGTAGAATTTAAAATGAAGGCCATAAAGAAAGACAAAGAAGGATGCTATTTAATGATAAAAAGGATCCATTCAAGAAGAGGATATTACAATCATCAATATATATACTCCTAATATAGGAGAACCCAAATACATACAGCAAAATCTAACAGACATAAAAGGAGAAATTGATGGGAATACAAGAATAGTAGGAGAATTTAACACCTCACTCACATCAATGGACAGAACCTCTAGACAGAAAATCGACAAGGTAATAGGGGTCCTAAATAACACAATAGAATAGTTAGACTTCATTGACATTTTCAGGATATTACACCCAAGAAAACAGGATATACATTCTTTTCAAGTGCACATGGAACATTCTCAAGGATTGCCACATACTGTGGCACAAAACTAACCTCAACAAATTTATGAGTATAGAAATTATTTCAAGCATCTTTTCTGACCATAATGGTATAAAACTAGAAATCAACTACAGGAAAAGAAATGAGAAGAATTGACTAGATGGAGACCAAACAACATGCTACTAAAAAACAACTGGTCAATGGAGAAATCAAAACAGAAATTTAAAAATACCTTGAAACAACTGACAATAAAAACACAACCACTCCAAACCTATGGGATGCCGCAAAAGCAGTCCTTAGAGGAAGTTCATAGCAATGCAGGGCTTCCTCAGAAGAGAAGAAAAACCTCCAATCAACAACTTAACCTACTACCTAAAAGAATTAGAACAAGCAGAACAAACAAAACCTAAAGTCAGCAGAAGGAAGGAAATCATAAAGATCAGAGAGAAAGTCAATAAACTAGAGATTAAAAAAACAATCGAAAAAATCAATAAAACGAAGAACTGGTTCTTTGAAATGGTAAACAAAATTGATAAATCTCTGGCTAGAAACACCAAGAAGAAAAGAGAGAGGACACAAATAAACAAAATAAGAAATGAAAAAGAAATCTCAATGGATACTGCACAAATTCAAAAAAAAAAAAAACCATAAGAGAATACTACGAAAAATTATAGCCTACAAATTTGACAACCTAGAAGAAATGGACAAATTTCTAGAGACATATGGCCCACCAAAATTTAATCAAGAAAAATAGGTCATTTGAACATACCAATCACTAGAAATGAGATTGAATATGTAGTAAAATTACTCTCTACAAACAAAAGTCAGGATCAGAGGGCTTCAAAGGTAGATTCTACTGAACATAAAAAGAAGATCTTATATGCTTCCTTCTAAAATTTTCCAAAAGATTGAAGAAGGAACATTCCCAAAGATATTCTATGAAGCCACCATCACCCTAATATTCAAAACCAGACAAAGATGCTACCAAAAAAGAAAACTATAGGCCAATATATTTGATGAATATGGATGCAAAATTTTGCGACAATATAGATGCAAAAATTTAGCCAACCGAATCCAACAAAACATAAAAAAGCTACATCACAACCAAGTGGGATTCATCCCAGGCTCACAAAAATGGTTCTACATATGCAAATCAATCAACATCGCATACCATATTAACAAAAGTCAAAAACCACACAATAATCTCAATAGATGCAGAAAGAGCATTTGACAAAATCCAACATCCATTCATGATAAAAACTCTTACCAAAGTGGGCATAGAGGGAACATATCTTCACATAATCTAAGCCATTTATGACCATCCCACAGCAAATATAATACTCAATGGAAAAAAGCTGAAAACCTTCCCACTAAAATCTGGAACAAGACAATGATGCCCACTCTCTCCACTTTTATTCAACATAGCATTGGAATTTCTAACCACAGCAATCAGACAAACAAATGAAACAAAGTATCCAAATTGGAAGAGAGGAGGTAAAATTTTCACTATATGCAGATGACATGATACTATATATGGAAAACCCTAAGGACTCCACACAAAAACTACTTGATCTGATAAATGAATTCAGCAAAGTAGCAGAATACAAGATTAACGTTCAGAAATTGGTTATTTTTCTGTATACTAACAGTGAGGTATTAAGAAAGGAATATAAAAATACAGTACCTTTTAAAATTGCACACCCCTAAATTAAATATCTAGGAATAAACCTGACCAAGGAAGTGAAATACTGACATACTGAGCACTATAAAACATTAATCAAGGAAATTAAAGAGGATTCAAAGAAATAGAAAGATATTCCATGCACCTGGGTTGGAAGAATTAATATCATAAAGATGGCGATACTACCCAAAGCAATCTACAGATCCAATGCCATCCCTATCAAATTACCCATGACATTTTTCACAGAACTACAAGAAACAAACCAAAAATTTATATGCAACCACAAAAGACCCGGAATTGCCAAAGCAAACCTGAGGAACAAAAACCAAGCAGGAGGCATAACTCTCCCAGACTTCAGGCAATATTACAAAGCCACAGTAGTCAAGACAGGGTGGTATTGGTACCAAAACAGACATACAGACCAATGGAACAGAATAGAGAACCCAGAAATAAACCCAGACACATAAGGAGCCAAAAATTTTAAATGGGAAAAGCAGTCTTTTCAGCAAGTGGTGGGCTGGGAAAATTGGACAGCCACAAGTAAATCAATGAAACTGGAACACACCTTCACACCATGCACAAAAATAAACTCAAAATGGCTTAAAGACTTAAATATAAGACAAGACACCATCAAACTCCCAGGAATCAACCTTACAAATGTTTTCTCAGGTCTCCCAAAGGGTCAGAAATAAAAGCAAAAATAAACCAATGGGACCTAATCAAACTGACAAGCTTTTGCACAGCAAAGAAAACCATAAAAAAAAAAAAGACAACTTACAGAATGGGAGAAAATAGTTTCAAACGATGCAACTGACAAGGGCTTAATCTCTAAAATATACAAACAACTTATACAACTCAACAGCAAAAAAGCCAACAACCCCATTGAAAAATGGGCCAAAAACCTGAATAGACATTTCTCCAAAGAAGATATACAGATGGCCAACAAACACATGACAAAATGTTCAACGTCACTGATAATTAGAGAAATGCAAATCAAAACTACCACGAGGTACCACCTCACACCAGTCAGAATGGCCATCATTAACTAGTCCACAAATAACAAATACAGGAGGGGGTGCAGAGAAAAGGGAACCCTCCTGCACTGTTGGTGGGAATGTAAGTTGGTACAACCACTATGGAAAACAGAATGGAGGTACCTTAGAAAACTATACATAGAACTACCATATGACCCAGCAATCTCACTCCTGGGCATATACCTGGGCAAATCTTTTGTTGAAAAAGACACGTGCACCCGTATGTTCATTGCGGCACTACTGACAATAGCCAAGACATGGAAACAACCTAAATGTCCATTGACAGATAGATGATTGGATTAGGAAGATATGGTATATATACACAATGGAATACTACTCAGACGTAAAGGACAAAATAATGCCATTTGCAGCAACATGGATGGAACAGAGACTCTCATATTAAATGAAGTAAGTCAGAAAGAGAAAGACAAATACCATATAATTTCACTTATATGTGGAGTCTAATATATGGCACAAATGAACCTTTCCACAGAAAAGAAACTAATGGATGTGAAGAACAGACTTGTGGTTGCCAAGAGGGAGGAGAAGAGAGTGGGAGAGACTGGGAATTTGGGGTTAATAAATGCAAACTATAGCCTTTGGAATGGATAAGCAATGGGATTCTGCAGTATAGCACTGGGAACTATGTCTGGTCACTTGTAATGGAGCATGATAACGTGAGAAAAAAGAATGTATACATATATGTGTGACTGGGTCACCTTGCTGTACAGTAGAAAACTGACAGAACACTGTAAATGATCTGTAATGGAAAAAGAAAAATCCTTTAAAAAATTAATAAAATAAAAATGGGCAAAAGGTTTGAATTGATGCTTTACATATACTGTATATAAATCACCAATGAGCACATTTAAAAAGTGCTTGATGTTATTAGTCAGGGAAAAAAAATGTAAATTAAAGTCACAATGAAATAGAGCTACGAGAAAAGCAAAAATTAAAGTGACAGGAATTTTCTTACACTGTTGTACAATTACTTTGGGGAAAAAAAAAGAAGCCTCCAAGTTCATTATAAAACTAAAGATAAATTTTACTTTCAGGAGTTACTAAAGATATCAAAGACTAATCAATAAAAAGGCTTGTATAAATAACATTTATAGCAGCTCTATTCATAATAGCCAGAATTTGGAACTACTCCAGGTCTCCGTCAATAGAAGAATAAATCAACAAAATATGCCTCACTTATACAATAGAGTGTTACTGAAAAATAAAGAGGAATGAACCATTACATGCAAAACAGATAAATCTCAAAAAATAATATACTGAATAAAAGAAATCTCACATAAGGATACATAGTAAATGATTCCATTCTTATGAAATCGTAGAAAAATCAGAACAATTGTAAATGGAACAGAGGCAGGAATTAACTTGTAAAGAGACATGAGAGAAGTTTCTAGGATGCGTATAATGTTCCATATATTAATAGACTCTTGGGTTACATGGATATATTCATTTGTCAGAACTTAAATGTTCAAGTAAAATTTGAAAATTTTTTTGCTTATCAACTATGTTATGAAAGAAAAATACTGTTATGAAAGAAAGATATGCATGCTGAAGCATTAGGAAGAGGTATGCTCGTGTCTTCTATTTACTTTAACATGGATAAAAAAAAGTAAGATGGTAGTTCCCCTTATGGTACAGTGGAAATGAATCTTACTATTATCGACGAGGACGCAGGTTCAATCCCTAGCCTCACTCAGCGGTCAGGAATCCAGCATTGCCGTGAGCTGTAGTGTAGGTCACAGACATGGCTCATTCAGATCCCACAATGATGTGGCTGAGGCATAGGCCGGCAGCTGTGGCTCTGATTTGACCCCTAGCCTGGGAAATCCCATATGCTGTGGGTGCGGCCCTAAAAGTCTATCAATCAATCAATAAGACGAATTGGAGTTCACGTTGTTGTCTCAGCGTGAGGATGTGGGTTTGATACCTGGCCTTGCTCAGTGGGTTAAGGATCCCACTTTGCCACAAGCTGCGGGGTAGATCACAGATTCAGCTCGGATCCAGTGTTGCTGTGGCTGTGGTGTAAGCTGGCAGCTGTAGCTCTGATTCAGTACCTAGCCCAGGAACTTCCATATGCCGCAAGATGCAGCCCCAAAAGGGGAAAAAAAGAAAAAAAAAGATGAACTGACAAATGTAGAGAGGAATAAATAGATAAATGAGTGTTCAGGAAAGGTACTAGGATGTTGATCATAGAATCTACAACTGGGGGCAGCATCCCACATGTCTAACCTGAATAAGCATCGGGAAGGTTTGATTAACTTATCACCTAAATCTCTCTTCAGTGGAAAATCTTTCGGGGCTGTGCTATTCAGGAAGTGCCCATCATTGCTCAATCTGTCAGCATCTCCATTTGAGCTCAGAGCCATTTACAAGGGTATCTGATGAGAAAGACATGGTCCCCAGCACCGAACTAATGAAGGCATTTCCCCAGGACTGTTCTAATGAACAGGCTGCTGGCTCATTGCTGAATGCTGGCTAGAGACAGAACCATCTGGAAAGCAGAGTATAGAATGATCTCTATGTTTCCACAAATCAAAGGAAGGTGGAACATTTCTGAATGAAACCGTGGATGTTATTCATAAAATCTTGGCCATCCGAGGTTAGAAGCATATTGATTTCCAATTGAGGGATGAATTGGCCATCTTTGGCCTTTCAGGAAAATGACCACAGATTAAGATGATGAGGAACAGATGCCGCTATTTGAAGCTTCCATTAGAAACCCTAAATGGGCTTCGTTGGCAGGACAGC
Organism: Catagonus wagneri; assembly: GCA_004024745.2. Classification (NCBI taxonomy): domain Eukaryota; kingdom Metazoa; phylum Chordata; class Mammalia; order Artiodactyla; family Tayassuidae; genus Catagonus; species Catagonus wagneri. The sequence goes on from PVHT021183646.1 coordinate 10,839,982, forward strand.
CATAACAACTGTGTCTTGCCACAGACTGATGGAAAGATGACAAATATTTTAATGTGGTGAAGACAAATCCTGGGTCAAGCTGCTTCCGAACAAATGATCCAGCCAGTTTGAAAAGATTTGAAGAAATAAAACTTGCCAGTACTTACCAAGTTCCAGAAAGGCCTTAGATGTGAGCGATTCCATGTTGAAATCAGGTTTGAAAACAAAAAATATCTTAAAAAATGTTTTCTTAGTGAGAGTACCTTAATGAGAACATCTATACCAAGTAAGGCCTAGAGATGCCAGAGACATGATTCTGCCCCTGGCTTGTCTGCAAGGCTCCTGCCTCTCTTTTTCTAAGTTTTCCTTCCTTTTAGTGGCTCTTTCCTCAAAAGCCTTGTCTTCTCATAATGTCACAGACTGTATATCTGTATACATACATGTGTATATATTCACACTAAGTAATAAGTGAAAACTGACTAATGTTGGGCTATTTACTTTTACAGGAAAACCTACAGTGCTTAAGTCACTGAAATGTATTATTAACGACTAAAAATCAAGCATCAGTGACAAGCAGGAAAAATAGTGGAGGCAGAAAGCATTTAATACCTAGCCATTTACTCACAATGTGGTTATTAACATCCTCTCTTGAGGGAATAGCTTTTCACAAGTTATGGTGAGAGACACAGTGAAATATAAGTCCAAATTCCTTCCCTCCAAGAGTTTACCAACAGGGAGTTAAGATATGTACATAAATAGGAGTTCCCTTCGTGGCTCAGTGGTTAACGAATCCGACTAGGAACCATGAGGATGCGGGTTTGATCCCCGGCCTCGCTCAGTGGGTTAAGGATCTGGTGTTGCCGTGAGCTGTGGTGTAGGTTGCAGACGCGGCTCGGATCCCGCGTTGCTGTGGCTGTGGTGTAGGCCGGCGGCTACAGCTCCTGTTAGACCCCTAGCCTGGGAACCTCCATATGCCGCGGGTGCGGCCCTAAAGTGACAAAAGACAAAAAAAATATACGTACATAAATAATTAAATATTTGATAGGCGTTCCCACTGTGGCACAACCGAAATGAATCCTACTAGTAACAATGAGGTTGCAGGTTCGATCCCTGGTCTCACTCAGTAGGTTAAGAATCCGGCATTGCCATGAGCTGTGATGTAGGCAGCAGATGCCAGCTCAGATCCTGTGTTGCTGTGGCTGTGGTGTAGGCCGGGAGCTGTAGCTCTGATGTGACCCCTAGTCTGGAAACCTCCATATGCCACAAGTGCGCCCCTAAAAAGCAAAAAATATAAAATAAAGTTAAATAAATAAATATTTGACAGAGATCACATGATTTTCATCAAATGATTAAGTCAAGCGATATAAATCATGTGATTTTAGAAGATCGTATATCCTGGAAGCTCAGGGAATGAAGAAGGAGCTTCTAAGTTAAGGTTCGTGAAAGGCCTCAGGGAAGAGGCTGATAAAGAGTTCTTAAAGGATTCAGTTCATGAATCTGAGAATTAGGAAAATAGTCCACATGGGTAAAATGCCATGAGCAAAGGCATGGAGGAAAGGAAGGTATGGATAATGGGCAAAACTAACTTTTATGTGAGTGATCATCTAAGCATGTGTCAACAGGCATGGGGCTTCCGCCGAACAGTCAAGGGAATTGCTATTTATTGCTATCTGTTCTCTGAATTGGCAGCTCTATCACAAGCCAAAAGCCTGTGTTGTTCTTCATTCTAACATCTTTTTTTTTTTCTTTTATGGCCACACCTGGGGTATATGGAAGTTCCTGGGCCAGGGATCAAATCTGAGCTGCAGCCATAGCTGGGGCAATGATAGATCCTTTCACCCACTGTCCTGGGCTGGAAATCGAACCTGTACCTCCTCAGTGACCCAAGCTGCTGCAGTCAGATTCTTAACCCACTGCACCACATTAGGAACTCCAACTGTCTCATTTTTTGCTGCGTCCAGCGCTGCAGGGTAAATGGGAATCCTGGAAGAGGGAAGGAGCAGTATAACAAAACACACAAGACTCTTTTACATTTAGCAAGTGGGGGACCAGGAGGCACTCTGCTCACAGAACAAAAGCCCTGGGCTTTTACCCACATCTCTTTTATTTAGGAAGGTGCCATATGTAGATGAGTGGGCAGGAGCAGGCATAGGCAATGACAAGCCTACCCCTTAGTGAATAATAAAGGAAACTATTAGCACTGGTGCATACCTCTAGCTGCATACAGTGCAGCTGCGTATAGATTAGCATAGTTTAAACATAATGTCCTGTACTTTAAAACTCTGAGTCTGCAGATATTTGCCTTCAGCTGAGTTCAGCTGTTCAGTGGTCTCCAACTATTTTTCTTTCTTTTTATGGTCACTCAATGCAGCATAGGGCTAGAGGCCGAATCAGAGCTGCAGGCCTATGCCACAGCCATAGCAGCAGCGGATCTAAGCCACATCTGCAACCTACACTGCAGATTGCAACACCACCAGACCCTTAGCCCACTGAGTGAGGCCAGGGATTGAACGTGTACTTGCAGAAACTGTGTTGGGTTTTTAACCCACTGATTCGCACCGGGAACTCCATTCTGTTAATTTTCATCTAAGATTTTGGCAGCCATGGTCTGCTAACTTCCATATGCCAAGTTGGAGTTACATTTTTTTTTTTCTTTTGTGGCACGTGGAAGGTCCCAGGCTAGGGGTCAAATCTGAGCTGTAGCTACTGGCCTATGCCACAGCCACAGTAATAGCAATGCCAGATCCCAGCCTCATCCGTGACCTACACCACAGCCCACGGCAGCACTGGATACTTTAACCCACTGAACTAGGCCAGGGATTGAACCCATATCCTCGTGGATACTAGTCAGGTTCTTAAACCACTGATCAACAATGGGAACTCCTTGAGTTACATTTTTTAAATAACAAATACCCTTGAGGCAAACCAGTCATTTGAAAACCTAGTTTAAAAAACAAAAAACAAAAAACCTAGTTTTGTTTTCTTTTGTTTTCCTTCTCCTTGCTGAAAGCAAATGCCTTCTATAATTCCCTCTGAATTTGCCAGCCTCTTTGTTTTCTTCCTTTAATAAAGGGAAAAATATTACCCATAACTCCAGTCTCAAAATAATTTCCAGAGGTTATCCAATCAATGCTTCTGTTTCCTGGCATTAGTTTCATTTCAAAACCAAAATAAGTAATACTGGTGAAAATTAAGAGTCTTGTAAATGAGTAATAACTTTGAATAATCCGGTCTTAACATCAGAACTAGAAAATTAACTGAGCTCATTATGGTAATTATTTAGAGGAGATTTTCTATTTGCCTGACAAAGATTCAGAAGTTTTGTCCTCTAACACAAAATATGAGAAATCATTTTTTGAGAGTGTTTGTATTACTCTTAGCTCTGCAGACTTGCATCAATCATAACATGTAGGACCTCTGTAAAGAGAAAGATCATTCAAAATTTAAAGGGCAGTGCCTAGTTAGTTTCTCCATATTTATATCTTTCTGACTTGCACACATGGGCACTTAAAGCCAAGAAGGAAACAGATTGTACAGGAAGGAAAAAGCTTAGGCTTGGCATGAAGCACTCCATTAGCTGTTTGACTGTTGGCAATTGACCTAATTTTACTGAGCTTCAATTTCCTTGAAAGCAGAGTAGAGATTCAAATGCCTGTCACATCTATGGATGGAGAGGGTTGCATGACATAAGGCCTGTCAAATAGCTGAACCCACACAGGCAAGCATTCTGGGACAATTTTCTGAAGTTGATATAATCAATGCTCATGTCTCTGAAGTAGTAACTTACTCAAACTATCTATTTTCAGGGTTACATAAGTGTTCTAGGTCAATTACATGGCACTACCTCAGCCCTTGACCAAAGAGAAAATGGCTAGTGTGTTTGCACCTCATCTCACCACTTGAAATGCAATACTAAATTCGGGTAGGATGTATTCAAAATCACATTGCCCAGTGGCTGCATAATGTGTTTTAGATAAAAATTTAGAGACTTATTTTCACTTTCTAGAAGGTGAAAAAAAAATGAAAATAATGCTGGTAAAAGAATCTTCCTCTTAATATAATTTATGAATATTAGGGTGTTATTTGCCTCTGCATGGTGCTGTGCATTGCCCCGGCAAGTGCTGTTAGCTTTATTTCTTCCATATGCACAAAGACATAGTATTTTTTTAAATCAACTTCTAGTTGGAGAAAAGCGGTGAGTTTGTTCTTTGCTGTCTGCACATGTTTTCTCCTCATATAGATGTTCCAAATTCTGCTAACATGGGGTACGTGGGCTGCACTGACTTACCCCGTCCAAACCCATGTAGAGAAGAACCTGTTGCCTTGCCTAGGACTAAAGCTGGATCTGACTTTGTATCTCTAGCCCATGATATAATATTTTTAAATCTATCATAAACATTCACAAAATTTAAAATCAGAGACATAGGATTTGAAGTTTCCAAAAGTTTCTATGTTCTTCATATGAAGACGTTTTTCTAACATACGTAGTGAAAACTCAATCTCAAACTTCCTCTTAATTTTGTCACCAGATTAATCAGAACTCTTCATTCGACACATGCTGACCAATAACCGAATCTCACCAAATGCTCATGGGACGGTTCTTCCCCCTCCTGTGTTCACGTGCTATATATATTTCAAGACAGTTGTATTTCTTCTCAAACTTGTGTATGCCCCTTAAATTATTATTTCACAGTTTAATTAAACATTACAAAAGCTTATGAGCCACGAATAAGAAAATAAAATTGCTGCTTCTGTTGAAGTTGAGAAGAATTCTTTTAAAAGACTCAATAAATAGAAATGATAAAAATCACAATTAATTAGGTGGAGGCAGAAAAATGTAAACAAATTAGAGGGAAAAAAGTAAAAAAAATCCAGAATTCTGCACTTAGAATATTTTTACTTTTTTTTTTGTCTTTTTGCCTTTTTTATCTAGAGCCGCACCCGTGGCATGTGGAGGTTCCCAGGCTAGGGGTCTAACAGGAGCTGTAGCCGCCGGCCTTCGCCACAGCCACAGCAACGCGGGATCCGAGCCGCGTCTGCAGGCTACACCACAGCTCACGGCAACACCGGATCCTTAACCCACTGAGCAAGGCCAGGGATTGAACCTGCAACCTCATGGTTCCTAGTGGGATTCGTTAACCACTGAGCCACGAAGGGAACTCCAGAATATTTTTACTTTTTAAAGTTCTTACTTTGCAGTGAAAAAACAAACAAAAAAACAACCCTGGAACCCGAATATTAAAACTGATATATAGTCAGTGCAGTTAATGGCAGGAAAGCAACACTGAACTTCAAAGAGTGGACCCACACTCAAAGAAAAGGTGTAAGATCTGCAAAAGGAAAAAACTGCTTATGAAGGTGCTGGCATATTCTTCAATGAATTTTTATATAATGACAAATCAATCTTTTTTCTTTTTTTTCTCTCTTTTCCTTTTTTTGGTTTTTGGTTAGTTTAGCTAAAGGTTTAGTCAATCCTGTTTATCTTTTCAAAAAACCAACTCTTAGTCTCATTAATCTTTTTCTAGATCCTCTTCTGAGCGCGTCCGTGTTGCTGACAGGCCGTTCCCTACTTTCTTGCCAGCTCTTGGGCAGGGCTCACTGTCAGCTCCTTGAGGCTTCTCCCTCAGAGGGTCCTGACCATGAGGGCGACACAGGTAGTTCCCAATCTACTTCCTCCTAACCCTCAGGGAAAGGCCTCTGATTCTTCATGTTCTTTTAAAAAAATGTTTATTGAAATATAATTGATTTACAATGTTGTGTTAGTTTCAGGTGTAAAGTGACTCAGTTATACATACATAGAGTTATACATCTATGTATAAATAATATACATTTATTATTTCTGCTCTAATATTTATTATTTCTTTCTTTCTGCTAAATTTGGACCTTGTTTATTCTCGTTTTTCTATGATAAGGCCAGGTTAAAATGGTATAAATTTAGGTTGCTTTTTTAAGGACTTTCTTTTTTCTTGCTATAGGCTTTTATAGCTATGAACTTTCCAGTAAGACCTACTTTTGCTTAATTCCATAAGATTTGGTGTGCTGTGTTTTAATTTTCATTTGTCTCGATACTTTTTTTTTACTTTACAGTGTTCTGTCAATTTTCTGCTGCACAGCAAGGCAACCCAGTCACACATACATGTATACATTCTTTTTTCTCACATTATCATGCTCCATCACCAGTGACCAGACATAGTTCCCAGTGCTATACAGCAGGATCTCATTGCTTATCCATTCCAAAGGCTACAGTTTGCATCTATTAACCCCAAATTCCCAGTCCCTCTTGCTCCCTCCTCTCCCTCTTGGCAACCACAAGTCTGTTCTTCATGTCCATGATTTTCTTTTCTGTGGAAAGCTTCATTTGTACTTTTTGATTTCTTTTTTGATTTTCTCTTTGACTCATTGGTTGTCCATAAAGTGTGTTGTTTGATTTGACATATTTTTTAAGTTTTCCGTTTTCCTCCTGCAATCAATTACTAATATGATATGATATAGTTGATTACTAATATTGATTCTAATATGCCAGGATAAGATAACTTGATATGATTTCAATATTCTTAAATGAGTTAACACTAGTTTTGTGATTCAGCATGTAAGCTGCTACAGAGAACATTCCATGTACCTTTAAGAAGAACGTGTATTCATTCTACCGCTGTTGGATGGAATGTTCTGTGTATGTCTGTTAGATAAGCTTGGTCTATAACATGATTCAAGTTTGCTGTTTCCTCATTGATTTTCCCTCTGGATTACTTTTCCATGAATGAAAGTGGAATATCAAAGTCCCCTGCTATTATGGTACTGTTGTCTATTTCTCTCTCTTTATTTTTATTAATATTTTCTTTATTTATGTAGATGCTCCAATTTTGGGCGGATATGTATTTACAAGTGTCATATACTCTTGATGACTAGACCTCTTCAGTATTCTATAATGACCTTCTTTATCTTTCCCAATGGATTTGGACTCAGCCTATTGTCTGAAATAAGTATTGTCAGCCCTGTTCTCTTTTGATTATCATGTACATGGGACGTCGTTTTCCACTCCTTCATCTTTAGTCTATATGAGTCCTTAAATCCAGAGCCTCTTGTAGGCAACATAGAGTTGGATCTTGTTTTTCATTCGTTCAGCCACTCTGTCCTGGAGTAGAGAACTTAATTCAATTACATCTAAAGTAATTGATCAGTAAAGATTTACAGTTGCAATCTTCTGCATTGTCTTCTGGCTGTTTTGTAGTTTTATTTGTTCCTTTCTCCCTCTTTTACAGCCTTCCTTTGTGATTTGTTGGTCTTTTTGTGGTAATATGCTTTGATTACTTGATCTTTATCTTTTGCATATCTACAAGAGGTTTCTTCTTTGTGGTTATAATTAGTTTTTATAAAACATCTTGGAGTTCCCTTCGTGCCTCAGTGGTTAATGAATCTGACTAGGAACCATGAGGTTGTGGGTTCGATCCCTGGCCTTGCTCAGTGGGTTAAGGATCTGGTGTTGCCGTGAGCTGTGGTGTAGGTTGCAGACGTGGCTCGGATCCCGCGTTGCTGTGGCTGTGGTGTAGGCCGACGGCTACAGCTCCTGTTAGACCCCTAGCCTGGGAAGCTCCATTTGCCACGGGTGCGGCCCTAGGAAATGACAAAAAAAAGGGAAAGAAAAGGAGTCCATATGCCACGGGTGTGGCCCTAGAAAAGGCAAAAAGACAAAAAAAAAAAATCTTACGTCTACTTCAAGCAACTTAACTTTAATCTCATACAAACGCTACATTTTCACTCCTTCCCCACTCCCAAACTTCATGCTATATAGTACTTCACATCTTTTTTAAACTGTGTATCTATTAACAAATTATTTTAGCCATAGTTGTTTTTAAAGTCTTTTAACTTTTATACTAGACATAAAAGTGATTTATGTATCAGCATTATAGCATGAGAGTATTACAAATTTGTCTAGATACTTATCTTTATCAGTCAGTTTTATGCTTTCATATATTTTCTTGTTGTTACTTACCTTTCACTCCAACTTGAAAATCTCTCTTTCGTATTTCTTATAAGGCAGGTCTAGTGGTGATGAACTCACTCAGCTTTTATTTGTCTAAAACAGACTTACTCTTATTGCATGTAGATGTGTCGTTGTTCCAGCACCATTTGTTGAAATGACTCTGTTTGCTCCTTTGTAAAAGATCAGTCGAGTATATTTACGCGAGTCTATTTTTGGGCCCTCTGATCTGTTCCATTCATCTATTTGTCTGTTCTTTCACCAGCACCACACTGTTTCAATTAATGAATCTTCATTTTGTTGAGGTTGGATAATGCAGTCCTCCAAGTCTGTTTTCTCCAACACTGAATTTATTATTATGGGTCTTTTGCCTCTCCATATACTTTTTGGGGGTTTTTGTTTGTTTGTTTGTTTGCTTTTGTTTTTTTTTTTTATTTCATTGGAGTGTAGTTGACTTACAATATTGTATTAGTTTCAGGTGTACAGCAAAGTGAATTATATATATTCCTTTCCAGATTCTTTTCTCTTAGAGATTATTACAGAATATTGAGTAGATTTTCCCTTGCTATACAGTAGGTCCTTGTTAGTTATTTATTTTATATATAGTAGTGTGTATATGTTAGTCCATATTCTCTTTGGAATCTGGTTTTTGATACCCACAAATACTGTGCTATTCGTTTTGTTAAGATTCCATTGTGGGAGTTCCCACTGAGGCCCAGCAGTTACAAACCCCACTAGTATCCACAAAGATGCAGGTTCGATCCCTGGCCTTGCTCAGTGAGTTAAGGATCCAGCGTTGCTGTGAGCTGTGGTGTTCTGGCGGCTGCAGCTCTGATTCAGTCCCTAGCCTGGGAACTTCCGTATGCCGTGGGTGGGGCCATAAAAAGAAAAAACAAATAGATTCTATTGTATCTATAGCTCAAGTTGGAAAGAACTGACATCTTAACAATACCGGGTCTTCCTAACAATGAACATGGAATATCTCTCCATTTGTTTAGTTCTTCTTTCGTATCTTTCATCAGTTTTATGATTTTACCTATAGATCTTATATGTATTTTAAGTTTATATCTAAGTATTTTTTTCTTCGTGCTAATGTAAATGGCAATGTGTTTTTAACTTCACATTCTGCTTGTTCATTTGCTGGTACAATAATATTTTTAAAACTTTTGTTAATGCTGCTTAATAAGTTCACTGATTTGAGGGCTGCAGCCTCAGAAGAGCACAACATACTGACTTTGCTTTAGGTGCAAGAATGTCAGGTATAATCTGTCTTATTCTACAGATTTCTTTGAAGAGACTGTGAGTTTTCAAAGCTCTGAAGATGAATTTATGAGATATTTTGATGCAAATTATGATGCCTGTCAATGCCTGTCAGTGATTATACAATCACCATGAATAAAAAAAATTGTATTAACCACTAGCTAACAAATTTGGAAATGATTAAAATATTTCCAGTTACAATGAAATTGTTCTATACCATAAATATAATGGACCCGAGAAAGACTGAAGTTGATCACAAAGTTTCACAGACTTCAGAGCAAGCATATCTAACCTATTTCACCTTTCACCTGCATTTCATATAAATGTGTTTACATACGTATATATGTATGATTTTACACTCCTTACCATTATTCAAAACAATTTCTATTAATTATAATGCTTTAAAAGGCTTATAAACATAAAATTGTAATTTTCTGAAGTGCAGACTATTCAGTTCCTATGGGTAAGTCAGCTTATTTCACCCATTGTTCTCTCCAAAACAAGAGTACTATTTAGCAGAGGGTAATAGAATCTTTAAAAAACTGTCCAGCCTTCCCAGTTCTTACCAATCCAACCTCTTCCTGACCAAGAAAACCTTATTTTAAAGGAAAAAAATTAAAAAACAACAAAAAAAATTGTGATGCTGCATGAGCAATCAATACCACTTACACATTACAAGTGGGGAGTTCTCTGCAGTCAGTGACAATGAGTGGGTAAGCAAAAGGAATAATTGATTTCCCACATTTTTCCACATTTATTCTTCCATAATCTATTTCTAGACAAGTCTATATGTCACTATAATTGCGTACACATACATATACTGATTCATAGCAGCTACTCATTTTACCTGCTGATGTGTGATCCTGCCGATATGTCCAAAATGTTGTCCAGAGGCACAGAACTGAGAGCCAGAAAACACCTTAAATCTTACATAATCAAACCTCCTTTTTGTATAGCTGAGGAAATGGAAGCCACATAATATCTGGAGGCTATCCAGTGTCACATAGTCTGAGGTTATGCTTATTTTTCAAATATCTTAAAATGCAATTAAAGAAATACTAAATGAAGAGAACAGTCAGATATGTTAGGCTGAGAAAATTAGCCCTTCTGTTTATATTCTCACATACTACATGATTTCACTTCTATGGGCCTTCACACAAGCAGATCCCTCTACGTGATTTCACTTCTGTGGGCCTTTGCATGAGCAGATCAGGTCCTTCAAGCCTGATAATCATCTTTCGAAATCATATTCAAGTTAAACTCCCCTCTAATGGTTTTGTGGACTCCACCGCAACACTGTTGACCATCACTTTATTACCTGTAGGCCCGGTACTTTCATTACCATATGTAAGAAATCAGACAGAGCATTTTATTCACTCCAGACTACTTCTACAAGTCATGGACTAGCTTTGCACAAGTGCAAACCTGTTTTGTGGTTTTGTTGTTTACCTTTTTCTTCTTGGCCTGGGGTTGCTTTAACACAAGGCATGGGTCACCTGTGGATATCCACTGAGTACTCATGTACATCAACTCATGGAAATTAACACACGTGTAACTCTCCTTGGACCAGCTGGGGATAAGCCGCAAAGACTACATTCTCACTGTTTTATTTCCTTGGAAGGCCACTTCTAAGATGCATCTCTAAAGTCTCCTCGATGGACCTGCAGAGTTGTGCGTCGCTCATAGGATAACCAGCCAGACTGGCTTCATCCCTTCCCTGCTCACCCCCAGTATTCCTCGCTATTGCTTCCTGTGATTCCCTTCCCTTTCAAACTACCTGCATGAAAGCCATTTTCTCAATAGGAAATTGCAACCACCCAGTGAGAACTGGACTGTGATCCTAGATATTTCAGCTGTAGAGATTTGCGATGCCATATCCACCTGAGTAAAATCTAGCAGAGAGTGAGGGAAAGGTGGACCAGATTTTTGTCATTTTGTATCTGATTCATTTTACCAGAAATATGTCCCCCGGGGGGAGCAGCCAGAGATGGATGAAGCAATTGCTTACAGCTTCCCATTCCCCCCACCCCCCTTCCGCTTGTAATGTGTGTGACTGTTGTCTTTTAGGGGGAGGAAATGGGTGACAAACAGTAAAAAAAAACAAAAAACAAAAAACCCTTGGAGTGTATGATAAAGAATTTCACGAAGGAATATTTAGGGAAATATGGTAAAAAGCTGACTCCCAGAAAACTCCAGACAGTCTGTGAGACAGACTGGCCTGTGTTCGGAGTGGGCTGGCCTTCTGAGGGGTCACTAGGTAAAGACCTAGTTAGCAAGGTGTTTAGAGCCATCGTGGGCGGCCCAGGGCACCTGGACCAACTCCCTTACATTGACTGCTGGCAAGACATGGTCCTTTCCCAGCCGCCTTGACTAAGAGCCTGTCTGGAAGAGAATTGTAAAGTCCTGTTAGCTCAAATAATGGCTCCTTCAAAGTGCCGTGCAGAACTCAAAAAGCCTGTTTTATCTGGGGAACCGGAGGAAATCCCCCCACCCTATGCATCATTGTACCTGCATTGCTGCCCCATTCCCAGAAGCAGAGGCCTTACCAGGTGCATCTGTCGCCCCTGAGAGCAGCCCCTCCGCCAGCAGCCCCTCCCCCGACTCACCCATGACATCATGATAGCTGCCCCTTCCAGGCCACCGGTGTTAACCCCGTATACTCCAGTCGAAAGGCAGCAAGAAGCCAGGTCAGCAGAGACAGCCCCTCTCCCCCACGGTGCTGGGGAACCCTACAGATGCCACTGAGGGAAACAAGAGGGCCTGTCTATTTTAATCAAGAGGGTCAAATTCAAGGAGGCCAATACGTTTTTGGGTACAAAGCATTCACCACCACTGACCTCCTCAACTAGAAAAATCATAAAATCCTCAGGCTAAGATCGATTGGACGCAGTCTATAATTCAGACCCACAAGCCTGCCTGGACTGACTGCCATCAGCTTCTCCTGACCCTGTTTAACACTGAAGAATGGTGCCGAATTATTCAGGCAGCCTTGAGATGGCTAGAGGAACACACCCCGGCTGGGATAGCAGATCCCCAGGCTTACGTCCAGGCCCATTTCCCTGAGGGAAATCCTCACTGGGACCCTAATGAGGCTAAAAAATTACAGAGGCTTGAGTGTTATAAAGAGGCTCTCTTAAAGAGCACAAAGGAAGGTGGCGGGGGGTGGGGGAGGGCAACGAATATGAGCAAAACCACAGAGGTGCTCAAGGGACCTGGAGAAAGCTCTCTCAGTTTTATGAGAGGCTATGTGAAGCGTTCCACCTGTATACCCACTTTTGATCCAGAGGCTGCCAAGAATCAGCGAATGGTTAACACAGCCTTTGTCACTCAGGCTCAGGGAGATATAAGGCACGCGCTACAAAAGTTAGAGGGCCAAGCTGGGATGAATGCCTGCCAGCTATTAGAGACTGCAACGAAGGTGTCTGTCATCCGGGACCAAGAATCCCAAAGGGAGGTGGACCAGAAAATGAAGAGGGAGATGGATCTTCTCGCTGCCACTCTGGCGGACCGGTCAGAACCCTCCCGGGAGGCGCCCCGCTGGGCCCTGGGCTGGGATCAAGGAAGGAGCCGACAAGGAGGACCACCTTGCACCGGGATGAGACTGGGACAAAAACCAATGTGCTTACTGCCACCTAGAGGGCCACTGGAAGAGTAAATGCCCCCAGCAGTCAGAGGATTATCATCCAACTTCTGGACAGAGAAGAAGACACAGGGTGATTCAGGGATGTTACCGACCAGTGGAACAATCCTGTGAGGCCCCTGAGAGTGACTTTGTCGGTCTGGCTGCTGTGGGAAGCTGTGGGCAAGACTAGGACAGACCGGGCTCCGTTCTGTTAGGCCCTTGGGAGCCCACGGTCCAAACGAGTGTAGGGGGCCGGCCCATTGATTTCATGGTAGGTACTGGGTCAGAACATTCTGTGGTAACGCAGCCCATGGGTCCCCTCTCGTGGAGGCAAGCCACCACTGTGGGAGCCACTGGCGACTGGATCTGTCACCCTTTCCTGTTACTTCGGCGATGCGATTTGGGCGGCCACAAAGTTATACACGAATTCCTATACCTTCCCAAGCGCCCTGTGGCTGTGATGGGTAGGGACTTATTGGGAAAGTTACAGGCCCAGATAACTTTCACTTCCCATGGCCAAGTGGCTCTGACTCTAGGGAAGCCAGGGACAAAGATTATGACTCTCACGGTCCCCTGAGAAGAAGAGTGGCACCTCTGTGGTCTTGCAGGGAGGCCCCGGCAGGGGCTTGAGCTTCCTTTTAAGCTATCTGGGGTATGGGCTGGAGACAACCCCCCCTGGACTAGCCCGGAACATACCTCCAAGAGTGGTGGAGCTAAAACCTGGGGTCGAGTCCACCTGCTAGAGACAATATTAAATTCCATGCAGAGCCCAAATAGGGATCCAGAAACATCTGGAGAGACTTCTAAAATATGGGATCCTCTGACCCTGCAGGTCATCTTGGAATACGCCTCTCCTCCTGGTTCAGAAACCAAGGACAGATGACTACGGGCCAGTTCAAGACCTACAAGCAGTAAAACCCAGTCACCGTGACCTTACACCCCTTCGTCCCTAAACCTTACACTCTCTTGTGCCTTAACCGCACTGAAGCTGCCTTCTTTACATGCCTTTGTCTGCATCCGCCTGGCCGCTCAGAGTCAGCCAATTTTTGCCTTCCAATGGGAAAATCTGGAGAGCTGACCTGGACTAGGCTGCCTCAAGGATTTAAAGACTCTCCAACCATTTCAGTACTGCATTAGCTCCTGACTTAAGAGCCTTCCCAGCAGGCCAATGTGGCTGTACGGTGCTCCAGGATGTGGACGATTTGCTACTGGCCCCACAAACTCAGGAGAGTTGTATGGAAGGGACACGTATGCTCCTCGCTCTCCTGTGGGAGGCTGGCTACAAAGTTTCAAGGTCTCTCCCAAATCTGTCAGAAGAGAGTCAAATATCTTGGCTTTCACCCATCCCAGGGACACATGCATTCGGTCCAGATAGGAAACAGACTGCTCGATCCCGGTCCCTTCCACCGATGCCAGGTCTGAGAATTTCTCGGAGCCATAGGTTTCTGCAGGATCTGCATGCCTAACTTCTCCATTTTGGCAAAAACCTTTTTATGAGACCACAAAGGGGGCAGAGAACAGGAGCCTCTGTTGTGGGAATGAGTACAACAAAAGGCTTTTGAAGAAATCAAGCGAGCCCTCACCAATACACCTGGCTTGGGACACCCAGATATCTCCAAGCCCTTCTTCTTGTATATACAGGAGCGTACGTAGGGGTCTTAACTCAAATGCCGGGGTCATGACACTGTCCAGTGGCATATCTTTCTAAAGAACTTGACTCTATTGCTCAGGGGTGGCCACCCTGCCCGCGGGCACTTGCAGCCACAGCACCCTTAGTGTCAGAAGCTAATAAGGTGACTATGGGCCAGGCACTAACAATCCATGTGACACATTCGGTGCTAACATTAATGGAATATAAAGGACAATACTGGCTGACGAATGCCTGGGTGGTCAAACATCATGGAATGTTATGTGAAAATCCGTGTGTTCGCCTGGAGACAATGAGGACCCTGAACCAGGCAACCCTGCAACCCTGCTGCCTGCCAGGCCAGGCCAGCCAGACCATGACTGCATTGAGGTCATGGACAAGGTATTTTCCAGGCAGCTGGATTTAACAGACCAGCCCCTCAAAGACCCAGATGCTGAATATTTCGCCAATGGTAGCAGCTTTATAAAAGAGGGAGAACACCTTGCTAGTGACTTTACATTCCACCACTGAAGCAAAGTCTCTGTCAAAAGGAACTTCTGCACAAAGGGCAGAGCTCATTGCACTAACCCAAGTTCTCCAACTGGCAGCAGGAATACATGTCAATATATACACAAACTCCAAATATGCCTTCAGCACCCTCCATGTACATGGGGCTTTATATAAGGAAAAGGGGCTAAACAACTCAGGAGGGAAGGATATAAAATATGGCAAAGAGATCCTTGAATTCTAAGATGCTGTATGGGCCCCTAAAAGGGTGGCAGTCATGTATTGTCAGGGACCTCAAGAGAGGGACACCACAGTCGCTTGGGGAAACCATAAAGCAGACTGGGAAGCACAACTCGCAGCCTCCAAGGGGAAGATACACTCAGCGGCCCTGACTGCCACACTGTTCCCTACCCCGCTGGCAGTTTGGGACCTAAGCCTACTCACAGCATGAAAGCACCTGCTTCCAAACTGAAAAGGGAAATTACCTCCTAGGCGGATGGTGGAAATTTGAAGATGTCCAAGTTGCAATTCCTGAAGACCTGGCCCCAGCCTTTGTTAAACAGTTTCATCAGGAGACTCACATTGGCCGGACGGCTCTTGAGACTACGTTGGGACAACACTTCTACATCCCTCAGCTTGACAGCATGGCCTGGGTAATATGTGCACAGTGTGAGACATGTGCATGAAATAAGCCATGCTAGGGGCCTAGGGCAGCCCCTGGGATGCAAAGTATTGGAGGGGCCCCATTCAGACATGTGGTTGTGGACTTCACTGAGCTCTCCTGGGTCCAAGGCTATAAATACCTGTTAGTCTTTGTGTGTACATTCTCTCTGGTTGGGTGGAAGCCTTCCCCACTCACACTGAGAAGGCACAGGAGGTGGCTCAATTCCTTCTGAAGGAAATCATCCCTTGGTTTGGGATTCCAATCACCATTGGATTAGACAACGGACCGGCATTTATGGTGGAGGTAATACAATTGGTGGCAAAGGGATTAAAAATCGCCTGGAAGTTGCACACAGCTTATCAGTCCCGAGTTTCAGGAAGGCTGAATGGATGAATTGGACTCTGAAACTGCAATTAAGCAAACCGTGCCAGGAGACACACTTACATTGGGACCAGCTCTTGCCAGCAGCCTTGCTAAGAATTAGGTCCAGCCCTACAAAACAGTCTGGGTTTTCTCCTTACAAAATCCTCTATGGGCACCCCCTTCCTCTCATTAAGGGTATAATGGGTCATTTAAAGGAATTAGGGAACCTCACCTTGAGACAGCAAATACAGGTGCTAGGTTCCACCCTGGCCACCCTCCATCAGTGGGTTAGGGAATGGTTGCCTCTAAGTCTAACCAGAGATACCCACCCCTTCAAACCAGGGGACACTGTATGGTAAAAGAATGGAATATCCAGCCATTAAAACCCCTTTGGAGGGGCCATTTACTGTCACTGCAGTAGCAGTAAAGGTGGCAGAAGTGGTTCCTTGGCTCCTCGGATTCACCACAGCAGAGTAGAGGCAGCATCAAGAGACTGCGTCCCTGATCCCTCTACACCATGCAAGCTGACCATCCGAAAGAAACAAGCTGCACCTCCGGGGACCTGCAAGGGTGACAGCGCTGCTCTAGTCACTCCAGAGGCTGACTAGTCTATGCACGGCAGAAGCTTGAGGAATCGGCCACCAGGCAGGATAAATAGACTGTTTTCGTTTCCCACTTTGGTCCTGTTATTGTGACGCGCTGCCACCCCTTGCACCTGTCTGTTATTATGGTCATTGTTCTAGTCTTTGCCACAGGGCTTGCAGCGGCTGCTCCGGATGACTGGAATTGTGGCAAAAGGTTCCTGCTCACACTCTGCTTCATCTACTGGGTAGGATGCTTTGCTGCTATTGGATGCTACTAGTCTTGGCCCCTCTCCCTCCTTCAGTAGACTCAAATTCCACCCCTTGTGATAAGTGTATGGGGAAGATTTGGTACTGGGGCAGGACTGGGGTGTCCTTCACCTCCTATGCCAACCAGCCAGCTGCTTGTTATCGAGGTACCACACCCACTCTTTACACACATAATGGTAAAAGGTATTGGATGGGATTGATAAAGGCCAAATATCTAGGGGGGCACACTTGCTGGGGACCAAGGAGAAGGGGAACAGGGGCTTGGGCCTGGAGGACATATAATGGACATTGGAGCATGTCCGATGGAAGGGGAGTTCAAGTTTGCGCCCAGGCCCAGCTAGTCAGATAAACTATACAAAAAAAGAAGAAGAAAAGGAAACAACAGGCAGGTCCACAACTGGGGTCCAGCACAATCTATGACCATTTCGGAAATGACGTAGGTCCAGACCGGGACTTCCCCACTCTCGAGAAGAACCTTTTCATTGACCTACCTGAGAGAATTGCCCATGAGGTCAATGTCACTAACTGCGGGGTCTGTGGAGGGGCCCTTATGAGTGAAGAGTGGCCTTGGAGGAGGGCCAGCCTAAGTGTACTCCTTTTACTTCAATGGAATCATTCCATAACAGAGAGAGAAAACAACCGGCCTCAAAGTTGGGTCTTGGCCTCGGAGGTAACTGGAGAGGAGTGCATTAGCAGAACAGGACTTGCGTATACACAGTGGGTAGGGGAAATTCCACGTAAAAGAAGACTTTCTTGGGACTCTACCAATTTCAAATGGTGGCCGAATATTCCTACCTGATATTGGGCCCTGGCCTCCACGGTTAACGTTTCCCAGTGTCAATCCTCTCCATATCAAGCCATAGTCACTTGTCCTAGCCATACTGAGGAGGAGGCCAATCCGTTCCGTGGCATACCTGGATTTAGTAAACACTGGGATAGCCTCACTCTTCGCCACCCCGGACACTGGAGGGCACCTGATGGGCTGTTTTGGATTTGTGGAAAAAGAGCATATACCCAACTCCCCACTCAATGGAAAGGGAGTTGCACCATTGGAATAATCCAACTTGAGTTTCTCCTCCTGCCCCAACCAGGAGGGAGAAAATTTAGAGGTTCCCTTTTATCAGAGCCTAAAGGTTAAAAAGAGAAGTCCTATGATAGAGGAACAACGAAATGGGGGGAAGAAGAATGGCCACCCCAGAGAATTATTGAGCCATATGGTCCAGCCACTTGGCCACCAGATGGACGTCGGGGCTCCCAAACCCCTATATATATGCTCATTTGAATCATCAGGTCGTAGGCGGTACTGGAAATTATTACTGACCAAACAGCTATGCCCCTGGAACCCATGGCAAAACAATAGTCACAAATGCACACAGCTATTTACCAAAACCGCCTAGCCTTAGACTACCTATTAGCTGGGAAAGGAGGAGTATGTGGAAAATTTAATCAATCTGACTACTGCCTCCAGTTGGATGCCAATGGCCAAGCTGTAGCTAATACAGCCACAAACATCGGAAAAGTGGCCCATGTCCCCATACACACTTGGAAGGGCTGGGACCGCGGACAGCTGTTTGGGGGATGGTTTTCAACCTCTGGGGGATTCAGAATCCTCATAGGTGTCGTGCTCATGATCTTGGGAGGTTGCCTGATCTCATCCTGTCTGGCTCCTCTGGTTATAAGATCTATACCTGGTCTTATTGAAATCAAGAGAAAAACAGCCACACACGTGATGATGCTATGGAAATATAAACCCTGGCCCGAGATGACCCTGGGAAAGGGTTCAGAGCATCAAAGGGGGGAATGCAGTGGGGAGGGGGCAGGGCCCTCCCAGAACAAAGGGAAGGCAACATGCAACACCAGCATCTGTGCGCACATGCATAGTTCTGCAGTAATGAAGCATAACTTATATCTATGGGCACAGGCACATCTATAGCTGTCCGCTCAGAATTCATAGTATACCTGATAAGAGAGACAAAGAAACTTAGATGTAGTGGGAAAACTGGTGCGGTATATAAGGCAGTGTCCCGCTGTGTCCAGGGCTCAGCCTCTGGATATTAATCCACCGAGTCAGTTCTGGCATGAATAAATGCTGCTTCCTGGTAAAAAGCCTCGGTGTTTCATTTCTCCGTGTGTAAGTCCTGCAACAACATGAGAGCACAGCAGTAAGAGAAAGATGGTTGAAAGTATTGTTTGGGTTTGCTTCCATTGAATGTTTACTCTTGCTACAAGCTCGGCCTCTGTTTCAATGGTCCCATTTTGTGTTCCTTGAAGAATCTGTATCAAAACTCTATCTTGGAGGAGAATGAGACAGAGAGGTTAGGGTTCCTCTGAGTGGCTGCAGTGGCTTGGGTCCCAGGCACACATTTCAAAGCTCAGAAACAGGAATTCGCGCAGAGCACTGGTGGTTTGGCCAGGGTGCCGGCAATAAAGAGCGGCTTATTCTGTAGAGCATTTTAAAGCCGTCATAAAACTGATTAATTCGGTCTGCTTCTTATTATCCCCATATGCTAGTAGTTCTAAACAAGGTCAATGATATAATACCTTTGTCTGTTAAAAAAACAAACAAAAAAAACCACTTGCACAATCCATTTCTTTGGCCACTACAGTGACAGAGGATTTTAGACCGTCTATAAATATGCTCAAATAGCAGCATCCTTACGTCAACCCCAAGATGAGCAGATGGGAAATTCTCTTTTACCACAAACCTCATGCTCATGTTGGGGAAGCGGTGAGAGCATGGGGAGTAGGGAAAAAAACTAATTCAACTAATTCACTTTGCTAGAGGCAAGTTAGAGCAGGGGAGGTGCGGGCGGCAGGCAGGCAAGGAGAACAGAACTCACAGTATGAAGGTAATTTTGTTTCATATACTAAAGTGCCTTCAGTAAATGAAGCATATATTCATTATATTCATGTACTGAATGAAATATATATATATATATACACACATACATATATATATGTATATATATAATATATACGCGCAACAATTGTAATTTGCATCATGTATAAATCAGTCTACAGTTAGGTGTTCCATCTGTTACAAAATCTATGTTATAAAAACTGTTGTAACACTTACAATGTGTTGGAACTGTTCTGCTCTAGAGGCTTGGATTATAACAGTATACAACAGATAAAGGTGTGAAATGCAGACACGCCTACTTCTTTAACTACTGAGCCTATGAAATCCGACATTAACACTCTTGTGTAGCAGAGATATCGATTTCCTGTGACCGAACAGTGTAAACCCATACCTCGGAAGGAAATGTTTCCATTTACTACCTAAAAACTACCGCTAATATTTTCCCTGAAAATAGCAAGGTCCATTACCAAGTAGAGCAGAGTTCAGTTCTGTTCTCTTGGGCCTGAGAAAAACAAAGGAACCACATTATCCTTCAACAGCTGCTTCCTTGGTAAACAAAAGAGGGACTTCAATTTCAATATCCTTATAAGGATTCAGATTATTTTTTTCTTCCATCTCTTAGGGAGGGAGCAGGAAGCAGAGAATACAGTCTCAAGAAGGGAAAGCAATGGTGAATTCTTCCAGATACACATACAGACTCCTAGGATTCGCACTGAAGGAAGAAAAGAGGAACTTAGAATGTTTCTGATGCAAAGAGTGCAAGTCCTAATCGTGGTAACTGAGACTTAACATTACAAGGCCTTCTGTCATTTAAAATATTCATTCTTGATACATTTATTTAATGAAGTATTCCCTTTATGACATAGACAGAATGTAATGCATCTTAAGTGAACATTTCAGGGTGTCTATTGATTTTTTTTCCTCCAAAACTGGAAAGACTTTCTCATGGCTTGAGTCAATTGAGATGCAGAATATTCCAAAGGAAATAAGACAGATGCAAAATAAGAAAATCTGTGAGCTATTGATGATGATTAGCTAAACCACACAAAGGTGATCTCTGTCAGCAGTTTAGTGCTTCCTTTCCCCAGGACCTAAAAGCTCTGCAAATAGGTGCCCTTATGATTAAAAGTGACACTGGCTGGGACACTCCGAAAGGCTTCTCGCCAAAGTCTGCCATGTGATGCTCCTTTCAAATTGTGAGACAACTTGGGTCTTTCTGGACCACACGGGATCCAAACGTGTGCTCTGTTAAGAGTATTTTTACTGTTGCACTCTTTCAGTTGCCTTTGGGGGATTTAAGTTGCACTCACTGAAATATGTGTACATAGCAGAGAAGCGTAGCCACCAATGAGCACCCAAAGCGTGGATCAAATTCAAAACTGTTAAAGAAAAAAATCAGAAGAGAGTGAGGAGGAGGGTGTGGCCCTGTTTGTCAGGGGCCGTGATAGACATCCTTACGTGTAAAAGTCGACGGAACCGGGCAGCCAGACGTGACATGATCTGATGTCTTTCCACCATAATAAAAGAGCAGGAGTGTCTCCATGTATTCATTAAACGAATCTTGTCGATTTGAAGCATAACTTACATTCAGGAAGAAGTAGAAGACTGCCAATAAGGGGAAATGCTGTGCCCATATTGGAAATAGAGCTGAAAGTCTCTTCAATAAGTGTTTCTTCAGATTCATTTGAAACAAAATATCAGGATCCTTTCTGTCATCAAGATTTCAAGAAAGCCAGATAAACAGAAAATGGAAATCTTTTATGATGCCCGTGATAGTTACTTAACGGGACTATGGGGTACCCAGATGTTTGGTCAGACATCCTTCTGGATGAGATTGCCATTAAAGCTGGTCACTCAGTAAAGCACGTTGCTCTTCCTAACATGGGTGGCCTCATCCAATGTGTTGAAACCTGGACAAAACAAAAATGCTGGCCCACCTCTGAGTAAAGAGAATTTCTCTTGCCTGACCGGCTTTGAACCGGAACATCAACTCTTTCCTGCCTTCAGACTTGAACTAAAACAGCAGCTCTTCCTGAGTCTCAAGCCTCCAGCCTTGACTAGGACTGGAACTCACGGTAAGCTCTCCTAGGTCCCCAGCTTGCCAAGTCACTCTGCAGATCTTGAGACATTGTAGCCTCTGTGATTGGTGAACTCCTCATAATAAATAAATGAATATATACATACATAAGTAAACAAATAAACACACACACACATATACATATATACATCCTACTGGTTCTGAGCAACCTAATGCAACGACCAAGGTTATTTTTCTTAAGCACGAATTAACTTTATCCTTCCTACCTTTCTTCTATTTCTTTCTCCAAATAAGCATACAGATATTTACAGTTATCCCCAAAACATTATCTGAATAGTTGATTGGATTTCTAATGGCTACTTTATCTTCTATTAAATTTCTGTGTACACTTGGGTATATTTCTGGGGTTTCTATTCTATTTCACTAATCTAGTCATATATCCTAACCACTCTCTCTTTAAAATTTGCATTTTTTTAAATTGTAGTACCACTGTATTTTAATTTTTGAGATTTTTTGTTTTTTAATAAAAATTTCTCCCCTCCCCCTTTTAGTACTCCTTCTCCAACTTTCTGCTGGATATTTTCATTGTTCTTTTTAAACTGACATATAATTTATATATAGTGACATGCACAGATCTTAAATGCACAGCTTGATGAGTCTTTGAAATTTCATACATTCATGCCCATTTAAAGATACAGTGCTGTGTTTTGATTTCTTTTTTGTTTTCAGAAGTAATGTATTTCCATAGTTGGATTTTCCTATCTAAGCATAAAGTATGTTTTTCTATGTGATCAAGTCACTTTTTTTTTTTTTGTCTTTTTGCCTTTTCTAGGGCCGCACCCGTGGCATATGGAGGTTCCCAGGCTAGGGGTCTAACAGGAGCTGTAGCCGCCGGCCTTCGCCACAGCCACAGCTCATGGGATCCGAGCCGCATCTGCAACCTACACCACAGCTCACGGCAACGCCGGATCCTTAACCCACTGAGCAAGGCCAGGGATTGAACCTGCAACCTCATGGTTCCTAGTCGGATTCGTTAACCACTGAGCCACGACGGGAACTCCAAGTCACTTTTTGTGTCATTATATAGAAAGAAGGTCACCCACTGAGCTTCTTCACTATTTTGAATGGTATAAAATAAACTTCCATTATGTTAAGCTACTATGATTTTGGAGGTTATTTGTTAACGCAGTTAGCCTATACTGACCAATACAGTTAGACTTAATGTCAAGTTTGGTTTGTACTTTCTGTCTTGTTGTACCTGTATTTTATTTGGCTGAAGATCCTGCTACAATAAAGGCAAGTAATAGTCATGTGTACTATTTGTTAGCATAAATGAATTTCCACAAATCACCAGTAGGTGGCCTCTACTAATAATTTTGTCTGATCTGCTAAAGGACAGGCTGTAGCTATTTTTCCCTGTTCACGCATTCCTTTAGTTGTGCTGGCTGAACTCATCAAACGTTGGACAAGGACTCCACCCCCTTGCCATCATTGCTAAAACACAGATTCATTGGAAAAATGAGAGAACTGTTTGTTCTTTATTTTGAAATCCATTGTGAAATAGATCATTCTTCTCAGGAACAAACGTGTAGCCTTTATCACACTGCAAAAATTAACCCTGTGCCAGAGACTGGTTGGTGATTCATCTGAGAGTTGTTTAAGGACAGATTTGAAAGAGACAATTTACACTCTACACCCCCCTCATCTCCCATCTCTATTTTCCAGCACCAAACACAGCAAGAAAATGTTCTCAACAACATCAAAGTCAGTCTTGAAGAAGAGAAGTAATCACCAAGTGGAGACCTCTTAGAAAGGAGTGCCTGAAGTCACAGCTCTTGACTTTATGTATATACTTGGAAGGAGACACTGGAACTGGTTGAAGATCATCTTAAAGAGTGATTGGTGAAGCCACCCCCACGCCCCCCTGGTTTCAATATTACTATATCAATACGATGAGAATAAGATGAAGATAAGGAGAGCAGATTAAAGACTGCTGAGGTGGAATAGATAAGAACCTGTGGTGTCGGGAACTCAGACAGTAGGCTCTGGGCACTGAGAAAGGGAGATAGATTTCAGAGGACTTTTTTCTTTTCTTTTCAGGACCACATCTGCAACATATAGAAGTTCCTAGGCTAGGGGTCACATCAGACCTGCAGCTGCAGGCTAATGCCACAGCCACAGCAATGCTGGATCCAAGCTGCATCTGAGACCTACACTGCAGCTTGTGGCATCTCTAGATCGTTAACCCACTGAGCAAGGCCAGGGATTGAACCCTCAACCTCACAGATACTATGTAGAGTTCTCAACCCACTGAGCCACAGTGGGAACTCCAAGAGTTATAAAAGAGATAAAACATACAAAATTTGGCAGCCATTAGGTGTTTTGGGTTCAAGAGAGGAAGATGTTTAGAAAATAGCCAGTGTTCCAGAGTCAAGGCAACTGGAGATGATGGTGCCTCTTTCTTTTTCTTTTTTCTTTCTTTTTTTTTTTGCCTTTTGTCATTTTATGGCCGCACCCGCGGCATGTGGAGGTTCCCAGGCTAGGGGTCTAACAGGAGCTGTAGCCGCCGGCCTTCGCCACCGCAGCTCACGGCAACGCTGGATCCTTAACCCACTGAGCGAGGCCAGGGATCGAACCCACAACCTCATGGTTCTTAGTCGGATTCGTTAACCACTGCGCCACGACGGGAACTCCGTGCCTCTTTCTGAAGTAGGAAAAACTGCAACCGGAAAATAATTGTGGTACAAGGAATGTATTTTTACTTTCTGACATGTTAATTTTGATGTATCTGAGGGATGTTCAAGTGAGAATATCAAATAGACTGAAATCACACTAAGGCTTTGGTTAGAAAGGAGGCAGTAACAGAATTCTTACTCTTCTCCACCTCCTCAAACTCCACCAATAACAATAAAAAAAGTAGAGGGAAAATAATCTGTCTTCATCCAAACATGGAAAAGGATATAACCACAAGCCGCAAACAGAAGGCATATCTGCCAAATACTTGGAAGTCTGGACTAAGATTAGAGAAGAGAGCCAAGAAAGCCAAACCCTGCTTCCTAGTATCTAGACCAGTGTAACCAATTTCATGTCACCAACACCCTAAAAATTCCTTTGATTAGCATGTTGAGCTCTATGGTTATAAGAAATGTTGTTTAAAAAAAAAAAAAAGTAAGAAACAATAGGTCCAAAATGGAGTCACTTATGCTAAGCCTCAGGACTGCAAAACCAAGACTTTACACCTAACCTAATTGCAGTTTCAGCTCCCCCCAGAGTGGAGTTTTAAACCAAATTTGGCAGGAATTTCCTAATCAATAAGACCCCAGCTAATAAGACCTTGACTTCCTTGCTTTAAGGAAAGGTGACCTCAGCTAAAACAATCTTTTCCTTTGGTAATAACTTCCTTGTCACACCTGGTTTCTGACTGTAAAAAATTCTTGCATTTTTGTACAGCGCACTAGATGGAATGCTGCCTCCGTCACGAATCACTGTATCAGGTTAGTTAGATCTTCAAATTAACTCAGTTGAATTTTGTTTTTTTAACGGCTTTGTGAAAGGAGTGGCGTCCTTGCAGAGACCCAGGCTGACATCTCAGAATGCAGGGAAGGTGCGGTAGGACTAATTATGCTGATTTACCACATACATGCCATGAGGGGCGAGGGAATTGTAGAGGTAGGGGTGTGTGTGTGTTTGCATGTGTGAGAGAGAAGAAAAGAGAAGGGAAGAGAAGGGGAGAAGAGGGGAGGGGAGAAGAGAGGAAAGAGGAGAGGAGGAGAGAAGGAGAGGGAACCGTGAGGGGAGAACAGGGGAAGGAAAGGAAAAGAATCATAATACACTATCATAGCCAAGGGAGACCTCTGGAAGTGAAGTAGGGTAAGAGATGGAGAGGAAGTTTTTACAGCCAGATTGCAACAGAGCTTGTGACTTAAAAGATTTTGCTGCAATCCTCAACCGCTCCTAACCACAGTGTTAATTCTCATAATAATTAACTAATGAATTACAGCAAGTGGCTGGCTTCCATCTGAAGATGAGTAAGAAGCCGGTATGGCCTAATACATAAAAACTTTGCCAAAGATAGAGAGAGAGGACACAAGCCAAAGGCAGATAAAAAGCACACCCCTCCCATAGGAAATAAAGGAATTTCCAAAGAAAGTAGATTAAGAGTAGTTCTCCTCATGATATAGACATTTTGTGATCTATGTTTAGAAGAGACAACATGAATAATAGAGGGTTTGTCACAGGCATTTGCTGGGTTTGCTGCCTGGCATCTACTTCCTCTTCTTTTAAAAATGGTTCCACCTAGCCCTCATGCAACCAAAATCCTTTGAAAGAAAATGATACCACCTTCAGCTCCAGGAGTAGTATTTCAGCCATAATGACTGGTTGGTCAGCTCATAATGAAGACATTATTTGTGCAACATTTGAGGGTTTTTTAAAGTCTTTTACTCTTTTTTTTTTTCCATGTGAATAAATAATGAAGTTCCGAAAGCCTCTGGTAGCCATCTTATTACCACAAGGGGAGCTCTTGCCTAAGGATGGAGCCAACACTGACAGAACTGATTTGCACAGTTGAGAGAGTGGGCGCAAGGAAAAGAAAGAAAATAAACCCTGAGCATGTAGTTTTAAACCTGGGTAAACTCATTCCCGGTCTCTTCAACATTCAATTTTCTTTTATAATTTGAGACATTTGAGGAAAGTTTATGGATTGCCTGTTTCAGAAACATTTCTAATTGAAGCACAAGAGATCAAGAAAAGATATGTAATAATAACAGATAACATTTACCAAATACTTTCCTTGTGCCAGGCATAAGCGCTTTATGTGAAGTGTCTTATTTAAATATCAGAGCAGGTCTTTGTAACAGATACTATTATTATCTCCGCTTTATAAATGAGATAGCTAAGTGACTCAGATGGAAATAATTTTTCCAAAGTTACAGAGCTAGCAATAAACCGAGCAATAATTTGAGCCAACTGAACCTAATACCAAAGCTCTGCTTAAACAGCAACAAGAGTTTCTTTTCCAAAAGATCATGTAGACAGTATAAGAACATAAATTAAGTACATATAAATAAAGTGGAGCATAGTAAACTACATAAGGCTTTTTCTGATCCATTTCTGTGTTTTGCCTCTTCCTGAATACTGCTAATGTGGAAGCTGGACCTCCTTATCATCTTCCATATTTATCTTTTTTTTATTAAAATGTTTATACTCTGTTATTTTCTAATTAATTTAATGAGATTTCTTCACATTTCTTCAAAGTATTTCAGTGATGTTGATGGGGTTTATTAAAATTTTGGTTGCTCTGTAATATTTTGTTTATTTCTAGCTTTTCTTTCTTTTCATCTCGTTTTTATTTACAGATGACATGATCGCTCATGTACAAAATGCTAAGAAACCTGTGAAGAAGATACTGGAATTAACATGTGAGCTGAATAAGATCAAGGTAAAATTGATATGCATAAATCAACCGTATTACTCTATACTAAAAAATCAACATTTGGAAATTGAAATTTTAAAGGCAATACCATTTGCAACAGCATCAAACAATATAAAAATAGAGCTAAATTAAAGGAAATGCAGAGTTCTCATCCTGGCACAGTGGAAACAAATACGACTGGGAAACATGAGGTTGCAGGTTTGATCCCCAGCCTTGCTCAGTTGGTTAAGGATCCAGCATTGCTGTGGCTGTGGTGTAGGCCGGCAGCTGTAGCTCTGATTAGACCCCTAGCCTAAAAACCTCCATATGCCACAGGTGTGGCCCTAAAAAGACAAAAGACAAAAAAGAAGAAAGGAAGGAAGGAAGGGAGGAAAGAAAGAAAGAAGGAAAGAAAGAAAAAAGGAAGAAAGAAAATGCAGTTGACCCTTGAAAAACGTGGGTTTGAACTGTGTGGATACATTTATACATGGCCTTTTTTTCAATAAATAGGTCTGCAGTACCACATGATCCCCAGTTAGTTGAATCCATTGAGGCAGAACTGAGGATATGAAAAACCAACTATAAAATTATACACGGATTTTCTACTGCAAAGGGGGCCAGCATCCCTAGTTCCCCTTGTTCAAGGGTTAACTGTGTGTGTAATACTTTTACACTGAAGGTTGTGAAACACTGCTAATAGTAATTAAAGAAGTCCTTAAAAATGTAAAGCTATACCGTATTCACAGATGAGAAGATTCAATAGTTCTCAAGAATTCAGTTCTTTATAAATTAGTCTATAAATGTAGCAGGATTCCAAACAAAATTTCCAAGGGTTTTTGGTAGAAACTGCTCAACAAAATTGAAAGATTTACATTAACAAAAGTCAGGAGTTCCCATTGTGGCGCAGTGGTTAACAAATCCGACTAGGAACCATGAGGTTGCGGGTTCGATCCCTGGCCTTGCTCAGTGGGTTAATGATCAAGCATTACTGTGAGCTGTGGTGTAGGCTGCAGATGTGGCTCGGATCATGTGTTGCTGTGGCTGTGGTGCAGGCCAGCAGCTACAGCTCCGATTAGACCCCTAACCTGGGAACCTCCACAGGCTGTGGGTGCAGCCCCAAAATGACAAAAGACATGCACACACACAAAAAGTCAATATTTACCATAAAGTTACAATGAGTAACACAGTGAATGTTGACATACAGATATAAATTATGCAATAAAACATAGAATCCAGAAATAAAGACACACACATATAATAAGTTGATGTTGAAAGCATCAACATAGTCAACAAGGAAAATTATAATTTCTTCATCACATCATTAAGAATAATTTATATATATATACAATCAAATGAATCTCAATCCTTACCCTGCATCAAATACAAAAATCAATATAAATCAGATCACACAACTATATGTAAAAGCTAATACTATAACACTTCTAGAAGAAAACACACAAAAAAAGATCTTTGTGAACTTGGAAAAGGCCAAATCACCAGTCTTGGCATAGATTTCTGAAATAAGTCACACACATGCATGCATACACACATACACACACAAAATAAGCCCTGAAAGAAAAAAAAATGATAAATTGTACTTTATTTAAATTAAAACTTGTGCCCTTCAAAAATATTACAGAAATGAAGATAATCAAAAATTGGGAGAAAATATTGCAATGCTTTTTATCTAAAAGTGGACTAGAATATACAAAATATAAAAAGTCATTATCACTTAAAAATAAAAAGAAAAGAACCTAAAGTTTTTGATAGGCAAAAGAATTGAACAGACACGTCATCAAAGGCATATAGAAACAACAAGCATATGAGAAAGTAGTCAGCATTATCTTTAGGAAAATTCAAATTAAAACCACCATGAGATATCACGAAATACTCACTGAAATGTCAAACAAAGATTGACAACACCAAGTGCTGGCAAGAATGTGGAGTAACTAAAGTCACTCAGACATTGTTGGTAGAAAGTAAAAACGATAAAGACATTTAAAAAAAACATTTTGGATTTGAAGAAATTATGTCTGAAAACTTTCCAAATCTGAAGGAATCTGACATCAAGATACAGGATGCTCAGAGGGCCCCAAACAAGCTAAACCCAAACAGACCCACACCAAGGCATATTATATTAAAAATGGCAAGAATTAAAGATAAAGAGAGGATCCTAAAGGCAGCAAGAGAAAAGCAAAGCATTAAGTATGAGGGA
>PVHT021183646.1:10870358-10881579 GCA_004024745.2 Catagonus wagneri
TGCCAACAAATTTGATAATCTAGAAGAAATGGACAAATTTTTAGAGACCTACACCCTCCCAAAACTGAATCAAGAAGAAATAAATCAACTGAATAGACCAATCACTAGAAATGAAATTGAGTATGTCATCAAAACACTCCCTACAAATAAAAGTCCAGGACCAGATGACTTCACAGGTGAATTCTACCAAACATACAAATAGGAGCTCATACCCATCCTCCTTAAGCTTTTGCAAACAGTTGAAGAAGAAGGAACACTCCCAAAGACATTCTATGATGCCAACATCACCTTAATTCCAAAACCAGACAAAGACACCACAAAAAAAGAGAACTATAGGCCAATATCTTTGATGAATATAGATGCCAAAATTCTCAACAAAATTTTAGCCAACCGAATCCAACAGCATATCAAAAGAATCACACACCATGATCAGGTGGGATTCATCCCAGGTGCACAAGGATGGTTCAATGTACGCAAATCAATCAACGTCATAAACCACATAAACAAAAGAAAAGTTAAAAACCACATGATTATCTCAATAGATGCAGAAAAAGCATTTGACAAAATTCAATGTCCAATTAAGACAAAAACCCTCTAGAAAGTGGGCATAGAGGGAAACTACTTCAACATAATAAAGGCCATATATTACAAACCCATCGCTAATATCATACTTAATGGTGAAATGCAGAAAGCCTTTACTATAAATTTAGGAATGAGGGGCATTCCCATCATGGCTCAATGGTTAACGAATCCGACTAGGAACCATGAAGTTGCAGGTTCAATCCCTGGCATCACTCAATGTGTTAAGGATCCAGCATTGCCATGAGCTGTGGTGTAGGTTGCAGACACGGCTTGGATCCTGCAATGCTGTGGCTGTGGTGTAGGCTGGCGGCTACAGCTCCGATTAGATCCCTAGCCTGGGGACCTTCATATGTCACGAGTGAGGCCCTAGAAAAGGCAAAAAGACAATAAATAAACAAATAAATAAATTAATTAGTTAAACTTAGGAATGAGAAAAATATACCCACTTTCACCATTTCTAGTAAACATAGCATTAGAAGTCCTAGCCACAGAGATCAGACAAGCAAAAATAAATAAATAAATGAAAGAAGGGAAGAAGTAAATGATTGTATTTGCAGATGACATGATACTTCACATAGAAAATCCTGAAGTTTCCACCAAAAAGAAATATTAGAACAAATAAATAAATTCAGTAAGCTTGCAGAATGCAAGATTAAAGTACAGAAATATTTTCTATACGCTGGCAACAAACTATCAGAAAGAGAAGGCAAGAAAAAAAACCATGTTTAATATTGTTATCAGAAAAAAAAATCCTGTTTAAAATTGAATCAAAAAGAATAAAACATTTAGGAATAAAATTAACCAAGGAGGTAAAAGATCTACACTCTAAAAACTACAAGACATCAATGAAGGAAATTTAGATGATGAAAAAATTGAAAGCTATCCCATGCTTTTGCAGTGTAGAGATTAATAATGTTAAAATATCCACACTACTCACAACAATCTACAGATTTAATATAATTACTGTCAATGTTCCCATGACATTTTAACAGAGCTAGAATGAATTATTCTAAATTTTTATGAAACCACAAAAGACCCTAAAAAGAACCTTGAGAAAAAAAGAACAAAGCTGGAGGTATCACATTTCCTGACTTCAGAATATGCTGTAAAGCTATAGTAATCAGAACAGTATAGTATCAGCACAAAAACAAATATACAAATCAATGGTACAGAACAGAGAAACCAGAAATAAACTCGTGCTAATAAGGTCAATTTATCTATGACAAAGGAGGCAAAAATATACAATGTGTCTCATCAATAAGTGGTGCTGGGAAAAGTGGATAGCTATATATAAAAAAAGGAAATTAGAACATTTTCTCATACCATACATAAAAATAAAATAAAATTGGGTTAAAGTTCTAAATGTAAGGCTGGAAACCCTAAAACTCTTGGAAGAAAACGTAGGCAGAACATTCTTTGACATAACTCTTAGCAGTGATTTTTGTATTTATCTACTCTGACAATGGAAGCAAAGGCAGAAATAAACAAATGAGACTGAATGGGAGGTACTATTTGCAAATGGCATATCCTATAAGGAGTTAATATCAAAAATATTTGTTTACTCAACTCAGTATCAAAAAAAATAGACAACCTGATTTAAAAAACAGGAAGAAAACCTAATTAGAAAAATTTCAAAAGATATACAAATTGCCATAGGCACATGAAAAGATATTCAATACCACTACTTACCAGGCAAATGCAAATCAAACCACAATGAGATATCACCTCACACCTGTCAGAATGGCTGCTGTCAAAAGATCACAAATAACAAATTTAGTGAAGATGTAAAGAAAAGGGAACGATTGTGCATGGTTTTGGGGAATGTAAATTGGTGCAGCCACTATGGAAAACAGTATGGAGATTCCTCAAAAAACTAACAACAGGACTACCATATGATCCAGGAATTCCATACCTGGGTGTATATCCAAAAAAAGTGAAAATACCAGTTTGACAAGATATATGCACCCAATGTTCATAGCAGCATTACTTATAATTGCCAAGATAAAGAAGCAACCTAAGTGCCCATGAACAGATGAGTGAATTAAAACACTGTAATATATATATGTATATATATATATATAGAGAGAGAGAGAGAGAGAGAGAATAGAATAGTCATAAAAAAGAATGAAATTTTGCCACTTGCAACAGGATGGATGGACCTTGAGGGTATTATTCTTAGTGAAATAAGTCAAAGAGAAAGAGACAGATACTGTATATTTTCATTTCTAAGGTGTATTGTTTATGGGAATGTAAATTCACACAGCCATTAGGGAAAATAGTGTAGAGGTTACTCAAGAAATACTTACGAATGCCAAGTGATCCAGTAATCCCATTTCTCAGCATAAAGGAAATAAAGTCATTTCCATGAGATATCTCTACCTACATGTTTATTCCAGCCTTATTCATAAGAGCTAAGATGGAGAAACAACCTAAGTGTCCATAACAGGTAGATAAAGAAAATATGATACATGGAGTTCCCTTCGTGGCTCAGTGGTTAACGAATCTGACTAAGAACCATGAGGTTGCGCTTTCAATCCCTGGCCTTGCTCAGTGGGTTAAGGATCCGGCGTTGCCGTGAGCTGTGGTGTAGGTTGCAGATGCGGCTCGGATCCCGCGTTGCTGTGGCTGTGGCGAAGGCCGGTGGCTACAGCTCCTGTTAGACCCCTAGCCTGGGAACCTCCATATGCCGCGGGTGTGGCTCTACATTAAAAAGGCAAAAAGACAAAAAAAAAAAGAAAAAAAAAGAAAATATGATACACATATGGGCATGCACACACACAACGGGATATTATTCAGCCTTTAAAAAGAAAGAAATCTGGAATTCCTGTTGTGGATCAATAGGTTAAGAACCCAACACAGTGCCCATGAGGATCCAAGTTCAATCCCTGGCCTCATTCAGTGGGTTAGGATCCAGCATTGCTGCAAGTTGTGGTGTAGGTTGCAGATGCGGCTCAGATTCCACGTTGCTGTGGCTATGGTATAGGCTGGCAGCTGCAGCCCAGTTGGACTCCTAGCCTGGGAAATTCCATATGCTGTGGGTGTGACCCTAAAAAGAAAAAAAGGGGGGAGGAGGAAATCCCATCATTTGCAACATATGAATGACCCTGGAGTATGTTATCCTAGGTTAAATGTCAGACACAGAAATATAAATATCACATTATTCATTTATATGTGAAATGTTAAAAAAATAAAGTAAAATTTCAAGTAACACAGCACAGAATGGTGATGACCAGAAGCTGGAAGTGGGAGAAAGGGGGAGTTAGTAAAATGTTCAAACTTCCAGTCATAAAGAACTGTACATGTGAAATTTGCTAAAGGAATAGATCTCATGAGTTCTCATCACACAAAAAAGGTAATTATATTTTGGAGTTCCTGTTCTTGGTGCAGTGGTGAATGAATCTGACTAGGAACCATGAGGTTGCAGGTTCATTCCCTGGCCTTGCTCAGTGGGTTAACAATCCAGCGTTTCCGTGAGCTGTGGTGTAGATTGCGTATGTGGCTCGGATCTGGCATTGCTGTGGCTGTGGCATAGGCCAGAAGCTGTAGCTCCGATTTGACCCTAGCCTGGGAACCTCCATATGCCACGGGTGTGGCCCTAAAAAGCAAAAAAAAAAAAAAAAAAAAAAGTAATTATATATAGTGATAAATATATTAATTGGCTTGATTGTGGTACTCACAATGTACACATATTTGAAAACACCACATTGTGTACCTTAAACATACACAAAACACATACAGTTTTTGTACATCAATCATGCCTCAATAAATCAGGGGGAAAAAATCAGTGAAAAGCTCATGAATCAAGTTACTTCATAACAGAACTTATTGCTACAAAAAGGAAAACTCACATAGTGGTTACAAATAATGCCAGCATGTAAAATTACAGTGAATAAAATATTTGAATAAGAAACAATGTGAGAAATTGAAAAGGTTCAATTCTCTAGTAGCGAGATGAATCAATCAACTTGTCACAGAATCTCAAGAGATTTGAAGAATAATCATTTAACTATCCAATTTTATATCAACAGATATCACCAATAAAAGTCATGGTGTATAGCATTGTAAAAATTATTTATGCTGGTGAAATTCAAGAAATTATGTGTGCTGCAAGAGCTGCCTAGAACAAGCAAAGCCCAAAATAAATAATGTTTTATCACCATATCTAGAAACAAAAAGTCTGTGTTGGCATTTGTACAAAGTTTCCACATCTCTTGTACAAAAAGAAAAAAAAATATATGTATACGTATATATATACATGGAGTCCCCATTGCAGCTCACCACGTTAAGAACCCAGCTATCATCCATGAGGATTCAAGTTTGATCCCTGGCCTCCCTCAGTGGGTTAAGGATCCAGCACTGCTGCAAGCTGTGGTGTCGGTCGCAAATGTGGCTCAGATCTGGCTTTGCTGTGGCTGTGGTGTAGGCCAGTAGCTGCAGCTCCGATTTGACCCTTAGCCTGGGAACTTCCATATACCTCAGGTGTGGCCATGAGAAGAAAAAAAAAACTGAAAATCTTGGCTTCATCAGAACATATTTCTTTCTCCACAAAGGGATTTTGGTGTCAAATAGTCTTGGAAATGAAATGAAAAATTATCTGGATGATGCTAAATGGTTAGCCTTATTCAGCAAACACCAGTCTGCTCAAGAAAAGACCAGTGTGAAAATCTAGTCTAAGAACACGTAAATCGCCTGTTACACACAGAAATCTAGTGGTTTAACTTATGAAGAGTTCTAAACACGTTGTTTGAGTTGGAAGATAAATTTCAGAAGCAATTCTAGAAGCTAGTAGTACAGATTTTGCTGCATGACTGATAGATGAAGAATAGCTGCAGAACATTTTCATCATGACAACTAGTTGGACAAGTCTCTGCAAAGCCTGAAGAAAATGTTTGAACTTCACATGACATGACTCCTGGACTTGAAAGAAACCGCAGTCTTTGGGAAAATCACATTGTAAAATGAAAGCTCTAGATGTTTCCACTGTTGCTTGGACTTGAGAGTGAGAAAGGATGTCAACAAGTTTCAAGTGTTGTTGAGTACCAACCAAAGGAACTCCAGACTGGAAGTAAATAACATTTGCAATCCCTTTTCTCTGAATCTTCTGCTCAGCCTGAAATCTGACTTTGACAGAAGAAAAACTTTACGAGTTATACTTAAAGTAAGATCCACCAGTCTGATCCTAAACATGTGCTGGATTTCTGTGTAAGGAGAGTATCTCACAAGTCATAGGAAACAACGAACCCTCTGCTGCAGTTTTTAATTTCCTTCCTTTCTTCCTTTCTTTCTTCCTTCCTTCCTTCCTTTCTTTCTCTTTCTTCCT
Source organism: Catagonus wagneri (assembly GCA_004024745.2). NCBI lineage: Eukaryota > Metazoa > Chordata > Mammalia > Artiodactyla > Tayassuidae > Catagonus > Catagonus wagneri. Next base: position 10,876,261 of record PVHT021183646.1, read on the forward strand.
TTCTTTCTTTTTCTTTCTTTCTTTCTTTCTCTCTCTTTCCTTCCTTCCTTCCTTCCTTCCTTCCTTCCTTCCTCCTTCCTTTCTTTCTTCCTTTCTTCCTTCCTTCCTTCCTTCTTTCTTCCTTTCTTTCTTTCTTTCTTTCTTTCTTTCTTTCTTTCTTTCTTTCTTTCTTTCTTTCTTTCTTTCTTTCTTTCTTTCTTTCTTTCTTTTTCCTTTTTGGCTGCCCTGTAGCCTATAGAGTTCCTGGGCCAGAAATCAGAACTGAGCAGCAATCATGACCCAAGACACGACTGAGGCAACACCGGATTCTTAACCCACTGTGTTGGCCAGGGATCAAAAGTGCCCCTCCCAGCACTCCCAAGATGCACACAATTGCATTGCACCACAGCAGGAATTCCTTTAATTTCTTATGTGTGTGATCAAGTCTTTTTCTTGTTTAATCGAACATTAGAATAAGAAATCACATTTCAGTTAAAAATGATATGCATGAGAGTGCTTATCTCAAGTTTAACCCAGAATTGAATATTTGTGTAACAAAAATTAAGGATAGGTTTCACAAGGAAGATGTGAATCTCATTCTTCACTTTTAATGTCAAAAATAGCACTTTTATGCAGGAATATTCCTATAAAAAAGATTGCATAATAACTTTAAAACACCTAGATCTATGAGCCTGATCATGTAAGAAACTGTCTCTCAAAGTAAAAACAGACTAAAATTGTGCCTCGGGTTACATTTCACTTAGGTAGTTTATACCTTTGGTAGTTTTACTGTTCAACATTGTCAATAAATTTTAACATTGTAAATAACATTCATTAAAATAAGTTAAGAATCATTATTTAAAAGAAATCGAACAAAACTGTTTCTATAAAATTAAAATTATATTTTGGCTTAAGGTAGTAATTTATCAGAAATTTACCATGCCCGGAGTGCCCATTGTAGCGCAGTGGAAACGAATCCAACTAGGAACCATAAGGTTGCAGTTAAATCCCTGGCCTCGCTCAGTGGGTTAAGGATCCGGCGTTGCCGTGATCTGTGGTGTAGGTCCCAGGTGCAGCACGGATCTGGCGTTGCTGTTGTTGCGGCGTAGGCCAGCAGCTGTAGCTCTAATTCAATCCTTAGCCTGGGAACCCCCATATGCCATGGGTGCGGCCCTAAAAAACAAAAACAACAACAACAACAAAAAATTTACCATGCTTGCCTTATACATTTTTAAATTTATAACAATTGAAGAAAGGTTAATTGTGGTAAAAGTAAGAAAAGCTTTGTTATCTAGTCCTTTTTCAAGAATGCCTGGGTAAAATTTCATTTTTAGTTTTAAATATCAAAAAAAAATAATCTTTTGCTTATAGCATTTACTATATATAGCACATACCTTACCTCATTAGCATACCACAGAGTTAAAAAGTATTGTAAGACTTTTAAACCTACTTGGTTAGGTAAAAAGGTCAAGAAAAAAATGAAGTTTTTAGTATCTATACTACCGACTTGTATTAAAGTTGACATTCCTTGTAGGGAGGAGAAAGTCATACAAAAAGAGTAAGCCAGAAAGAACAGATCAAAAGAAATATATCATTCTTCACTCAATGGAGCATAAACAATGAAAACTGGCTCATTATACCTACAACTTACTGATCACATTAGTGTACCATGACCTGTAAATATTATTTTTATGCAGGAGTTCCTGAGACCTGATAATTACTGCAAGGATTCCTCAAGGGTGATATAGATTAAGAAGGCCTTCCCTAGAATTATCCACTGGGAAGCATGAAAGTATCCCTAAATTTTCTGGAATGGAATGAAATATTTCACAATAATCATCATTCTATGGTAATTTCTAGAAACTTTATATTTTTGCTACTGTAAAAGTAATATTTCCTTTCATTGTAATCTCTAATTGGTTATTGATATCATATAGGAAAATTACAGTTTTCGTGTATTTTTATCATCCAACTTCCCCACAAAGATCTTATCTTTTGCCATTAGCTTTAATTGTTTTCTATGGGTGCCCTAAGCCTAAAATAATTTAATCTGTACACAATGATAATAAATAATAGCAATGATAATAAAGTAGTAAGTATGCGTCCTTGAAGGTTGTCTCGCAATCCAATCTCCTCTTCCTGTTTACACCCTAAATCTCTTGGAAGAAAATTCCCAAGTGGTGTTGCAGTGCTGGTGGGAGAAGTCCTCAACTTAAGAGTTAGTGAAGTGACCCTCTCCTGGCACTTTGTGTCTTGAGCCAGTCCTCTGACAATGTAAGCACTGACGGAGGTGATAATCTTTGCAACAAAGGCAGATCCAGTGAAAGAGCTGCAGCAGGACTGTTTCTGAACAGATACTGTCTCTGCTGTGTATCCTACTTTCTGACCCTTGTCAGTTCCTCTAAGCCTGTTGTTTCTCAGCCTGGTCTTCTAGACTGCCAACAAGTCTGGTAACCCCATAAGGATTTTCTAACCCATTCTCTTTTTGCTTAAATTAAGCAGAGTTTTAACTTAAGCAGCTTTCATAATTGTTCCTTGATTTTAATAAGGCTGTTTATAATACTCAAATATTTTTTAATTAATGATTTTTACTTTTTCTATTATAGTTGGTTTATAGTGTTCTATCAGTTTTCTACTGTAAAGCAAATTGACCAAGTCACACACACACACACACACACACACAAACACATATACATCTATACACATTCTTTTTTCACACCATCCTCCATCATATTCCATCACAAGTGACTAGAGCTCCCAGTGCTATACAGCAGGATCTCATTGCTTATCCATTCCAAATGCAATAGTTTGCTTAAATATTGTTTTAGTTATTGATCTGTAGCAAGTATTCTTTTCTGGATTAAGGAAATTAGCTTTAAAATCTGATTTACTAAAAAAAATTAAACAACAGAAATTTTTATCATATTTTTTCAGCAGTTGCCAAAAAGGTCATTAGTTTTGTGAAATGACCTACAAATGTGGCATAACAAAACAACTGTTTTTATCACATTAAATCATTCCTAGGATAAAGTCCACTCGTGGTGGACTATTCCTTCACTTTACCTTCATTTGCTGAGTATTTAACTCTATACTTTTCACTTATGCTCATAAGTAGGATATCCCGTTGTAGGTCACCTTTGTTAGTTTTTGGTATCAGATTTATATTCAGCTTAATTGGCTCATATTTTCATCTTTTTTAATAATATGGAACAGATTATAAATTATAAGAAATATGTACTCTTTTAGAGTTGGAAAGAAGTTAGCAATAAAGGCACAAGGCCCTTGAGCATTTATTAAATATAAACTTTTGACCATATTTAGACTATGATAACAGTCAAGGATCTGACAAAAATAATATTTAAAATAAGGTAAAGTTATATTGCTTATGCATACTTTTTTTTTTTAGAAAATAGTAAATTGAAATGTCATAACTCTTCCAATCCTAAATACAAAACACATGCTTTATATTCAGATCATAAACAAACTTAACACAATTTCTATGCCTACCTGGGGACAGGTTACCCCAGTTAAAGGTGAGATGGCTAAAATAACTTTTTTTCCATGTGTTAAGATTGTAAATCTCCATAAGATTCTTCTGCATATGTCCTAGTACTTTGAGTAAAAAATGGAAAGCTAGATTTTTGCATAAAAATATAATTACAAATTGTATTGAGGCTGTTTTTGATATGTATAGATTATGAGGAAGCAGGGGTAAAGTTTCATTGGGATTCTCCATTGCCTTTTTCAGATCTTTCTGCTTGAATCTACTTTTATCAGGCTTCTGGTTGAAATCAATTTCAGCCTTTTAACTGGAACTAAGAGGGATATTTTTTTCAGTTTTAAAAGTATTTTATAAATTTCCGTTTGCTTCTATTCAGTTCATGTTCCCTTTAGACAAAGTCATTTGCAGTCAAGGATCATAGCTCTTTCCTGAAGCTGGCCGTCTGCTGATTTCCATTCTTCACTTAATAACGAGAGATGGTAAAGCTACACGAAGAGCAAAGATCGTTTTAATAATTCCTTATGATGAAGGCTACATGATTACTTTGTGGGCAGAAGTAAATTGAGAATAATTGCCTGGCTGCACTATGGAAGAATTTTTAAAAGCAAAGAGATGTTCAAAAACTCTGTTTCTAGTTATACACACCAAAAACTGAAAGCAGGGACTTGAACAAGTATTTGTACACCAATGTTTATAACAACATTATGGATAACAGGTAAATGGATAAACAAAATATGGTACATACGTGCTCTGGTATATTAATCAGCCTTAAAAAATGAAATTCTGATACAACAAGAGAATGAGAAGACAAGCCACAAAGAGGGAAAACTCTTTTTCAGGTCACACATCTGATAAAGAACTGGTATTCAAAATGTACAAATAAAACTTAAAATTCAATAGTAAAAAAAGACAAAAAATATCAGGACAACTCATCAAATAAAAATACAAATGAGAAATAAGTGTATGAAGTCTTCAATTTCATATGTCATTAGGGAATTAAAATGAGATACCACTACCCATCTATTAAAATGGTCAAAATCCAAAATGCTGAGAACTGGTGAGGATGTGGAGAAATAGAAATTCTCATTCATTGCTGGTAGAAATGCAAAATGGTACAGCCACTTTGGAAAACCATTCAGTTTCTTATAAAATTAAACATGCTTTACTCTACAATCCAGCAATCATGCTCCTTGTTATTTACACAAATGACCTGAAAACCTAAATCCACTTAAAAACCTGCACATGAGTATTCATAGAAGCCTTATTTTTAGTTGCCAAAACTTGGAAACCATCAAGATGTCCTTTACTATGTGAATGGATAAGCTGTGGTACATCCAGACAATGGAATATTATTTAGCGCCAGAAAAGAAATGAACAATCAAACCACAGAAAGACACAGAGGATGCTTAGATACAGCTTAATAAGTGGGAAAAGCCAATCCAAAAACTGTACGATTCAACTATATAACGTTGTTGAAAAGGCAAAACCATGGAGACAGTAAAAATTTCATGGTTGCCATAGGCTGGGAGAAGGAAGGGATGCATAAGCATAGCAAAATATTTTATGGCAGTGAAAATACTCTGTATGATATTATAATGATGGAAATATGTCCTTTACCTCTGTCAAAACCCACAGAATGCACAACACCAAGTGTGAATCCTAACGTAATGATGATAAATGATAGAGTGTGATAATGTATCAATGTAGGTTTATCAATTATAAGTTCATCACTCTTGTGCAGGTGTTTGTAGTAGGGAAGGCTGTTGGGGGAGCACAGGAGGAATATTAGAACTCAGTACTTTCCACTAACTTTTTCTGTGAATTTAAAGCTACCTTGG
>PVHT021183646.1:10882579-10893708 GCA_004024745.2 Catagonus wagneri
CTGAGAGTTCTGAGCCTCACGTCAAAACCCCACGCCTGGGGATCGGGCACAGGGAGAAAGAGCCCCCTGAGCATCTGGCTTTGAAGGTCAGCGGGGCTTGTGTGCAGGAGCTCCACAGGACTGGGGGAAACAGAGACCCCACTCTTGAAAGGCACACACAGACTTTCACGTGCACTGGGTCCCAGGGCAAAGCAGTCTCTGGAGGAATCCGGGTGGAACCTGACTGCAATTCTTGGAGGATCTCCTGGGAAAACAGGGGTGACTGTGCCTTGTTGTGGGGGAAGGGCATTGGAGGCGAAGCTCTCGGGAACACTCAACAGCCTGCATTTCTCTGGAGGGGGCCATTTCTGGGAAAATCTGGTCCCCCCCATCAGTGCTGAGAAGCCCCAGGCCAAACAATAATCCAGGTGGGATCACAGCCCCACCCATCAGTAAACAGGCTGCCTAAAGACCCCTCAGGCACACAGCCAGCCTCTAATCTGATCCAGAGACAAAGTCCCACCCATCAGAGGGCTAAGAATCAACCCCATCTACCAGTGAGCAGGCATCACTCCCTCCCATGGGGAAACCTACAGCATGGATACAAAAACAAGACCCATATATATGCTGTTTTCAAAAGACCGACTTCACTTCTAGAGACACATACAAATTGAAAGTGAGAGGATGGAAGAAAATATTCCATGCAAACGGGCATCAAAAGAAAGCCAGAGTACCAATACACTGACCAGAATGGCCATCATCAAAAAATCTGCAATCAATAAGTGCCAGAGAGGGTGTGGAGAAAAAGGATCCATATTACGCTGTTGGTGGGAATGCAAATTGGTGCAACCACTGTGGAAAACAGTATGGAGATTCCTCAGAAAACTCAAAATAGAATTACCATTTGATCCAGCAATCCCACTTCTGCGCATCTATCCAGAGAAATCCATGACTCGAAAAGACACATGTACTCCAGTGTTCATTGCAGCACTCTATGCAATAGCCAGGTCATGGAAACAACCTAAATGCCCACTGACAGAGGAGTGGATAGGGAAGATATGGTACATACACGCAATGAAATATTACTCAGCCATTAAAAGGAATGAATGACCAACATTTATAGCAACATGGATGGACCTAGAAATTATCATGCGAAGTGAAACCAGTCAGACAATTAGACAGCAAGACCCAATGCTACCGCTTACATGTGGAAACTAAAAATACACCATGAACTTATTTGCAGAACAGAGAATGACTCAGACTTTGGAAAACCTTGGTTTTTCAAATAAGACAACTTGGGGGGGGGATGCACTGTGGGTTTGGGATACAAAATCTATGAAACTGACTTGTGATGATTTGTGTACACCTATAATGGAAATAAAATCCATTATGAATGTTTAAAAAAATAAAAAAAATACTATATGATGACAAAAAAAAGCTACCTTAAAATAGAATCTATTGAAAAGAAATAATAGAAAAATATTCTGATGTATGCTGCAACATAGATGAACCTTGTAAACAGTATGCTCTGTGAAACAAGCCAGAGAAAGCAAGGACAAGTAAGGTATTATTCTGCTTACAGGAAATGCCCAGAGTAAACAAATTCACAGAGATAGAAAAATATGGCAATGATTACCAGGTGTTGGGGACAGAGGGAAATAGGGAATTGTTATTTAATGGATACCGAGTTGCAGTTTGAAAGGATATAAAATTTCTGAAGATGGATAATGGTGATTATTTCACAACAATGTCAAAGCACTTAGAAACAATGATTGCTACAACTAAAAATTGTTAAAATAGTGCAGTTTGTGTTTTGTGTATTTTTACACATTAAAAGAGGAAGGAAAATTTTTGTTTACATGTTTTTAGATATATCTGTGTTTCCAATGAAGCTAAGTCACAACGAAGTTGGACAATTATAAGAATAATCTTCATGCACAAGAATTCTGGTTATATCTGACTTAAGTTTTGGTGAATAATTGGACTTTTTCTTAGTCTTTCTTTGTTCAAAAACCTAAAATTCTGTTAAATGTTTTCCATCCTGGACAGGCCATAACTGTATTAACACACTTCACACTTTAAAGCTGGAAAATTCAAAAGTCATACTGTGTGACAGAATTCAAATTGTTTCTGGGAGAATTGAGTCCACAATAATATTTATAAGACTAGAGATAAGGTTATACTGACTTATGGATAATATCTTTGGTCTCCTTTTCTTCAAACTAGAATTTTTTTCCTTGTTCTGACACATTCCCATTGTGGCTCAACAGTAACAAGCCCAGCTTGTATCTATGAGGATGCAGGTTTGATCCCCGGTCTTGCTCAGTGGGTTAAGGATCCAACGTTACTGTGACTGTGGCATAGGGTAGCAGCTGCAGCCCTGATTTGACCGTGGGAACTGACCTCTGATTTGACTAGCCTGAGAATACCCATAGACTGGAAACTTCCCTATGCCACTTGTACAGCCCTAAAAAAAAAAAAAAAAAAAAAAAAAAAAAAGATAGAACTAGCATATGATCCATCAGTCTGCTTCTGGGTATCTATCTGAAGAAATGAAGACACTAAAGACAATACTTCCAAAAGACATACATACCTCCATGTTCACTGCAGCATTGTTTACAATAACCAAGATATGGAAATAGCCTAAATGTCCGTCAATGAATGAATTAATAAAGAAAATGGCCTGGGGCTCTGATGGCTATAACTCCAACTTCATGGGTCCTGGACCTGCCCCCTGGCCAATGTGCAGACAGCCATCCTAGAAGAAGCTGTGGCCTAAACCAGGATTTAGCTCTAACTCCTGTGGCTCTAGTATAAGGTAGCATCCACCAGTGAACCCTAAAGAAGACATGGTCTGTGCTCAATTCAGATCCAGCTCTCCAACCAAAACAAATGGGTTCATGAAGTCTGTACAAGGACTCTCCCACAAAAAGGCATGCCTTCAAGATGAAAATAGGTAATTATTGTACCAAATTTCATACAGGAAAACATAGAAAGTAAAATAAAATGAGACTAGAGAGGAATATGTTCCAAATTAAAGAATAAGATAAAACCACAGAAATAATCCCTAATGAAATAGAGATAAGACACTTATTGGATAAAGAGTTCAAATCATGTCATAAAAATTCTCACTGAGCTCAAGAAAAGAATACAAAAACACAGTGAGAACTTGAATAAAAACTAGAAAATATAAAAAAGAACCAATCAGAGCTGAAGAATATGATAACTGATATTTAAAAATACATTGGGAGGAATTAATAGCAGCTTAGGTGGTACAGAAAAAAAATGTATAAGCAACCTGGAAGACAAAAATGGGAAATCACCCAATCAGACTGCAAAAAGGAAAAAAAAATTTAATGAGGATAGTTTACCAGACCTCTGGAACAATATTATGCATACTCACATTCACATTCACAGGAGAAGAAAGGAAGAAAGGGGAAGAAAATGCATTAATCAGATTATAGCTGAAAATTTCCCTAACCTGAAGAAGAAAACATATATCTAGGTACAGCAAGAAAAGAGAGTCCCAAACAAGGTAAACCCATCAGGACTCACACCGAGATAACATAATTAAAATGATAAAAAGTTGAAGAGAATTTTCAGGTAGCGAGAGTAAATGAAGTCACATACAAAGAACTCCCATAAATCTATCAGACTAAAGGAAGAACTTACAATGAAGAATACTCTACCCAGCAATGTTAACATTCAGAATTGAAGGAGAGGTAAAGTGTTTTCAGACAATCAAAATTTTTAAAGTTAATCACCGCTAAACCAACCCACAAACCATGTTAAAAGGTCTTTTTTTCAGTGAAAAAGAAAATGTCATAGCAAGAGGTAAGAAGTCATATGAAAGAAAAAAGTCCTGCTGGTAAAAATATAGTTAAGGCAGTGTATCAAAAGCATAAAAAGCTGGATTTCTTGTCATGGCTAACTGGTAATGAACCCTGACTAGTCTCTGTGAGGACACAGATTTGATTCCTGGTCTTGTTCAGTGGGTTAAGGAGCCGGCATTGCCCTGAACTGTGGTGTAGGTCACAGATGAAGTTCAGATCTAATGTTGCTGTGGTTGTGGCTGTGGTTGATAGCTGCAGCTCCAGTTTGACCCCTAGCCTGGGAACTTTCATATGCCATGGATACAGCCCTAAGAAGACAAAAAAAAAAAAAAAAAAAAAAAAAAAAAAAAAAAAAAAAAAAAAAAAAAAAAAAAAAAAAAAAAAAAAAAAAAAAAAAAAAAAAAAAAAAAAAAAAAAAAAAAAAAAAAAAAAAATTAAAAAGCTAGCGTGAAGTTTAAGTGAAAAGTTATAAAATCAGCTATAAATTCAATAAACAGTTAAAGCATACAGATAAAGATGTAAAATATAATACTGAACCATAAACTGTGAGGAGAGGAGGAGAAAAAGTATAGAGCTTTTTGAATGTGTTTAAACTTAAATGACTATGTTCTCACAATAACCACAAATCAAAAACCCAAAATAGATATACATACAAAAAAAGAAAATGAACCCAAACATAATACTAAAGAAAATCATCAAACAACAAGGAACAAATTAAGTGAAGAAGAAAAGAAGAGAGGAAAGAACTCCAAAAGCAAACAGAGAACAAGCAGTAAAATGGTAATACGTACATACTTAACAATAATTACTTTAAAGGTAAATGGAATAAATACTCCAACCAAAAGAAAAAGGGTAGCTGAATGGATACAAAAACAAGACTCATATATCTGCTGCCTACAAGAAGCTCACTTAAGAGCTAAAGACACACACAGACTAAAAGTGAGGGGATGGAAAAGATATTTTATACAAACAGAAATGACAAGAAATCTGGGGTAGTGATGCTCATATGAAACAAAACAGGCTTTTAAAATAAAATCTATAAAAAAAGACAAAGAAAGGCATTATATAATAATAAAAGGATCAATTTGAGAAGAAGGTATAAGTTGTTAATACATATAGCAAATATAAATAGATGTAAAGGGAGAATTGACAGTAATACAATAATAGTTGAGAACTTTAATAACTTGCCTATGTTAATGGATAGATCATCCGGGCAGAACATCAATATGGAAACAGTGGCCTTAATAAAATATTAGACTAGATGGACATAATAGATAACTATGTAACATTCCATCCAAAAGCAGCAGAGTGCACATTCTTTTCAGGTATACATGGAATTTTCTCCAGGATAGATCACATGTTATGCCACAAGCCAAGTCTCAATAACTAAGAGATAAATCACATAAAAATAATTTATTACCACAAGAGTATGAAACTAGAATTATCAGAAACTATGGGGAAAAAACACAAATATGGAGTCTAAGCAACATACTACAAAAAAAAAGTCATCAAAAAATCACAGAGAAAATTAAAAAATATCTTGAGATGAATGAAGAAAAACTCAACTTTCCAAAACCTGTAGGATGTAGCAAAACAGTTCTAAAGGGAAGTTTATAGCAATGCAGGCTTATTTTAAAAAACAAGAAAACATCTCAAATAAACAGCCTAACTTTTCATTATGGAATTATAAAAGAACAAAAAGCTCAAAGTCAACAAAAGGGAGGAAATAATAAATTCAGAGTAGAAATAAGTAAAATAGAGACCACGACGCAAACAGTAATAAAAAAAGTTCAATGAAACCGAATTGTTTTTTTAAGATAAACAAAATTGAAAAATCTTTAGTCAGACTCTTCAAGAAAAAAATAAAGAGAATGCAAATAAATAAAAAATGAAAGAGCAGAAGTTATATATGATATCACAGAAATGTAATCATGATACTATGAGCAGTTATATGCCAACAAACTGGATAACCTACATAGGATGGAAAGATTCCCAGAAATGCACAATCTTCCCAGGCTGAATCAGAAAGAAGTAGGAAATCTGAACAGACTGCTTATTGGTATTGAAATTGAAACAGTAATCAAAATTCCAGAACAAGACAGCTTCACAAGGGAATTCTACCAAACATTTAAAGAAGAATCAACACCTGTATTTCTCATAGCAGTTACAAAAAATTGAAAAGGAGGGAATACAAATCCTATGAGGCCAGCATTACCTGGATACCAAAATGAGAAAAAGACAATATTAAAAAAGAAAAATATAAGGAGTTCCCACTGTGGCTCAGCAGAAATTAACCTGACTAGTATCCATGAGGATGTGGGTTTGATCCCTGGCCTTGTTTAGTGGGTTAAGGATCTGGTGTTGCCATGGGCTGTGGTGTAGGTCGCAGACACGTCTTGGATTCTGCATTGCTGTGGCTGTGGTGTAGTTCAGCAGCTGCAGGTCTGATTCAAGTCCTAGCTAGGGAACTTCTATATGCTGCCATGCAGTCAAAGAAAAGGAGGAAGGAAGGAAGGAAGGAAGGAAGGAAGGAAAACATAGGCTAATATCACTGACTAAATAGATGCAAAAACCCTCAATAAAATATTAGCAATCTGAACTCAACAATACATAAATAAAATCATATATCATTATCAACAGGGATTTATTCCAGGGGTGCAAAAATGGTTCAATATACATAAATCAATCAACATGGAATTATCAAAACAAAGGGTAAAAATCACATGACTATCTCAATAAATGCAAAAAACATTTGACAATTCAACATTTTTCATGGTAAAAACTCTCAAAGAAGTTGATATAGAGGGAGCATACCTCAAAATAACAAAAGCATTTTGTGGCAAACATACAGTTAACATTATACTCAATGGTGAAAAGCTAAAATTTTTCTCTAAGATCTGGCACAAGACAAGGATGCCCATTCTTGCCAATTCTATTTAGCATATTATCGGAAGTCCTAGCCACAGCAATCAGACAAGAAAAATACATAAATATATAAGGCATCCAGATTAGAAAGGAAGAAGTAAAACTGTAACTATTTGTAGATAATATGATGCTACATATAGAAAACCCTAGCTGTTCCAACAAAAACTATTAGAAGTAAAAATTGAATTCAGTAAAGTTGCAGGATACAAGACTAATATAGAAAACTGTTTCATTGCTCTACATTAATAACAAATTATCAGAAATAGAAATTAAGAAAATGATCATTTTACAATTTAATCAGAAAGAATAAAATACCTAGGAATAAATCTGATCAAGGAAGTGAAAGACTATAAGACATTGATGAAGGAAACTGAAGATGATAAAATAAATGGAAAGATAGTCTGTGTTCATAGATTGGAAAAGTGAATATTGTTAAAAATGTCCATACCATCCAAAGCAATCTACAGAGTTAATGCAACCCCCCAAACTCAATTTGAACTAAAATCTTAAATATGAGACTTGAAACAGTAAAACTCCCAGAAGAAAACCTAGGCTGTATGCATTGGTCTTAGGAATATTGTGTTGGTTCTGTCTCCTCAGGCAAGAAGCACAAGGAAAAATAAATAGGACATAATAAATCCTGAATGAAGAAACAAATCAAAGACAAAATGATTGAAAGAAATCAAAGACAAAAGGTGATTTATTGAGTGGGAGAAGATATTTGGCAAAAGTATGCCTGATAAGGGATTAATTTTCAAAATATATGAAGTACTCATACAACTTAATACCAAAAAAATTAGCCAATTAAAAAGTGCACAAAGGGATGTTCCCGTTGTGGCACAGCAGTTAACGAATCCGACTAGTAACCATGAGGTTGCAGGTTCGATCCCTGGCCTTGCTCAGTGGGTTAAAGATGCGGCGTTGCGGTGAGCTATGGTGCAGGTCACAGACGCGGCTTGGATCTGGCATGGCCGTGGCTCTGGCTTAGACCGGCGGCTACAGCTCTGATTGGACCCCTAGCCTGGGAACCTCCATATGCCTCAGGTGCAGCCTTAAAAGGAAAAGGTAAAAAAAAAAAATGCACAGAGGACCTAAATAGGCATTTTCCAAAAAAGACATACAGGTGGCCAATAGGCACATGCAAAGATGCTCAACATCACTAATTACTAAGGGAATGCAAATCAAATTCATGAGCTATTACCTACTACCTGTTAGGATGGCTATTATTAAAAAGTCAAAAACGACAAGTGTTGGGACAGTTGTAGAAAAAAATGTAATCCATATTTGTTGTTGGTGGGAGTGTAATCTGGTATAGCCTTTATGAAAAAAGCAAGGAATTTCCTCAGGAAGTTAAAACTAGGACTAGCATACGATTTAGCAATCCCACTCCTGGGTACGTATCTGAAGGAAATCAAATCACTATCCTGAATACATATCTTCACTCTCATGTTCATTATTTATAAGATACGGGAAATAAATTATATGACAGTTGAGAGGTGAAAGGATAAAGAAAATGTGCTACATGTATATAATGGAATGTTATTCAGCCTTAAAAAAGAAGGAAATCCTGCCATTTGGGACAACATGAATGAAACTGGAGACCATTCTGATGTGAAGTAGGCCAAAGAAAGACAAATACTCCTATAGTATCACATTTCTGTGGAATAAAAGGATGTCAAACTGTAGAAACAGAATGATTGTTGCCAGGGGCTGGGGGGTGTGGGAAACCGATAGAGACTAGTCAAAGGGTACAAACTTCCGGTTATAAGATGAATAAAAGTCTTGGGATATAATGTATAACATGGTGACTATAGTTTATAATAATGTATAATTGAAGCTTGCTGAGTGTAGAATTTAAGTATTGTCACAAAAAATGTTAAATATGTGAGGTGATGAATGTATTAGCTCAATGGTGGGAATTCTACAATGTTTACATGTATTAAATCATCACATTGTACACTTCATATTAATATTTTATTTGTCAATTATATCTCAGTAAAGGTAGGAGGAAAAAAAATATTGCATTTGTTTCTCACAATAATACTCTTAGGTAAACATTGCTCTGAACTTTTTCTAGGTGAAGAACCAGAAGCTTTATGGACGTTAAGCAATTTTCCTGAGGTCAGTAGCCAGTGGAAGAGTGGAGATTAGACCCGGGGCCTAATTTCAAAGATCATACTCTGAATCATTACAGGATTTATATATATCTGCATTATATTATAACATATTATAATTTCTTGTAGATGAATTTTTGTTTTAAAGTTGAAAGACATGATAATGAACAGCAAAAAACAACATGTAGTCAGTCCTAAGCTTTACATGTCTCTTTCCGTGGCCAGCATTAGTTCAACCTGATTCCTGAAATTCTCTTCCATCCCACCTGTCTTCCTCTAACTTGCCTTTTCTGGTGGGGAGAAGTAAAGTATTTACATCCACAAATTTATGTTTTAACCAGAGACAGAGATGATACAGCAAACAGACTTGACAGTTCTGACTCACCATCATAAAACTCCAGGAGCTCTGTCAGCTAAAGTACAGCATTATCTGTCTCTCTATCTGTATGACAAATTAAGTCATGAGAAAAACACCTGATTTGTTTAATTATTTTTATTTTTTGAGCAGTTTTAGGTTTAAAGAAAAAATTGAGCCAAAAAAAAAAGTACAGAGAGTTTTCATTTACTTCTCATCTCTGTCTAACTTCATGTGTAACTCTTGTCCTAGTGTGGTACGTTTGTTACAATTGATGAGCCAGCATTGACACAGGCATACATTGTTTTATTGCACTTCACACTCGAGTTTCACAGATACTGTGTTTTTTTTACACATTGAAAGTTTGTGGTGATCCTGCCTCAAGCAAGTCTATTGGTGCCATTTTTTTTTTACAACAGCATTTGCTCACTTTGCCTCTGTGTCACATTTTGGTGATTACCACAGTATTTCATACTCAAATTATTATTATATTTGTTATAATGATTTCTCATCAGTGATATTTGATGTTGCTATTGTTTGAGGGTGTCATGAATTGAACCCACAGTGAATTTAATGGATAAATGTTTTGTGTGGCCTGCTGGTTCCACCAGCCATTCCCTGGACCCCTCCCTCTCCTCGGGCCTCCTTATTCCTCGAGACACAGCAATATTGAAATTAGGCCAATTGGAGTTCCCTTCGTGGCTCAGTGGTTAACAAATCCGACTAAGAACCATGAGGTTGAGGGGTCGATCCCTGGCCTCGCTCAGTGGGTTAAGGATCCGGCGTTGCCGTGAGCTGTGGTGTCGGTCGCAGGCGCGGCTCGGATCCCGCGTTGCTGTGGCTGTGGCGAAGGCCGGCAGCTACAGCTCCTGTTAGACCCCGAGCCTGGGAACCTTCATATGCTGCGGGTGCGGCTCTACATAAAAGGCAAAAAGACAAAAAAAAAAAAAATAGAAATTAGGCCAATTAATAACCCTGCAATGACCTCTAAGTGTTCAAGTGAAAGGAAGAATCACATGTCTCTCACTTTAAATCAAAAGGAAGACATGATTATGCTCAGAGAGGAAGGCATGTCGAAAGCTAACACAGGCTGAGATCTAGACCTCTTGCACTGATTAGCCAAGTTGTGAATGC
Organism: Catagonus wagneri; assembly: GCA_004024745.2. Taxonomy (NCBI): domain Eukaryota; kingdom Metazoa; phylum Chordata; class Mammalia; order Artiodactyla; family Tayassuidae; genus Catagonus; species Catagonus wagneri. Next base: position 10,892,920 of record PVHT021183646.1, read on the forward strand.
AAAAAGAAATTCTTGAAGGAAATTAAAGGTGCTACTCCAGTGAACACAAAAATGATGAGAAAGAAAAACAGCTTTATGCCGATATGGAGAAAGTTGTAGTGGCCTGGATAGAATCTCAAACCGATCATAAGATTCCCTTAAGTCAAAACCTAATCTATGGGTGAGGAGTTGTTTCTTGTGGATGAGCAAAGTGGCTACTTCTGGTGAAGGTGCTACGAAGATTGTTGAAATGACAACAAAGAACCCAGAATATTAAATAAACTGAGTTAATAAAGCAGAGGCAGGGTTGGGAAGTCTTCCAGTTTTGGAAGAATTGAATTACTGTGGGTAAAATACTATCAAACAGCATTGCATGCTACAAAGAAAAAAGAATTGTGAAAGGAAGAGTCAGTCAATATGGCAAACTTCGTTGTTGTCTTATTTTAAGAAATTGGGAGTTCCCATTGTGGCTCTGCAGGTTAAGAACCCAACTAGTATCCGTGGGGATGTGGGCTTCATCCCTGGCCTGGCTCAGTGGTTTAAAGGATACCATTGCTGCAAGCTGTGGTATAGGTTGCAGACACAGCTCCGATCTGGTGCTGCTGTGATAATGCAACATATATTCCATTGTATGACTGTATCACAGTTTATAAGACACCTTGACTGTCATGTAAAACTTGACTCTAATTTTAGTGCTCTTTAGCACAACTAAAGAATTGACTCAACCAAGGAGTCTGTAATTGTCCAGGTTCCATTTTCAAGCCTGGCACAGACCAGACTGAGACAAGAGGACATGAGAGCAGGGAAGGT
>PVHT021183646.1:10893808-10924049 GCA_004024745.2 Catagonus wagneri
AAAAAAAAAAAAAAAAAAAAAAAAAAAAAAAAAAAAAAAAAAAAAAAAAAAAAAAAAAAAAAAAAAAAAAAAAAAAAAAAAAAAAAAAAAAAAAAGGCAAGAAAAAAGGGCAAAAAAAAAAGAGAAAAATTGCCACACATTGTCTTCTTTTTAATTTTTTTTTGGTCTTTTTAGGGCCACACCCGCAACATATGGAGGTTCCGAGGATTGGGGTCAAATTGGAGCTGTAGTCACTGGCCTACACCACAGCCACAGCCATGTCTGTAAACTACACCACAGCTCGTGGCAATGCCAGATCCTTAACCCACTGAGCGAGGCCAGGGACCGAACATGCGTCCTCATGGATACTAGTCAGATTCATTTCCACTGAGGCATGACCCAAACTCCTAAAAAATTTATTATAGTTGATTTACAATGCCCTGTCAATTTCTGCTGTACAGCAAAGAAACCCAGTTATACATATATATGTACACATATATGTATGTGTGTGTGTATATCCATATCTATATCTATATCTATATCTATATCTATATCTATATCTATATCTATACATTCTTTTTTTTTCACATTATCCTCCATCATGTTCCATCACAAATGATCAGATATAGTACCTTGGGCTATACAGTAGGATCTCATTACCTATCCATTCCAAATGCTACAGTTTGCGTTTATTAACCCAAACTCCCAGTCCCTCCCACTTCCTCCCTCTCCCTCTTGGCAACTGTAGGTCTATTCTCCATGTCCATGATTTTGTTTCTTTTCTGAAGATATCTTCATTTGCCTCATATATTGGATTTCAGACATAAGTAATATCACATGGTATTTGTATTTCTCCTTCTGACTTACTTCACTTAGCTTGAGAGTCTTTAATTCCATCCATATTGCTGCAAATAGCATTGTTTTGATTTATTCATGGCTGAGTAGTAGCCCATTGTGTATATGTACCACACCTTCTAATCAGTTCATCTGCTGATGGACATTTAGGTTGTTTCCATGTCTTGGCTATTGTGAATAGGACTGCAATGAACATATGGGTACATGTTTCCTTTCTTTTTTTAAGGGCCGTACCCATACCATAGGGAGGTTCCCAGGGGTTGAATCAGAGCTGTAGCCACCAGCCAGCACCACAGCCACAGCAACGTAGGATCGGAGCCAAATCTGTGAACTACACCACGGCTCATGGCTACACCAGATCCTTAATCCACTGAGCAAGGCCAGGGATCGAACTTGCATCCTCATGGGTACTAGATTGGTTTCTGCTGAGTCACGATGGGAACTCTCCACATGTAAATTTTTCAATGAATTCTTTGTCTGGATATATGCCTAGGAGTGGGATTCCTCGATCATATGGTAGCTCTATATTTATTCTGAGATACTTCCATACTGTTTTCCATAACGGTTGCACAAATTTACATTCCCATCAACAGTGTAGGAGTGTTCCCTTTCTCCACACCCTCTCCAGCATTTGTTATTTGTAGACTTACTAATGAAGGCCATTCTGACTGGTGTGAGGTGGCATCTCAATGTAGTTTTAATTTGCATTTCTCTATTAATTAGTGATGTTGAGCATTTTTCTCATGTGCCTGTTGGCCATCTGTATATATTCTTTGGAGAAATGTCTGTTTAGTTCTTCTGCCCTTTTTTCAGTTGGGTTGTTTGGGTTTTTTGCTGAGTTGAATGAGTTGTTTGTATATTTTGGAGACTAAGCCCTTGTCATTTGTAGGTTGTCTTTTTGTGTGTGTGTGTGTGTGTGTGTGTGTTTTAAGGTTTCCTTTGCTGTGCAAAAGCCTGTTGGTTTGATTAGTTCCATTGTTTTATTTTTGTTTTTATTTCTATTGCTTTGGGAGACTGACCTGAGAAAACATTCGTTAAGGCTAATGTCAGAGAATGTTTGGCCTGTGTTCTGTTCTAGGAGTTTTATGGTGTCTTTATGTTTAAGCCTTTAAGCCATTTTGAGTTTATTTTTGTGCGTGGTGTGAGGGTGTGTTCTAGTTTTCTTGATTTACATACAGCTGTCCAGGTTTCCCAGCACCACATGCCGAAAAGACTGTCTTTTTCCCATTTTATATTTCTGCCTGCTTTGTCGAAAATTAGTTGACCATAGGTGTCTGGGTTTATTTCTGGGTTCTCTATTCTGTTCCATTGGTCTGTATGTCTGTTTTGGTATCAGTACCACACTGTCTTGATTACTGTAGCTTTGTAATATTTCTAAAGTCTGTGAGAGTTTTGCCTCCTGCTTGTTTTTTCTCCTCAGGATTTCTTTGGCAATTCTGGGTCTTTCATGGTTCCATATAAAATTTTGGGTTGTTTGTTCTAGTTCTGTGAGAAATGTCATGGGTAATTTGATAGGGATTGCATTGAATCTGTAGATTGCTTAGATAGTATACTCATTTTAATGATATTAGTTCTTTTAATTCGGGAGCATGGAATGTCTTTCCATTTCTTTGAATCCTCCTTAATTTCCATATATTATTTTCTGTCATGGTCTATCCCAGGAGGTTGGATATAGTTCCCTGTTGTTTAGCATTTTTTAGCAATAAAATATTTTTTAGTTAAAGTATGTACTTTGAATTTTCTTACACATAATGGTACTGAACACTACATATAAACATAGCTTTTCTGTGCACTGGAAAAAAATTGTGACTCTCTTTATTGCAATATTGTTTTTTTGATGGTGGTCTGAAATTGAACCAAGAACTGAGATATGCCTGTGCATTATTATTAAGTAAAGTCCATAGTTTACATTAGATTTCACTCTTAGAGCTGTGGGTTCAGCGGGCTCTGACAAATGTATAATGGCTTATATCCACCATTACAGTATCCTAGAAAACAGTAGTTTCACTCCCTAAGTGTCCTCTCTGTTCCTTCCACTTGTTCATCCTTTCCTCCCCTTAACCTCTGGCTAAACTTCTTCCTGTCTCCACGGTTTTGCCTTTTCCAGAATGCCTTCTTGTTGGAATGATACAGCATGAAGCTTTTTCAGATTTGCTTCTTTCACTTAGCTATATGCAATGGTGTCCTTTGTGTCTTTTTGTGGCTTGATAGCTCATTTCTTTTTACCATGGAATAATATTCCATGGTATGGCTGCATCACAGTTTATAGGACACCTTGATGGGCATGTAAAACTTGATCTCTAATTTTACTCATTTTTAGCACAACTAAAGAACTGACTGAACTGAGGAGTCTATGATTGTCCAGGTTCCATTTTCAAGCCTGCCATAGACCAGACTGAGACAGGAGGACATGAGACTAGGGAAGGCGAAGGGGAAACAAGAGAAGGCGTCTGGGTTCAAGCACTTCATAGGTAAAGTACCCAAGGCAGTCATGAAAGTGTTAAGTCAGAGCTCTTTGGAAATATGGGTGATTGTCTTCTTTTGATGTTATTTTAAACTCTTAATAATGCTTTTTCTATTTTGAAACATTTGGAAATAATTCAACTGTAAATTCAGAAAAATAAAATTACAAAATTTAAATTCATACAAAGACTGAAAAATAAGAAAATTAAGTATGTAAAAATAGATTAACCAAAATGAACTCCTCACATCCATACTTATCTCCATTATCATCAGATAGACAAGGAAAGATATTGTAGGATTGTATGAAACCAGACAGAAAGAACTGAGATTTTATTAAGTTTGTCTGGGTGGTGAAGCCTTCTGAGTTTTTATAGAATCTGTAGTTACTTATATCAAATATTTCTCATCATTGGTAAATGCACTATGGAAATATTGATTCCGCTCTTTGAATTTTTGTCTTGTATCTAATACAACATGAGGACATGCCAACTATACAGTTTTTCATCCTGAAAACTAGGATGCATTTGAATAAAGCCAGGATTTGGGTTTTTTTTTTTTTGCAGAAAATAACTCAATTTCCTTTACTTTTTTCATTCTCATGGAGTTTTTTTTTTCCTGCATCTTTGCATAAATAAAAAATGTATATATGTCTATGGAGTTCCCTGGTGGCTGCATGTTCAATTCCCAGTCCAGGAACTTCCACATGCTTAAGGCACAGCACATATATGTGTGTGTGTGTGTGTGTGTGTGTGTGTGTGTGTGTGTGTGGTTTTAAATTTGCAGAATGGTTAGATTGTCTGGATATGTCATTGATATTCTTCACCATGTTACCTATTTTTTGTATTAAGTGATGATTAGAGCTAACATTTATAAAGTACCATATAGTACCAGACATTGTACTATGTAATTTGCATTGCTTCTCTTAATTTTCATAGTAACTGTTAAGAGATTTTTATTTTCATTCCCACTTTACACATGAATAACATGAGACTTGGAGATGAGGAACTTGCCTGGGGTCACGTGATGGTGGACCAGACTAGGCCACTTGGCTCCAGAGCCCATGCCTTATAATGTCTCATGGCAATATTTTCTTATGAGCCTCACAAAACTGAAACTTGGTGATTATTTCTAAGATCTCCAGATGATTCCACATCTCCCAATGGTTTCTTGCTTTCAGGCTTGCTCCTCTCAGATTTATCCAATACATAGCTTGTACCGTGGCTTCCCAAACATGAAACCTACTCATGTCATTTCCCGACTCGAACCCTTCAATGCTTCCTCATTCTCCTGTAAGACAAGATCGAGGTCTCTTAGCATAACATCCAAGAACCTCTATGTGAGCAGCTCTCTGCTTCATAATTTCTGTACCCCTTCCCACACTGATATTGCAGCAACAGGGAGCGGTTTGTGGTTTCTCGCACACACTCTCCATTCTCTTACCTATTTCTGAAACACCCAGCTGCCTGGGCAATATTTCCTCCATGCTGGGCCGAAGTCTCACCTCTATCGTGGAGACACCTCTTCACCACCAAGAGCCCTTCCTCTACCAACACCCCTCAGAACCCCACATACTTCACTGGGAGATGTGACCTCCTCTATGCTAGCAGAATGTCCCCTAGAATTTTATTTATGATGCTGCCTCAGAGTCATAATACAGGGGTCAGTCTTTCCTTCTGGACTGCAGGTTCTTTAAAGGCAGAATAGATGTCAGTCGCGCTTGATCACGTAAAAACATTATACAGCGAAAACATGAGACTGCTGCTGGGAGGAAGGAGAGAGATCCAGTGATTAGCTCTGGTCTTTAAATAACCCTCCGTCACCATCTACCATTAGTCTGAGGCCTGCAACTCCTAGGAACTCACCAAGCCACCCCGCCTCCACCATCTTTTCTTATTTCAGCTCCTGAGCAGTTTGCTGTAGGTGGGACGGAACTTCGAAATACTGGCCTGAAGGATATTAAAGATGAGTGTTCTATCTCAAAATAGGACCTGCGGCTAGGAAACTCACCCATCCAGGCGCTGAGTCAGTGTTAGTGAAATTCCTCAATTGCATCATGGATTCTTTAGAAAAAGTTTAACTGAAAGTACCCATTTTTTCTTTTTTTTTTTTAAACATCATGGCCATGCACATAACTGCCAAGCCGTAAACCTATTAAGGTTTGTATTAACAACAGACTTCCTGTTTTGATTCAAAGCAGTCTAGTGAAGAACAAAATTGCCATGTTTTGTAAGATAGCAAGTTATATTTCTCCCTCTCATTCTTTTTAGAATGAAAAGTAAGGCCACTCTCTCCTTTTCTGCCAACCTAACGATGCTTATTTCTTGGTGTTAATAAGTCACTTGCTTTAGTGTGTCGATTCTCTCAGAGACAAGGCGGCCCCTTTGAAAACTGTTTTGATAACTTCAAAGTAAAGCCTAAGAAAGTGATTTTTTTTTGTCTTTTTGCCTTTTTTATGTAGAGCCGCACCCGTGGCATATGGAGGTTCCCAGGCTAGGGGTCTAACAGGAGCTGTAGCCGCCGGCCTTCCCCATAGCCACAGCAACGCGGGATCCGAGCCGCGTCTGCGACCTACACTACAGCTCACGGCAACACCGGATCCTTAACCCACTGAGCAAGGCCAGGGATCGAACCCACAACCTCATGGTTTTTAGTCGGATTTGTTAACCACTGAGCCACAACGGGAACTCCAAGAAAGTGATTTTAAAAGGTAAAGCCCTGCTATTGTAAGTTCTTCACAGATGTTGGTGCCAAAACATGCGGTTGACGTTAATGTAGCTGACTTTAATTGCAATGCATTCACTCAATAAGCAAGTATCGGGTCCTACGTTTATAGTGTTACTTTAAAATAGATTGAAAGGCTTGTTGTCAAGGAACTTGTTAAATAATTGCCTAAACTTGTTGACGTGAGTAACTCCTGATTTATGTTGAATGAAGAGAATTCTTAGAGCTGAAGTGTTTACTCTTCTTCCTTTTCACCAGTCAGGAAAAAAAAAAACCCTCTAGGGAGGGGGAAAAGAATCACAGAACATAACACAATGAAGCTAGAGAGGGAAATAAAGACCAGACTAACTCAGCCGTCCTCAAGACACTGAAATCAGAACCCAGGTCTTCCCTGAGCTCATGCCAAAGACCGAATTGCAAGAGAAGGCTGGGCCATTTATTAAGCATTTTCATTAATTTGTTGCAGTGAAATCCCAAATGTAAAATGTAGTCATAGTAAAAGGTATTTAAGAGCCTGGTTTTTAAATAAATTGATTTTAAATGAATCACTTAGATTACTTATCTTTCTCATCTACTGCTTGTGTCATAAGAATGTTATATCATTTTCCAAGAGAGAGAGAATATAAAAACCATGGTTGTAGAAATGTAGTTTTGAACACATTTACACACACACACACAAATTCCAGATTGAGATATTACTACCATTCTCCACAGACATCCACTTTGGGTTTTTTTTCCAAAACGTAATTTACTCCAATTAATTTTTTCAGTTGTTTCAGCTATAAAGTGGGATAGTAATAGAGCCTACTTCCTAGCATTGTTGTGTAAATTGAATGAACATATATAGAAAAAGAACTTAAAATGGTGTTCCATATAATATGTATAATTTAAGGGATATTGCTATTCATCCAAAAGCTATGATATTTTCAGAAGTTAGGCATTTCCTCTAATTTCTGTCCATAATTCTGAGGGCATGAAAGCATGCGCTGTAGAAAGTCAGACCAACTTTACCAATATCAAATAGGAGTACAAGTCTCGTAAAAAAGCACATCTCCATAAAAAGACGATGATGCAAGAAGGTTAGAGCTATCCAGGTTAAATTTTAAATGTGTATAAGGGGCAGTCTTAGTTACTTTTGAAAGTGGCAAAAATCTATTTATGTTGCTTTGAAGATGAAGTTGTGGGAGTTCCCTTTTTGGCTCAGTGGCTTAGGATACAGACACAGCATCCCTGAGGATGCAGGTTCGATCCCTGGCCTCACTTAGTTGGGTGGGGCTCGGGCATTTCCACATCTGCAGTGAAGGTCATAGATGCAGCTCAGATCCTGCATTACTGTGGCTGTGGTGTAGGCCCGCAGCTTCAGCTCTGATTTGACCCCTGGCCCAGGAGCTTCCATAGGCCACAGGTGCACCCCTAAAAGGAAAAAAAAAAAGAAAAAAGAGAAGAAAGAAAGAAAGTGGAAGTGTGTACTATGAAGATGGTATTCTAAAGCCATAAAAGACCTGGATTCAATTAGGTCAGTTGGAGTTAAAGGATGAGGAATAGACAAAGAGCTGATGAAATATAAAAAAATGAAAAGGAGAGTTACTGGAAAGTATTAGCTGGGCAGAGAGGTATAGCGGTGGTGCCATAAGAGGGAAATAGAAAATTACCAAAAAGGAGCAAAAGGAAGTAGGAGACAAAAAAAAAAATGAGGGGTGAAAGAAGGGCAGACTTGTGGCCAGCAGGTAGAATGAAGAAATGGAGAATATGAGATAGTGATCTGACCCCCTAGAGGCTAAGAACAGGCTGAGAGCCAGACCTACCTTAAAAGCAAAAGAGAGAGGAAAGGTGGAGGGATTGCCTAAATCATAATATCTGAGCATCCCAGCATCCCCAGTGGGGTTACAGAGTACTTTTCAACATGGTGAAGTTGCTCGAACTATGTGAAACTTGAACGTGTTAGGGTCTCTTCATAGTACCCGTTTTATACCCCAAGACCCACACACAAGAATAAAATGCCATTGTGCATCAAAACCCTTGCTGCATCTCGTTTAATAGAAGCTGGCAGAACTAGAGCCTAGCAGCATGCCCAGGACAGAAAGGGGTTGCTGTCCTACAAGCGGACGTCTGAGGCTGGAGCAGCACAGGTGAAAGAAGAAGCAAGTCCTGGTGATGGGATGAGGGCACAGCCAGCATCCTGGCGACAACACCAAGCTTAGCAACAGAGAGATGTTGAGATGGGTGTGGAGCAAATGTTCACAGAATTTATCTCAGGGTGGTGGGGTCGATTGGGGTTTTCCTTCGTCAAAATGTATTTTTGGAGTTCTTTTGTGGGGCAGTGGGTTAAGGATCCGGTGTTGTCGCTGAAGTGGCTCAGGTCACTGCTGTGGTGAGGGTTCAGTCCCTGGCCCAGGGACTTCTACACACTGGGGGCATGGCCAAAAAAATGTACTTTCTAAATATTTCAAATGATACTAATTGATTTTTATAATTAAAAAAGCACAGTTTTCCAAAGCAATGAAAAAATAACCAAAGTCAGCATTTCCTTGTGATATAGTGGGTTAAGGATCCAGCACCGTCACTGCAGTGTCTCAGGTTATTACTGTGGTGTGTGTTCGATCCCTGGCCCAAGAATTTCCACATGCTGTGGGCGGGGCCAAAAAAATAAGTAAACCAAAGTGAAAGCTGCTAAGATTACTGCTCCCTGGGCAAAATTTATTCCCTGCTCACACACCATAGCTCCTGCCCTCATACACCTTCAAAGTGCCCTCTATCATCTGAAACCTTCTTTAGGGGGCTAGTCAGCTCAGAGCGAGGACACTGCTTCCACCTGGCAGAAACAGCATCTTACTCTGAGACAATCAGCTCCATTAGGGCACAAAAATTTTCTGGGCTAAAGTTTTAAGGATGTGGACCTTCAGATGTGCTTTCAAGCCCCTATCATCTGTAGAACCTTTAAGCTGTTGCCCTTCTGAATAGATAGACTGAGAAAAACTGATTAATGAGAACTACATGAGATATGGAGGCAGGCAGTTTGAAAGTTGGCTGCATGAATTCTTAGGTGCATATTAATTCATCACTGTATATCTCCATTTCCAAAATTTATTGAATGAGGGTAAGAATCTTACCCTATGTCTTGTAAGAATTAGAGATAAAATCATTTGAAAGTCTTGGTGCAGTGTGTGATACATATAAAATGTTCAACAACACCGAAAGTACAGCTGTTATTATTTTGAGATTAGGGCAATAATCCAACATGGCTGTCTACACACTTAAAGAACATACCAGTTAGCTGGGAGGCAGACAGGCAAGCTAACAGTTACATATAGTCTAGAAAGTGCCCTAATAGAGGTGTGTTTTAGGAACCTGCAGGTGGGCACACATCTCAGATTGGGAGGGGACGGGTTTCCTAAATGAAATGATGCTTGAGCTGCATGTTGACCGGAAGTAGTATCTGTAACAGGCCCAGGCCTCAGGGTTAAGCAAGGAGGCTCTTGCCTCAGGCGCAAAATTTAAAGGAGGCCGATATACTCAATAATCAACATAAATAATATTTTAATGCAGTATTTTTTTTCCTTTTTATGCCACATCTGTGGCATGTATAAATTCCCAAACAAGAGATTGAATCGGAGCTGCCGCCAAGGCTTACACCACAGCCATGACAACAGCAGATCTGAGCCATATCTGGGACCCATGCCATAGCTTGCAGCAACGTTGGATCCTTAACCCACTGAGTGAAGCCAGGGATCATGCCTGCATCCTCATAGACACTTATGTTGGGCCCTAACCCGCTGAGCCACAATGGGAACTCTTTAATGCAATATTTTAAAAAGTCGATTTAGCAAACTACAGCCTGAAAGTTGACTGACAGTTTGGATAAAGTTTTATTGGAATGGGGGCCACCATTTGGGTGAAATGAGTTAGGCAGGGTCATGGAAATGGAAGATCAATTTCTGCCTTTCTTTAAAGTTTGCATCATTCATTAATTGTGGGTTTTTTTTTTAAATTTGTTTTTAAGCTGTTGCATTCATGTATTATTTATCTTGACCCCTTCATTCACTGGTACTTGTTTAGAGTCTGTCCTTGAGATAAGTGCCTTGATTTGTGATGAGAAGACACCAAGGCAAAGGAGATGCGGAAGTCAGAGGACACATTCCAGGAAGGAAAAGGAGCATTTGTAAGGGCTCAGGGTCTGCATGGAATATTATCTTCACACACTAAAAGAGAAGGGGGCTCTGTGGGGATGGAACAAAGGGCACAGGAGAGAGAATAGTGGGAGAAGCCATGTGGTGTCAAACCTTGAAGAACCGCTGTGTACAAGCTTAAAGTGACTAAAATCCTAGAGAAGCATCAACAATTTTAATTAGCAGATTGACGGGATGACATACTTGTTTGAGAAAAAAAAAAAAAGCAGCACTTGGAAAAGCCAAGATGGAGTGTTGAAGAGGCTATTTTAATCACAGGCTAGAGAGTGTGGTCACATCAACTAATGAAAAGATGTGGAAGGAGCAGGAGGGACTGGACTGACAGAAGATGGAGGGAACACTGAATAAGCTTTGACAATAATTAACCTGAAAGCCTCTCTCCCTTCTCTGCTAGAAAGATGGAGATGCTATTCACCTAGACAGGTCAAAACAGGAGGCAGTGTAGATCTGGGGGAAGATGATGATGAGGTTAGTGTGGACATGGGAAGTCTGGAGTTCAGGTAAGAGGTATAAACGGAAGTCATGGGATTGTGGCAATCACAGGGAGAGATTCCAGAAGTCCACTAGAACAGCAGAGATTGAAGACCAGGGACCAAGCTCAGGCCTTCATCTTGGAGGAGTCAGGTGGGCAATGAAATCAACATGAAGCTGTGGAAATCCACGTGGTCCCTTGGAGTGTCCTTCATGCCCAGAGCTCCCCTCAGAGAAAACCTGTTATAGGTGAGTCTTTGTAAAGTTGCAAAGCTTTCTATAAAGTGACACTGTCACACTCACCATGACTGAAGGAACCAGAAGTTGGTGCCCAAGCCCAAAGCAGCTGTGGATTCTAGTGAAGGAGGTCAACTTTGGTACCACAGAGGTGCTTTGGTACCAAATTTCACTCTTGAGGTCCCTTTATATTGGATGGTGATAAAATGCCCTCGGTCCAATCTACCAGAAGCAAATATATCCAGAAAAAGCAGCAGGGGTTAATGGATGCCGGTTCTTAGGGAAGAGTAAGGTGATGAAGTGCTTGGGGAGCTGCCGTATCTTGCTTAGTAATGAATGAGCTGTCGATCCACTTCTTCCCCGTGTCTGCTGTACGTACCATCTGGCCTCAGCATCCCTGAGACCAGCTTAAACCCACAGCAGCTAAGACAGGTTTTCATGCCTTCTCACTTCTTGGCAACCCTTACAAGCCCCCGCCATTTCATATAATGTGAGAAGATCTCTTCCACACAACATAAAAGACTGGAGGTGAGAAGGCGGAAGAAAAAAGTCTGAAGGAAAGCTCAGGTCAGAAACCAAGAGCCCACAGCCAAGAATGTTACAACACAGACAAATTACAGGAACAAAACCGAGTCATGAACCAGCACAGGAACTAGATCCTGCAGAGCGGCAATGTGGGAGCTCTGGCAAAATTCCTTCAGTAGTGACTTGCGCAAATCACTTCTCTGTACTTCATTTTCCTAATCTGCAAAATGGGGACAATCTTATTAGTTTCTGCATCGGGTTATGATGAGGATTACATGAATTAAATGTGTGATTGTTCTTATAGGCAGGAATATAGCAGACAATATGCAAATGGTGGTTAAAAACAAAATATTTCTTTTTAAAAATTGACTCGTATCAGCCCATTTCTCACTCCAGAAGAGTCTTGGACACTGTGGAGTTTGTTCTTTTCTTTTTTTTTTTAGGGTTGCACCCACGGTATATGGAGTTTCCCAGGCTAGGGGTCGAATTGGAGCTATAGCTGCTGGCCAATGCCATAGCCACCGTCATGTAGGATCCAAGCTGCGTCTGCGATCTACACCACAGCTCACGGCAACGCCAGATCCGTAACCCACTGAGCGAGGCCAGGGATCGAACCCATGTCCTCATGGTTCCTAGCAGGAGTCGTTTCTGCTGCACTACAACGGGAACTCCCGACACTGTGGAACTTCTGATGCACATCACAGCTAAAGTTAACCAGTTGCCAAATGTACCTCAAGACCAGCAAATTGCTCAGTTAAGCTTACAGTTAAGCTTTCTCAATTTGGTTTACTTAATAATTGTCCACAGGACTGCCAGGACATACATTCCCTGGTGAACCTGGGGAAATGACCAGTTGTGTCTACACGGGATGTTTAGTTTTTAAGGTTACTTGTAGGGAGAAAAATATCATCCTGCTCTGGTATAGTCACTAATAAGGCCACCAGATGACAATAAAACAACATCTTTCAAAGTGAGGAAACAACTATTAATAAAATCAATTGCTGTGTATGTTTTATTTCCATAGGGTATTTTTCTATATGATAATAAACATCTGCTTGGATTTTTTTCCCCTATAAGCTATATAATTTCTGATTCTAAAGTATTTTTCTAATCAATATATATGCAACTCATTTTATACAATTATTAATTGCCCAGAAAGAAAAGAGAAATTTTCATTGAGAGGCTACTATAGGTTTCTGTACTATGCTACTCACTGTGAACATACATTTTTCTCATTTAATTCTTATTGCAAGCTTATAAGGTTAGCATTATCATCCCCATTTCACAAGTGATTAAAGAGAGAAAACAAGAGCAAGGGGAAAAACTGAAGTCAGCGAGAGAGAAAGAGAAAAATCTAGAATTGTTTACCTCTCTGGTAACATTGAATCCAGAAGACTGAAAAAAAAAAAAGCTTTTTTGTCAGTGTTTTCATAAAGGATGAATTCCACATTAGCAATGAAATAACTGAGATAGTACAACGTTTTGTTTTACATTAAGATTTATCTTTTTTGTTAGTTTTCTTTTTAGGGCTGCACCTGCAGCAAATGCAAGTACCCAGGCCAGGGGTTGAATCAGAAATGTAGCTGCAGGCCTATACCACAGCCACAGCCATGTGGGATCTGAGCCATATCTGCAAACTACACCACAGGTCAGGGCAACGCCAGATCCCTGACCCACTGAATGAGGCCAGGCATCAAACCCGAATCCTCGTGGATACTAGTCGGATTCGCTTTCGTTGAGCCACAATGGGAACTCCCTAAGATTTATCTTTTGATGGCAGACCCTTGTCTTCTAAGCACCTCCCAGGACTAGTCACTCTGCTTACCCCTGGTAAAGGCCTGATTTGTGATGTCTTTCCTTCCCACTAGCCTCCCCAAATCTCCCAAGAATGAGGACACAGCATTGCCAGACAGCAAAGACTGAGTGCTGCATTTTAAGGGACTTAATTCTAACCAATTTGAAGCCTGTTGATTTAAGGTTTACCAGAGAGTCTTTCTCAGACATGTGCCTTCTTGTTTAAAAACTCTCAGAGCTTTTGGCAACGCCACGGTTCTGTTACAACCAGAAATCTCACTGAATCAACAAAAAAGAGGAAAAGGAAGTTATCTAATTTTTCACCTGTTTCTTAAAAAAAAGTTGTCTAATTTTTAACCTTTTCCTCAGATTTAGTTGAGGGATATCCTTGTTTTTTAAGGATCTGAATGTGTCAATTGAGAAGAGTTTCTCCTTTACCCAGTAGGCTCAGTTATAAAAAAGAAAGAAAAAAAGCTTCAAAGCTTCTTTATTCACCACAAATCAAAAGTGGTGACCAGAAATATCATCAAAATTATTATGCTCTCAATTCATCTTTCTTCTGTTTTATTTATTTATTGCTTTTTTTGTTTTTAGGGCCACACCCACAGCATATGGAGGTTCCCAGGCTAGGGGTCAAATTGGAGCTACAGCCACCGGCCATCGCTGCAGCCACAGCAACACCAGATCTGAGCCGCGTCTGCGACCTACACCACAGGTCACAGCAACGCCGGATCCTTAACCCACTGAGCAAGGCCAGGGATTGAACCCACAACCTCACGGTTCCTCGTCAGATTCGTTTCCATTGCATCACGACGGGAACTCCTCTTCTGTATTTATTTTTTGGTTTAGCCTTCTGCAGCACTAACAAAAGAATAGCCATGGCAGAAAATCATGAACAGATAAATTATATTAGTTAAGGGTTTTTTGTTTGAAATTGAAGCAAACGAAATCTACTTACTTGACTGAAATAACAATGACTTCATGGGAATACTGAAATATTTATCAGAATCCAGGGAAACATTAAAAGGCATTGGGAAGGACAGGAAACTAGGAAGCTTTGGGAACCCACTAGTGGAAACTCATGGATTTTCCAGAATGCCATCTAAAGCTACCTGTCTTTCAGAAACTCAGAGCCTGTGTCTTTTGGGTCAAAAATTCCAAATTCCTGGGAGTTCCCTTTGTGGCTCAGTGGTTAACGAATCCAACTAAGAACTATGAGGTTGCGGGTTCGATCCCTGGCCTTGCTCAGTGGGTTAAGGATCCGGCGTTGCCATGAGCGTGTAGGTTGCAGACGCGGCTCGGATCCCGCGTTGCTGTGGCTGTGGTGAAGGCCGGCGGCTACAGCTCCTGTTAGACCCCTAGCCTGGGAACCTCCATATGCTGCAGGTGCGGCTCTACATAAAAGGCAAAAAGACAAAAAAAAAAAATCCAAATTCCTGGAAGGGAAAATCTGATTGATCTAACTGCGGTCAGGTGATCACACTTGGATCTGCTTTCGAGACGATTCCACCTCTCTCTCTCAATCTCTCTCTCTCTCACACACACACACACACACACACACACACACTCACTCACTCACACACACGTAAATGTATGCGAGAAGGTTTATGTCATGGGGGATCCAGCATTCATAAGCGGCAACACGATGCACAGTCCCTCACATCCACTCTCATAATCAATATCACTCATGTCCTAGGAAACCCTGTCCCTTTTGCCATTTATCCTCAAAACACAATGTGACCGGATCTGAATACCACAAAAGGTTGGGGTTATGCCATTGGTAGTGTCAGAGAGGGACATTGCTTTGGAGTATGAGGAGGATTTGAGTGGCAGAAGCACTTAGGTAACAGAAAAGGCAAAATAATATCAAAGCCCGTTTCTTGGGTACTATAAATGCAATATACTCTTGCATAATAAAGTGCCTTTTCTTTGTAGTAGTCAAAGTCCAGAGTCTTGTTTCTCTTTGTGTTCCAATCTGATTCCAAACTAGTGTAGTATTTGCAACAGTCGCTTTTCAAGGCTCAGGACCATTTTGCCATAGTAAACAACTCATACTACTCAAACTTGGGTAAGTGTAGATTTCACTTTCAGTGTAATACTATGAAATGTGTTACTAGCTTGATTTTTTCCTAGAACACTAGAATTGAAAGTAATTTTCAACTAAGTAGATTAATATGATGTATTAGAGTTTTTCAAAACAATTTAAATAATTTTTACTTAAAATGGATACTAGATCACTTAATTTGTAGTTTGACTTTTGATTTTAATAGATCATTTAAACGTTTTAGTAAAATACATCAAAATATTTAAAAACATTAAACATTAAGGCATTAAAATATTATGTTAAATATTAAACTTAAAACGTTAAAATATATTTATTATTTTATAAAATAATCCACATTTTAAAAAGTAAATGCAAATTTATCCCTTTTATTTATTTTTTTTAATTTTTTTGTTTTGGCTGTGCCTGCCGCATGCAGAAGTTTGTGGGCCAGGGACTGAACCCAGACCACAACAGTGAAAATGCTAAATCCTTAATGACTGGCTAGGCCACCAGGGAACTCCATCTGAACTTTATTTCTTTTAAATATGAAAATTCTTTAATCGGTTCTAATCTAAAATAAAATACAAATTATGCTATTGTCTTGGTGCTAATAATGTAATTTTATTATTTCTTTAAATGCAGGCAAGAAAACTCATTTCTGAGAAGAAATAAGAACTGATTTGTGAACTGTGTACATATCTATTTTTTTTACTTACCCTAGCACTGTCAGCCCATCCAATGTACATTCACATATGCACAATGATTACATTGTGTCATCTTGATACTTTGGCAAATTTTAGTCATATAAGAGTCCTGGCTTTACACATATGTCATTATTTTGTGACTTGAATGTATATTTGTCAAGATAGAAGGTTAGAAGATATATAACAGTGTGTTAGCCTGGTCTGTGATTTGAATATCTAGACCGTAGAAGTTAGTCAATATTTAGTCAAACTCCATTTGACTTAATATTAACATTCCTCAATATTAGAGGTAGATCTTCATTTATGGTTTCCTCTTCATAATCTCTACCTTTGCATTACTTTTTTCCCTATGTTATGCTCTGGTTCCTAATTACAGAACTGGCCATAAGCCTTGACAACGGATCTAGAAAAACCATGGGAACAAAATAAAAATCCACAGTATCATGATTCAATATTTAGAAAGACGTGCCCTAAGGGTAAGAGCTGTATTTGTGTACAGTGTGGTCACATGGAAACATCCTTTTTTTAATGTTGCAAAGATACAAAGCATCATGTACATAATTATTTGCTCTTTGGGGTGCAGTAATTCTTTTGGCCCATGACATGTGAGGCAAATTCCTTCAGTGGCTCTATAACCATCAGATTCTAGTTCCGATCACAAGGCCATACTCCTAGAATCTAATGCAATTCCTTTATCTGGGGAGGGTAAAGAAAAGATATGGCACTAATCTCTTGTTTCAGTATTCTGCAGTTCCATTTTCTTTTTCTTTTTTGGGCGGCACCTGCGGCACATGGAAGTTCTCAGGCCAGGAACTGAATCTGAGCTGCAGCTGCAGCAACGCTGGATCCTTTAACCCACTGCACTGGGCCAGGAATTGCAATCACACTTCTGTAGTAACCCAAGCAGCTGCAGTCAGATTCTTAACCCACTATGCCACAGAGGGAACTCTTGCAGTTCCATTTATTCTTTCTGTTCATTCCTAAAGCGTAGGACATCCCATAACTCTCTTTAATTTCTCCCCCCCCCCTTTTTTTTGTCTTTTTAGGGCCGCACCTACGGCATATGGAGGTTCCCAGGCTAGGGGTCTAATTGGAGCTGTAGCAGCCGGCCAACGCCAGAGCCACAGCAATGCCAGATCCGAGTCACATCTGCAACCTACACCACAGCTCATGGCAACGCCGGATCCTTAACCTACTGAGCGATGCCAGCGATCGAACCCGCAATGTCATGGTTCCTAGTCAGATTCATTAACTGCTGTGCCACGACGGGAACTCATTTTTGATTTCATTTTACACTTGAAAAGTGATCATACTCATCCTTTTCATATCTGCTGCCACTTCACCAGCATTTTTTTTAAAATAATAAACATTATTTTTAGAGCAGTTTTAGGTTCATAGAAAAATTGAGTGGGAAGTACAGAAATTTCCCATATACTCCCTGCATTCAGGGATGTACAACTTCCCCTGCTATTGACATTCTACAGCAGAGGGTCAGTGTGTCACAATCAATTAACCTACATTGATACATCACTATCACCCAAAGTTTGTAGTTCACATTAGGGTCCACTCTTGGTGCTGTATGTCCTATGATACCACTGTAGTGGCATACACAGTAGCTTCACTCTCCTAAAAATCTCTGTGCTCCACGCATTCATCCTTTCCTCCCACACAATGCCTAGCAGCCACTGAATTTTTTGCTATTTTCCTAAGTTTACCTTTTCCAGAATGTCATATGGTTGGAATCATACAATACGTAGCCTTTTCAGATTGGATTCTTTCACATAGTAATATTTACTTTAGTTTTATCTGTGTCTTCTCCTGGCTTACTACCTCATTTATTTTTATCACTAAATAATATTCATTGTCTGATGGGATGTAAAAGTTGATTTATCCATTCACGTATTGGAGAACAACTTGGCTGCCTCCAGGCTTTAGCAATTATGAACAAAGGTGCTATAAACATCCATATTCAGATTTTATGTGAATATAAGTTAACTCCTTTGGGTAAATACCAAGGAGAATGATTCCTGGATTGCATGGTAAGAGTATGTTTGGTTTTGTAAGAAACTGCCAAACTGTTTTCCAAAGCAATTAATGAGAGTTTTTATTGCTCCATATCTTCACCAGCATTTGATGTTGTTAGCATTTTGGATTTGGCCATTCTAATTGGTGTATCATGATATCTGGTTATTTTACTTGGCAGTTCTCTAATAACATATGATGTTGAACATCTTTTCACATGCTCATTTAACATTTGCCTATGTGCTTTGGTGAAATGTCTGTTTAGATCTTTTGCTCATTTTTTAGTTGCATTGTTCATTTGGTTATTGTTGAGTTTTAAGAGTTCTTTGTATATTTTTAACAGTCCTTTATCATATGTGTTTTTTACATATATTTCTCCCAGTCTATGACCTGTGTTCTCATTCTGTTGACGTTGTCTTTTTCAAAACAGAAGCTTAATTTTCATGACGTCCAGGTTATAAATTCTTTCCTTAACTGATTAAAGAAATAATTTGGTGTTACACCACAAAAATCATTGCCAAAGCTAAGGTCATATAAGTTTTTCACCTATTTATTTTCTAGAAGTTTTATAGAGCTGAGTTTTACACTAAGGTCTGTAATCTGTTTTGAGTTAATTTCTGTGAAATGAATAATATCTGTCTAGATTCTTTTTTTTAAGTGTCA
Source organism: Catagonus wagneri (assembly GCA_004024745.2). Classification (NCBI taxonomy): domain Eukaryota; kingdom Metazoa; phylum Chordata; class Mammalia; order Artiodactyla; family Tayassuidae; genus Catagonus; species Catagonus wagneri. The sequence goes on from PVHT021183646.1 coordinate 10,912,474, forward strand.
GTTGTTCCATCTTTGTTAAGAAGATTAGCTTTCCTTCACTATATTGCCTTTGTCAAAGATCAGTTGATTATACTCTGTATTTACGTGGGTCTATTCTCGGTTCTGCATTCTGTTCCACTGATCTACTTGTTCATTCTTTCACTAATATCTCACTGTCTTGATTACTGTAGAATCATAATCAGTTTTGAAGATGGATAGTGCCATTCAACTTTGTACTTCTCCAATATTGAGTTGGTGATTCTTAGTTTTTTTTTTTCTCTTCATATACTCTTTAGAATCAGTTTGTTGATATCCACAAAATACCTCGCTGACTCCATGCAAATCAATGAAACTAGAACTTACCCTCACACCATGCACAAAAATAAATTCAAAATGGCTTAAAGACTTAAACATAAGACAAGACAGCATCAAACTTCTGGAAGAGAATGTAGGTAAAACATTCTCTGACATCAACCTTACAAATGCTTTCTCAGGTCAGTCTCCCAAAGCAACAGAAACAAAAGCAAAAGAAAACCAACGGGACCTAATCCAATTGACAAACTTTTGCACAGCAAAGGAAACCACAAAGAAAACTAAAAGACAGCTTACAAAATGGGAGAAAATTGTTTCAAATGATGCAACTGACAAGGGCTTAATCTCTAAAATATACAAATAACTTATACAACTCAACAGCAAAAAAGCCAACAACCCCATTGAAAAATGAAAGACCTGAATAGACATTTCTCCAAAGAAGATATACAGATGGCCAACAAACATGTGAAAAAATGCTCAACATCACTGATTATTAGAGAAATGCAAATCAAAACTACTATAAGGTACCACTTCACACCAGTCAGAATGGCCATCATTAATAAGTCCAAAAATCACAAATGCTGGAGGCGGTGTGGAGAAAAGGGAACCCTCCTGCACTGTTGGTGGGAATGTAGGCTGGTACAATCACTGTGGAAAACAGTATGGAGATACCTTAGAAAACTATACATAGAACTACCATATGACCCAGAAATCCCACTCTTGGGCATATATCCAGACAAAACTTTCCTTGAAAAAGACACTTGCACACACATGTTCATTGCAGCACTATTCACAATAGCCAAGACATGGAAACAACCCAAATGTCCATCGACAGATGATTGGATTAGGAAGATGTTGTGTATGTACACAGTGGAGTACTACTCAGTCATAAAAAGGAATATAATAATGCCATTTGCAGCAACATGGATGGAACTAGAGGCTCTCATACCGTGTGAAGTAAGTCCAAAAGAGAAACACAAATACCATATAATATCACTTATATCCAGAATCTAATATATGGCACAAATGAACCTCTCCACAGAAAAGAAATTCATGGACTTGAAGAATAGACTTGTGGTTGCCAAGTGGGAGGTAGTGGGATGGATTGGGAGTTTGGGGTTGATAGATGCAGACTATTGCCTTTGGAATGGATAGGCAATGAGATCCTGCTGTATAGCACTAGGAACTATAACTAGATGCTTATGATGGAGCATGATAATGTGAGAAAAAAGAATCTATACATGTATGTGTAACTGGGTCACCATGCTGTACAGCAGAAAATTGATAGGACTCTGTAAACCAGCTTTAATGAAAAAAAATTGTTACATGAAAAAATAACAATAATAAATATTTCCTTGCTGAAATTTTGACTGAGATCACATTAAATATATAACAAGTTAGAACTGACATCCTGACAATATTGACTTATCATTATAATCATGAGCATAGATTCTCTCTATATTTATTTTGTTCTTTCATCAGAGTTTTGGGGGATGCTAATGTAAATGCTTTAATTTTAATTTCCAGTTGTTCATTGCTGATATATATGAAAAGGGTTGACTTGTATCCTGAAAACTTGCTATAATCATGCATTAGTTTCAGAAGTTTTTTTGGTTGATTCTTTTGGATTTTTCTATCTAGGTGATTACGTCTTCTGCAAAGACAGTGTTATTTTCTCCTTCATTTTTAATTTGTACATTTTTTATTTCCACTGTTTTTCATTACCTAGACTTCCAGTACCATGTTAGCAGTGGCACAAAGGAACATCCCTGCCTTGTTTCTGATCTGGGAGGGAAATCTTAGGAGGTGCCTGTATATATATAGTTTGCTGAGAGCTTTTTTTTTTTTTTTAATCATGAAAAGATGTTGGATTTTGTCAAACGACTTTTCTGTATCTATTGATATGAACTATGATTTTTTTTTCTTTAGCTTTGTTGGCATGATGGACTACATTAATTGATTTTCGCATGTTGAACACGCCTTCCATATCTGAGATAAATCTCACTTGGTTATGATGTATAATTCCTTTAATATATTATTTGATTCAACTTGCTAATATTTTGTTGAGGATTTTTGTTGCTGTATTGGTGAGAGATGTTGATTTGTGGGTTTTCCCCCATCTTCTAATGTTTCGGCCTTTTTTTTTTTTTGGTATTAGAGTAATAGTGACCTCAGAATGACTAAGGAATTATTGCTCTACTTTTATATTCTGAGAGAGATTTTAAAGAATTGGTATAATTTCTTCCTTAACTATTTGGTAGAATTCACCTGTGTGCTTTTTTAAGTCTGGTGATTTCTGTTTTGGAAGGTCGCTAATTATTGATTCAAGATCTTTAATAGACATAGATTCAGATCGCATTCTTTTGTGAGTTTTTCTGTCAAGGAATTGGTCTATTTCACCTAGGTTATCAAATTTGTGGGCATGGTCCTTTCATAATATCCTTTAAATGTCCATGATATCTGTAGCAATGTCTCATTTTATTTCCAATATTAGTAATTTGTATCTTCTCTATATTTTTCTTAGTTAGCCTGGCTAAAAGTTTATCAATTTTATTAATGTTTTCAAAGATTATTTTTTATATTTTCCTATTGATTTCCTATTTGAAATTTCCTTGATTTATGTTTTAATTGCTATTATTCCTTTTTCTTCTACAAAGTTTAGATTTAATTTACTCTTTTTCTAGATTCCTAAGGTAGAAGTTTATATAATTGATTTCAGAGATTTATTATATTCTTAAAATAGGTATTCAGTGCTATAAATTTTCCTCTAAGTACTATTTTTGCTGCACCCCATAAATTTTAAGTTGTATTTTCATTTTCATTTAGTTAAAAATATCTTTAATATCTCTTGAAATTTCTTATTTGATGTATGTGTTACTTAGCAGAGTGTTGTTTAATCTCCAAGTATTTGGGGATTTCCTAGCTGTCTTTCTATTATTGATTTCTAGTTCAATTCCATTGCTATATGAGAGCAGACATCATATTGTTTCTATTCTTTGAAATTTTTTAAGATGTGTTTTATGGCCAAGAATTTGATCTGTCTTGGTATGTTCCATAAGAACTTAAGAATATGTATCCTGCTGTTGCTGGATGAAGTAACCTATAGATGTCAATTTTGTCCTGTTGATTGATGGTGCTGTTGAGTTCAGCTATGTCATTGTTAATTTTCTGCCTGCTGCATCTGTCCATTTTTGATAGAGGGGTATTAAAGTCTCCAACTGTAACAGCACATTGATCTATAATTCCATGTAGTACTATCAGATTTCACCTCATGTATTTTGAAACTCTGTTGTTAGATTACCATGTCTCCTTCGAGAATTGACTTCTAGGACTAAATATTATTATGTCTTCTTAGAGTATTCATCCCTTTATCTTTAACTAATATTCTTTTTTATCCCTAATAACTTCCCTTGCTTGGAAGTCTGATTTGTCTGAAATTAATGTAGATACTTCTGCTTTCTTTTGTTCAGTGTTATCATGGTATATCTTTCTCTCTTTACTTTTCATCTCTGTCTCTATATTTAAAGTACATTTCTTTTAGGCAGTATATAATTGGGTCTTGTTTTTTGGATCCACTCTGCCAAGCTTATAATTAGGTATTTATACCATTGACATTTAAGGTGATTATTGACATAGCTGGATTACTCTCTCTCATATTTGTGACTTTTTTTTGTTGTTGTTGCCCTCATTCTTTGTTCCTGTTTTTGTCTTTGACACTTTCCCTGACTTTTGTTGTTTTGATTAAACTTTTGTATGAATTCATTTTCTCTTATTTCTTAACAATTGTATTTTGTTTTTTTCTCTTTTTTTTACTCTTTTAAGGATAGCCCTAGAGTTTGCAATATACACATACAATTAATCCAAGTCCACTTTCAAATAACACTATACCACTTCACAGGTAAGTACTTTATAATAACAAAACTTTCACACTATTTCCATCCCTTCCAAATCTTGTGTCATTACTGTCATTTATTTCATACATATACATACTATGTATAAGTGAAATATATATAAATATATACAAATATATATAATCAAATACATTGTTGCTATTATTTTGAACAATCTATTATATCAATAAAGAATATGAAAAATAAAACATTTGATTTTACTTTCATTTATTCACTCAATGGTAACTCTTCTTTTCTCTATAAAGATCTAAATTTCTTAACTTTATCATTTTCTTTCTCTCTGAAGAACTTCTACTGACAACAAATTCCCTCAAATTTTATTTGTCTGAGAAAGTTTTTATTTCTCTTTTACTTTGGAAGGGTAATTTAACATGGTACAAAATTCTAGGTTAATGGTTATTTTTTTCTCTCAACAGTAAATATTTCACTTCATACTCTTGTTGTTTGAATGTTTTCTGAGGAGAAGTTAGATCTAATTCTTATTTTTGTTCCTCTATAGGTTAAGGTGTTTTTTTTTTTTTTCCTGACATTTTTAAGATTTTTTTTTCCTTTATCTCTGATTGTCTGAAGTTTACATATGAAATGCCTAGGTGGAGATATGTAGATGGCTATGAGTTTTTGTTGCTTTTTTTTTCAGGGTTTTGTTAATTTTTGCATTTATGCTACTTAGTATAAATTTTCTGGGATTTCTGGATCAGTAGTTTGCTGTCTAAAACTAATCCGGGTAAATTATCAGTCGTTGCTTCAAATATTGCTCTCTTTCTTTCTTCTTCTGGTATTTCCATTATGCATATATTTTATCTTTCATAGTTGTCAGTCTTTCAGTATTCTGTTCATTTTTGTCTTTTCTTCTCTTTGCTTTTCAGCTTTGGAAGTTTCTACTGTCATACCCTCAAACTCAGAGATCTTTTCCTCAGTGATACGCAGTCTATTAATGAGCCCAAAAGGCATTCTTCATTTCTGCTACATTGGTTTTGATCACTAGCATTTATTTTTTCTTCATTCTTAGAACTACTTCTCTCTGGTTATGTTATCCATTTGTCCTTGCATATTGTTTAATTTCCCCATTGAAGCCTAGTATCTTAATTACATTTTTTTTTTAGAAATTCTTGTTCTGATAGTTCCACCATTACTGCCATATCTGACTCTGATTCTGATGTTTGCTCAGTGTCTTCAGACTGGATTTTTTTCCTTTAGTATAACTTGTAATTTTGTTGTTGTTGTTGTTGAAAGGTGAAAGTGAGTACTCTGTAAAAGTAATTGCAATAAATAGGCATTTGGTAATATAATGGTAAGATGTGAAGAAGTGAAGTGTTCTATAGTCCTATGTTGTCTCTGCTTTTTGATGAGCCTTTGCCTCTGGCTGTGAGCTTCACAGGTTCTTCTCAGTTTTACCCCCTTAGGTGGAATGAGATGGCAGAAGGGGCTGGATTCAGGTGTTTCCTTTTCTGCAGTCACTTAGGGTTCTGATGAAACCACAACAGGTTAGGCTCTAGTAAAATAGTTTCTCCTGACAGCAAGTCTTGTTAAGAACAGAATTGTGTGGCTTATTTCAAATGATTCCTTTCCCCCCTCCCACTTCTGGAAGCCACAGGGGGTTTTGCACTTGTGAGGACCTACTAGAGGTCCTGGAAGAAAAACACAAAAAAGTGTGCCTCCCCTCCTGCACCATTACCGTGTCCCCCTGGATTTGTAACTCTAAGAATCGTCCACATTGAGCCTCCAGCAATTCAGCTACTACAGTTCAGATTTTCCTGCCCTGGCACTGATAATGTGAAGGTTCTTCTATGTGTTTCCATTCCTTTCAGTTGTCATCGTCCGTATCCACTGGGCTGTTTCTCCAGTTTTCATGATTTGCCCTGTGATTTCACTTCTCTGATAAATCTATTCATTTTTCACTTTAGCTTTTTACTTTTTGGGATGGCATAGTGATTCATAGCACATTTAAATTAAAAATGTTTTAATTTAAATAAATACATATATGTGAACACATGACATTATTTTTGTCTTTCTTTTTCTTTTCCCAGCTTTGCCTGGCACTCCTCCCTCTCACTTCCCCCACACGCATTAGAGCTTGTCTTTCGCTAACCAAGGTTAGTCTGTATCGTTCAATATTTTTCTCCATGCTTTCATAGGCCTGTATATCTATGCATACACCTACATATTCAGTTTTTGACACTGAATGATCTGAACAATAGCACAGTATACATGTCTTTCAGTATGCTACTTTCTTCTTAAACTAAACCTCTTGGAAATTAGTAAAATTCAACTGGCGTAGATTTAATTTATTCTTCTTAAGGTCTGCATGATAGTGAATAGAGGGGATGTGCCTTTAGTTAATTTAGCTGTAACCCTATTGCATTTTCATCATAGAATTCTCAAAAGAATTCTCAATGGCATCATTCTCAAAAGACTCTGAATGTTATGACCCAGAATTTGAGAAGGCCCCTGAGTACACTACACTTGGAATCAGAATACGTGAGTTTAGCCTTCACCTGCTACACTTTCATGATTGTCAATAAAGAAGCTATATAACATTTAAAGACCTCTACACCCCCATAAGGGAAAACAAGATGAGAAAAAATTCTTCAAAAATCCATATCTAGCTGCCTCCTAAAATGGTCAGGAAATAAGAAGAAATTTTTCTTACGCAAAAGAAACTCAACAGAGCAAGAAGCAACACCCTACTGCCATGTGTACCTACCATCGAAGTGACTAAAATGGGCAGAATGCTAAGATGTTCCCAGGATCATGTTCTGGATAACCCTCTTCCCCTGAAGGGGTGGGACTGTGCCTAGGATGGGTTCCATACCTGTAATTATGTAATGAACATGAAGCTTCCAAATCAGTTAATTTTGAGTTAATCCTGGGTGGCATTCTACAACATTCATAACTGAGTTGTGGCCCTTAAAAAGGGTCAAAGATTTAAAGAGAGAAAGAGATATTTTCTTGTGCTTATTTTGAAAAAGCAAAGGAGCTTCCTGGTAGCTCAGAGGGTTAAGTATCCAGCCTTGCCACTACCAGGGCTCTGGTTACAGAGGTGGTGCTGGTTCCCTGGCTCAGGAAACTTCCGCATGCCTCAGGCAGAGCCAAAAAATAAAAGCAAACAGCCATTCTGTGAGGGTGCACATGGTTAGGACCTCCTGGAGAATGACCTGTAGAAACTGAAAGCAAACCCTGGCCAACAGGCAATAAGAATATGAGGTCCCTGGTGGTATAGCTGTAAGGAGCTAAATCCTGCCAGCAACCAAGGAGGAGCTCAGAAGAGCACCCAGATATCAGAGCCTGTCCAGTTCTTTGATTTCAGCCTTGTGAGACCCTGAGCAAAAATCTGATACACCACGTCTGGATGACTGACTTAGAGAATTTTGATTATAATAAATGGGTCTTGTTTCAAAACACCAAGGTTATAGTATCAGTTATGCAGGAACAGGAAATTAATACAGTTACCTTAGACAAGATATAAAGTCTGGTCTTCACCATGATAAAGCAAAATAGTGGGCCCAAAGGCTAGTTTTCTAGTTCTAGAACATGATATTTTTATGATTCTAGTGAACCTCAAAATCAAACCTCTGTTCCCATGATACTTTCAGTCAACAGAAGCAGCGTGTTTCAGCAGCTTTGGGCAGTGACAACACTCTTTTGGATCACTGGGTATATTCACAATCTCCAAATTTATGGTACCATTGGAATGATCAGACATATTATTTTAGATCTGGCCCATTTTGTAAGTATTTTGTATATTAAATAAAAACTTCCAGGCAGATTGACAGGGAAATATTTCTTTTATGGGCTTGAATAAAATGGTAAGTCATCGAGTGTGCGAGAAAAGACTGAGAGTAGAGATCAGTTATTATAATAAACTATTTCTCAACATTAACCATGAGCAACCATGGTTTTAAGACACAATCCTGGAGACTAATCAAATCAGTATGGAGCCAAATTGATCTTTACAAGAAGTTCCTGGGCCAGGGATTGAATCTGAACTGCAGCTTAGATCTACCCCGCAGCCGCAGCAACACCAGATCTGAGCTGCCTCTGCGACCTACTCCACAGCTTTTGACAATGCTGGATCCTTAGCCCAGTGAGCAAGGTCGGGCATTGAACCTGCATACTCACAGACTATGTTGGGTCCTTAACTTGTTGACTCACTATGGGAACTCCTGAACTTGTATTAACAGGAGTTGTAGGTACAACACGCGTGAGGATGCAGAAGCACAGGACCCATTTCACAGGATCAGAACCCTTTGCAGTTTCAGCAGCCTTTGCACCTATTAGAGAGTATTTTGCAAGATGATAAAAATCTTTAGCATGTCTTCTGCCAGACACTTTCAGATGAGAATTTTCAGATTTCTATTAAAATACCCATTTGAAATAGTCTTGAACCATAGATCTCTTTTTCAAGAAGAAACAAACTAGTAAACACAGAATTCCACCCCCAGTTGCTTGAATTGGTTTCCTAGGCCTGCTCACTGGGTGACATAAAACATGAAGAATTTATTCTCTCACAGCTCTGAAAGCTAGAAATCTGAACTCTAGGTGTGGGCTGTGCTCCCTGCAGAAGCTCTAGGTGAGAATACTTTTTTTTTTCCCCCTTCCGGCTTCTGGCAGTTGTCTGCATTCTTTGGCTTTCTTTATGTTTGGCCACATCAGTCCAGTTTTTGTCTTGTCATTCAAATCACTTCATCCAACATGTGCATGTCACAACTCCCCCTCTGCCTTTCTCTTATAAAAGGCAATTGCCATTGGAATTAGGGCCCAACTGGATAACCCAGGAAGATCTCCTGTAAAGACCTTTAACTTCATGGCATATACAGAGACGCTTTTCTCTAAATCAGATAGCATTCATAGGTTCCAGGAATTCTGCACCAGGACATATCCTTTGGGAGCCACTGTTCAACCCACTATGTAATAGGAAAGAACCTCCATAATCTATTACAAGTTAGTCACTAAAGGGATGTAGCCTCTAAACTTAAATTATACACAATGGGCCAGCTCTGGGATCCCTGCCTCCAGGTAATGAGTATTAAGCTAACATACCTTCTTTTCTCTCACAGGAAACACCTTGACCAGGCCCACCTGTGAATGAGTACAGACAGGAAGAAATTAACACACCCCTTTGGAGGGTGATTGGAATCAGGAAATGTTTGACTTTAATCCCTCCCCTTATAGTATAAGAGGCCTGAATGCTAACTCAGGCGAGATGGTTCTTTGGGACAAGAGTCTACCATCTTCTTGGTCTTCAGGATTTCTGAATAAAGTCACTGTTCTTTTTCCCCAACAACTTCTCTCTTGGTTTGCTGGCTTGCTGTGGGGCAAGCAGTAGGAGCTCGGATGTGGTAACAGCTACACTGCCTCTCTGTACTATTATAAGTTGATGGGTTGATTTATGCCTTTTCCCACCCCCTCCCCAAATTCATATTTGAAGTCTTAACCCTTCTACCTGAGAATGCGGCTTTACTTGGAAATAGGGTTGTTGGAAATGTAATTGTTCAGATAAAGCCCTTAGGGTGAGACCTAAATCCAATATGAGCTGGGAAATTTGGACATGGACACACTGCTTCCCCCATCCCCCCATACGAAGAACACAACGTGAAGAAGGTAATGATCCGGGTTATACTTCTAGAAGCCAGGAAAAGTCAAAAAATTGGCAGCAGAACACTAGAAGCTAAACAGGTGGCACGAACTCGGCGAACATTTTGGCCTTGGACTTCTGGCCTTCAGAACTGTGAGATAATACATTTTTGTTTAAGCCACCCAGTCTGTGTACATTGATAAGGCAGCCCTGGCCAATGAATACGTAACCCACATATAAAAGTCATTTTAAGCTGTAAAAATGAAATTACGGTTTCGTAATCTACAACAATGATGTATCTCAGTTATCAAAATTCCACTGAAAGTATGTTTTTTTATGTTATACTTTATAAATAATGCTGTAATAAACCTGTAACTTTGTCCATTTAGCATTTCCCTTTTTGTGGATTTTTAAAAAATAAATTCTAAGAAATGGGAATCTGACATCAAAAGATTTGGAACAATAACAAAATTTTGAGCCACTAAACATTTTAAACCTTGGAAACTTGTTACCAATTGTTTTCCAAAGAATTGTTAACAATTTACCTCTATCAGCTATTGATGAGTGATTTCAATACCTTCTCACCATCATTTGACAGTATTGTTTCAAGTGCTGTCATACACGATTCAAGAACACATTGACTTACTCCCCAGTGTGGGGGGGGAGGGGTAGCAAAGAGTGTATTTATTGGGTCCTAACTTCTGTCCGTTCTTGCTTTCATGCAGTCACTAGAGAACATTAGCCACAGTGTCTTTACGCTGCACTTTACTTAATACATTTAACATAAGAATGCCCAATAGAAGAGAATTCAAGATGGGAGCGATTTTTTTTTTTTAATGCAAGAAATGGCTCATATTAACTCCAACCTTCATAAATTAATGTTATCTATTTATATGCTGATTGTTGTAATGAGAATGAAGACCACTTACAGGGCAATATTCTTTTTGGCTTTTCTTAACACAGCATATTTATTTGGGAATGTACTTTCCACCTTGTCCGAAGAATTAGGCTGGGCGTTGGCTGTTTTTTTCTGCACTTCCTGGCGGAGGACTGTGACAGCTCCACCCACTTGCCTGTACGTCCCTCTGTAAAGTAAGTCTTCCCCGACGACGGCTCCAGTTTTTCCGTTTAAAATTTAACGGTGCATGTAACCGGGTCACCACACGGTGCAGTTGGAAAATCTGACAGAAATCTGTAAACCAGCTATAATGCAAAAAAATAAAAAATAAATTAATAAAAATAAAATTAAAATCATTAAAAAAAATAAAATTTAACGGTGACCAAACCAATTTCCCTCAAAACTATCAGTCTTTAAAATAAAACGTCTATTTAAGAACAAACGCATTTTTTTTTTTTTAATCTAGAGAAGCACTGCTGAGAAAAGCTGGCCGCCGGCTGCTATTCCAGCAGCCGCATCTCTGATCTCTTCTAGTCTCCTCTCCACCTACTCACTCCTACTCGACGCAGACAGAGCCTGATTTCTGCCCTCCTCACCCTGGGCAGGAGTAAACCGCGCCTCCAGCCCCTCCTGGATTTTTAAAAGGACACTGCGCTGGTCGGTCCTTGCCGGGCGCCTCCGCAGAGTCTGGAACAGATACACGAGCATCCCTCCCACTGGGCGTGCAATACGGACGAGCTGAGTAAACTCGATTTTTGGCTGCCTTTTCTGCTAGGCTGGGTGGGGAAAGGTGTGTCCTCCAAGCGTACAGAGTAGAACCTTTGACCTTCTGTCTGCCCCCCTCCCGCCCCCATCGCTCTCTGTCTCCCCCTTCCTCCTCTCTGTCAGTCTCCCTTCCTCA